>SJYX01024346.1:94272-254763 GCA_006410675.1 Oreotragus oreotragus | reverse complement strand
CCAAGGTAAGAGAAACCCAAGTAAGATGGTAGGTGTTGCAAGAGGGCATCAGAGGGCAGACACACTGAAACCATACTCACAGAAAACTAGTCAATCTAATCACACTAGGACCAGGGCCTTGTCTAACTCAATGAAACCAAGCCATGCCTGCGGGGCAACCCAAGACGGGCGGGTCATTGTGGAGAGGACTGACAGAACGTGGTCCACTGAAGAAGGGAATGGCAAGCCACTTCAGTATTCTTGCCTTGAGAACCCCATGAACAGTATGAAAAGGCAAAATGATAGGATACCAAAAGAGAATCTCCCCAGGTCGTTAGGTGCCCAATATGCTACTGGAGATCAGTGGAGAAATAACTCCAGAAAGAATGAAGGGATGGAGCCAAAGCAAAAACAATACCCAGTTGTGCACGTGACTGGTGATAGAAGCAAGATCCGATGCTGTGAAGAACAATATTGCATAGGAACCTGGAATGTCAGGTCCATGAATCAAGGGAAATTGGAAGTGGTCAAACAAGAGATGGCAAGGGTGAACGTCGACATTCTAGGAATCAGCGAACTAAAATGGACTGGAATGGGTGAATTTAACTCAGATGACCATTATATCTACTACTGCGGGCGGGAATCCTTCAGAAGAAATGGAGTAGCCACCATGGTCAACAAAAGAGTCCGAAATGCAGTACAAGGCCGTTCAGGTTGCCTTAAACTTGGAGCCCAGAGGCCACCATGTTGTAAGGGAACCCCATCGTATGCAGGGGCTACGTGAGTACAGACACTCAAACCAGCAGTTGTAATCTTCACGTCGTTCCAGCCGGGAGAGTCAGATGCCGGGCAGAGGGGAGGGAGGGCTTGCGGGGTAAACATATGAGTGAGGGAGCTGGCAGTGATCCTTGCCCCCAGCCAGCAAGTCACCCCCAACCTTCGAGACTTCCCAACTGAGGCTCCAGGCACTACGAGGCAAAAACAGTTATCCCCACTATGCTCTGGTCAAATTTCCAACCTGCAGAATCCAGGACTATAATAAAATGGTTGTTGTAAGGCATTAAGTTTGGGGGTAATTTCTTATGCAGCAAGAGCATCTGGAACATAGCATTTACCACTAAATGAAAGCATCTTCTTTATTTGTTGATTTCCACTTCACCCACGAAGAATAACATTCCATTACGCAGGAACCATGCCTGTTTTGTACACAGCCCCTTGAACACTACCTGGCATACAAGAGGCTCTCAATAAATATTTCTTGAGCAACTAAAAAGGGAAATAATGGCAAAAAACATGCACAGTTTGAAAACTGCAGTATTAGTGTCCTATGGGTGCTGTAACAAACGGTGGCTTAAAAATAACACTTAAAATAATGCTGGAGGCCAAAGCCTAAATTAGCATCATTGTGCCAAAATCAAGGTGTCAGCAGGGCCACACTTCCTCCCAGGGCCCTTGGGGAAAATCTGTTCCCTGCTTCTTCTGACTTCAGGTGGGCGAGACTTTCCTTGGCTTGTGGCCACATCACTCCAGTCTCTGCCTCTGAGGTCACATGGCCTTCTCTTCCCTCTGTCAAATCTCTCTCTGCTTCTCTCACTATTTAAGGATATTTGAGACAGCATTTGGGGCCCTCCCAGGTAATCTAGGACAACCTTCCCATCTCAAGAGCTTCAACTTAATCACATCTGTAAGTTCTTCTGCATATAATGTCACATTCACAGGTTCCAGGAATTAGGATCATCTTCGAAGGGAGGGGGCATTACTCAGCCTCATACACCATCCAGGAAAGCAGATCCAGCTCCTGGCAACACAGCAGGCCCCTGGAGCATCCCCCACATGCACAGTTGCCACCCACAGGGTTCTGCCAGCACCACGCCTGTGGCAGATGCCAAACCCAGAAAACTCAGAACCTCTTTATGTTTAGAAAAGCAGGAGCAGAGATTAAAGAAAAGCCAGCTCGGGTATTTATTCTCCGTCCACTGACCTTTCGACAAAAATGGGGAGCTTCCATGTATAAAGTGCACCAGCACAAGAGTGAAGCATGTGAAATTCCTGCTTTTTAACCATTTTTCTACCTACAAAAACTGCAGTTCCTAATGAATCACAGGCCTGAGGAGGACAAAGATCTCTAACTTCTGCCCCCAAAGCCCACTTGTCAGAACTGCTGCCAAGATGCAGAAATCCCCCCAAGAAGGTTGCCCTAAAAAGGTGAAATAAAGGTAAATAAGCAGCCCTCAACAGCCATGAACCAGTTGCACAGTCTAGCTGCCTTGAATTTCTTTTTTAAAATATTTATTTAATTAGCTATACCAGGTCTTAGTTGTGGCATTTGGGATCTTGCAGCATGCAGGATCTAATTCCCTATGGCATGCGAGATCTAGTTCCCTGGGATGGAACCCAGGCCCCCTGCATTGAAAGTGAAGAGTCTTAGCCACTGGACCACCAGGGAAGTTCCTAGTTGCCTTGAATTTCATTCTTGCTTTTGGAAAGGGTATCACGGCAATAGCTGGGGGGTGGGGAGGGGGGACACATCTGCCTTGGCAGCTCCGAAGGCAACTGTGAATAACATGCACATGAATGGGCGTGGTCGTGTTCTCATAAAACTTTATTTACAGACATAGGCTGGAGGCGGATTAGGCTCACAGGTTCACAGTTTGCCAACCTCAGCCCCAAGTCCAAGTTTTTGCCTTCCAACCTCATGGACAATCAAACCTTCAGAACAAGCTTGGCAGCACCTCCCACACGCCTGACCTTCCTTAAAGCACAGCTGATGCTTCTGCATCTCCTTCAGCGAGGGTGTATTAAAAATATATGAATCCTGTGGACTGACACACTCCCTCTTTTAAGGAGAGGCTCTTGTGATTTCCAAACTACCTCCCTGTTTCCTGGCATGGCTGTCAGAGAGAACAGAGCAGCAGATTCCTGAAGCTAGCCCCCATCTCCTTGCAGGAGAAGCTAATCACTCTTCGGCTTCCACAAGATCTTCAGGGCTGGATGACAGGTGCCAGGACATGAACGAACCAACTGACCCAGCATTGCTTCTGCAACGTCCAAGTGATGAGAAATTCAAATGCAGCTTTAAAGGAAAACACACGCAACCAGACGAGTTAAAACTCGGCGATGAAGGTTGACAATGGCAGCCTAAAACAGGACCCAGGTGAATCTGCTAATTGTTCCCCCGCATTAGACACTAGTTTCATCAAACCCACAATCAGTCGCGGTGACAACTTCAACTAGAATCTGTCTTTCTGGGGCCACCTTCTCATCTTGACTTGTTCAAAGATGTTATTTTTCCCTCAGACATATCCACTCTCAAGAACATCTCACTCCACCCATATGCAAACCACGCTTCTAAGATAGAAATTAAAAAGTAAAAAGGGAAAGAAAGAGAAAGGGCAGAGACCTCATTCCCAGGCCCTGGCTCCCTGCATCTCATCCTCCAAGTCCAGACTCCAGAAGGCACACTGGGTGGACCATTTCGACTAATTGTTGAACAAGAAAAGACCCTTTCATACCATGAAGCTGAACCCAAGGGAGCAATTATTAGGAGATAAAAAGAAAAGGCATCTGCATGCAGGGGGATAAATTTGCACACTTTTCCATTTCATTAGGAGAGTCTTCTGTGGATTTTTGACAGTCACCTTGAACAGAATTAGAGAGAGAACTGATAATTGCCTAAAGCATACAGCACAGCCATGCCGCCCCCGTGGGGGCACACCCCTCCCCCAACACACACACTCATACACTCACACACTTATGCACACACACACACACACTCACACACACAGTTTGCTCTGCGAGCTGCTACCCCTCCCCTCCCGGGCCCCTATTTTGTTTCTGAACTAGGGATGGGGGGATGAGTCATATGGAACTCGGCTACTTCCCTTGAAATGCAAACCCATGCTCCAGCCCGCTCCCCAAATTTCTTCCAGTTCCTCCTTCGAATCAAAGAGGATGAGAGCTCCCTGTCATTTCCTGGTCACAGCTGCCGCCTTTTAAAAGTAGGGAGAGACAGGTAAGCACACTCCTAGGCCCCAGGAGAGGGGAAATACCGGTAACCAAAACCGTAATTCCATCTCTGATCGGTGCCACTAAAGAGATGAAGGACAATCTCTCCAGGTCCTTTGGGGGTGACAGGTATGGAGATGCCCCTGGAGACTTATCAGCTCACTTAACCGGCAGACAAAACTAACTACTTACAAATGTCTTCTGCTACTTCTGGGTCTAACCTGATTGAGCAGAGTGGACAGAACCCGGTTCAAGTTCACCTCAGAATTTTCAAAAACAAGCTGTCCATTGGGATACCCTGCAAGCTTTTAACATTCCCCTTCTCCCCAAGGTTACTTTTGGTTTCTTGCTCCTGCCCTCTGTCACTTCTTTCTTTCAAGCTCCCCGTGTGGGCTAAGACCCACAGAAACAAGGATGAATACAAAGGGGTAGTAGAGAACCATGCCAAGCGCAAATGCCAAAGTCAGACTCAGGTTAAAATCCCGGTCCCACCTCTTCTTGGCTGGACGACCTTGAATGTGTTATATTATCTTTCTATGGTTCCAGAATGGAGGTAGTAATATTAGAACCTCAGGACATTATTACTATGAAGATCGAAAATGAAGTGATACGTGATATGGGCTTAAAGCCCTGCTCAATGAATGGTCATTATTACTATTATTATGACTATTACTATTTTAGCACATGTTGGACAAGTAATCAACTACAGCTTGTGAGGGGCCTAACTAGGTGCCAGACCCACAGTGAAAGCTCCATAAACATGAACTCTTAGTATTTTCACCACGAATGGCCAGGCTAATACATCCTAAGAAAGGACACAGACATCCTGAGAAGATGGACACAGTGCTACAGAAACGCAAGGCTAGAGTGTTTAATTCTACCTAGGGAGGAGATGGGCAGAGGCAGCCTCCCCCAGGGGGTCACTTCCTCTGCCAAGCTCCTTAGCAGTGACAGATGCGTATTTCAGAATCGGACAGCTCCCAACCCCATCTCAGCATCTCACAGGGGAGGCAGGCTGCTCCCACCTAGCTCCACAGGACTCCACACCCAGAGCAAGCAGATTTTTCTAAGCTGGTTTCATCATCTGGTGAGCTTTCTGAGTTCTTATGAACGTCACTATTTTTGTACCTATCCCAGAAGGCTGAGACGGGATCAGGATGGCACATTTTAAGAAAAAGTTGACCAATGAAAGCTTTTCCTGAGGGAGCACCCAGGGCAGAAGAGGACCTCGGGACTCATTGTTCTCACACCAGGTGGAAGGACTAAAAATATCAAGCCAGGAGGCAAACTTTTCAGGGAGAGGGGGCCCCAGTGGTGGACAGGGCTTCGTTGCTTCTTTGGGAGAAGGGCCTAAGATGATCACCCGGAAACAAAGTTTAGCTCAAAAGAATTGAACAGATGCCCTCTGGGCTCCCAGCCTTTCTGCAAAGCAGTTGAATGAGCCTTGAAGGCATTCTGGTCATTCCAGGCATCACAAGAGTGATCCACCCTGGCAGTGGGCCTTCTGTGTTGAGGTGCCGTCTTTCTCCTGTGTAACCTTGCCCTCTGTGGTCATAGTTGACTGACCCGGATCTGGACACCTGACTCTAGGGGAGTCAATCAGATTCTCCTTCTTGGGCATGTGAACTTGAGACCCAGAGACAGGGAATGTGGGACCCAGTGGGAGGCTGGAACAGAAGGGCCTAAAAGAAGAAGCTGTGGGGCAACCTCATTGCCCCATGGGATGAGCAAATAGGAGAAAAGCAGGCCTGGAGAGGGAAGAGAAGGAAAGCAAGGGTGCAGAGAGGAGGGCAAAGCAGCAGCGGGTTCTGGTGGCTTCCCATTTCCCGACCCCAGCTTCTTGAGGCCCCGCTCGCAGTATTCTGCCATGAGACTTGACAAGACTCAGCTTTGTCTTGCTTTGGTTTCTGTTCTTTAGCACCAAAAAAGTTTCTTACAACTCTGGCCACTTAACAGTGGGAATTCTACCTTGTTAGGTAGTGAGCACTAGAGGAGTATGCCTGTCCATAAGAAGGCAGAACATAGAACTCTTCCAAATTAAGTAGGAGATGGAGTTTAGTCCAAGGATTTGCTGGAGAAATCCTTCCAGCAAATTCTAGCAAGCTTGAGGTTATAGATCAGATGTGGCACAGAGATGTATTCCAATCTGCTATCTTCTGGTTTGGCTTTTGCCCATCCGCTATTTTCTACCATGGTTGATTGGGGGTTGGGGGTGATTTTTTAATATTCATTTGTTTGGCTATGTCGGGTCTTAGTGTGGCACTCGTGACCTTGTAGTTGCAGCATGTGAACTCTTAGTCTCAGCTTGTGGGATCTAGTCCCCTAACCAGGGATTGAACCTGGGCGCTCTGTATTAAGAGCACAGAGTCCTAACCACTGGGCCAAGAGGGAAGTCCCCATAATTGATTGTTACTATTACAAAATTGGAAGGGTTCACATAAAACTCCAAGTGTGTGGTCTTTTGGGGAAAAAAAAACAGCTCTAACAACATTGGGCCTGTACTCATAAGTGGAGCCGATTAGCCAGAGCTGAGCTGCCGCCAGCTCCTCCATCTGCAGCACGTGGTCTCCAGTTTGCCCACAATCCTCCCCTTCCCTAGCGTCCCACCAACCAAGAGTCTGGGTTTTCAGTTGCTTCATCAAGCTTACAGTATTGTTAGAGTAGAGAAATATTCCTCTGCACCCAAGTCTCTATCCAAAGAAGAATCAAAACGTAGGCGGAGAGCAGCAACTTTCTTCCACCCATCCTGATTCACTCCCTTATATGCCTGACTGAACACTGCAGATCTCTGAGTTTGCAATCCTTGGTTTAAAGGCTCATACAGCTGCTTTCAGCAAGAGACCCAGAAAACAATATATGAAAGCCCATCCTCAATGAAAAATCTCGTCACAAAATACATTTCCAACCAGTTCTTCTTTGCTAAAATGCTTTTTCATATTATTCAATATTGAATTTAAAAGCTAGTTGGATTCAGGGACTTCCCTGGTGGTCTAGTGGCTGGGACTCTGTGCTCCCAATGCAGGGGGCCTGGGATGGATCCCTAGGCAGGGAACTGGGTCCTACAACGAAGAGTTCAAATGCCACAACTAACAATCCTGCCTGAAACAGCTAAGGCTTGGCAGTCAAACAAATAAATAAATAAATATATTTTTTAAGAAAGCTAGCTGGATTCAGCCCAAATTTAAGATACTTTTTTATATTCTAAAAACCAGTCTCACTTTCTGAAGTCTTAAGCAGCAAGACACTCCTCCATGCCACTTAATTCTCAAACTCCCAGGCCAGCCCCAGGAAGATACCTGTGCCTTACTGAAATCTGTTAAAACTGGCAATTTGGACATAAAGAAATTAAAGAAGACCCCAATCGCTCCAGAGCATTGCACTTAGTGCTAAATTAGCAATTGTTGGAAATGATCTTGTCTTTGTAGACAAAGAAACCTCATTAAATGTTACTACAAAATCAAATAAGGAGGTGGAAGCATTAAAGCAGGAAATGCTGAAACCTCAACTTGGGAGCTACTGGCACGTCGTTCTGGGTTTCTTAAGGGAATAGATGGAAACCCAGATTTCCAGGAAGTAAAGGGAAGGACAGCTGTGGTTGTTTCCCCAGCAGACCTTGGGAGGAGCCCTTCAGGATCACAGGTGTGGCTGTGTTTAACTGTTTTCTTAGAGTCCGTACTTGTCTATTTGGCACCCATGCATTACACAGCCACTTATATTAACTATATTTTCTTATCTTCCATATTTTTGATGTTCTGGCATTTGGGAGCCTCAAAGACCCAGAGAGTGTCTGCTCATCCAGGGCCAGCTGATTCTTAGAGATAGTAACAGCTTGCCATGAACACACTTTTCACCCAACATCAACCAATCCCAAGTCCACAACCCCAATGACCTCTTTTGGTAACTCTCACACCAAGCCAATATTTCCCCTGCCCTAAATTAACCCAGAGCCAGGAGCCAGGCCACGAGAGACCACCCCTGCAGTTCCACTGGAACACTTTCAACTACTCAGTCCCGAGCTGTTTACTCTGCCCTGCCTGGCCTTTCCTGTAGGAAGCTCAGTAAAGGCTCTCAGCTCTCTCCCTGCTCCTGCCTCTTGACTCCCCTCGTGCTTCCCCCATGGCCCTACATGGCATCTGGGACCCCCTCTCTCTGTGCTGTGTGAGTATAATCAACTTTTTCCTTCTAAGCATCATTCTCATTTCTTTCTGTGGCCCCACCAGTTTCACTCCACAGGCTCAACACCTACATTCTTAGGACAAGTTGGGATGGTAGTTTTGAAATATAAATCACTGTTTGCTGGGCCCAGTGCATCTTCCTTGCTCTCCTCCCACCTTTCCCATCCAGTCTTTTGGGCCTTCTGTGTTCACTGCCTCAGGGAAGGAGGGACCCAAAGAGAGCTGAGAAAAGAAAAATGGATGTTCAGCTTTTGAGTTTCAAAACCCTGTGCCTCTTGGGGCGCGCTCAGTACTCCTGTGTTTAGACAAAAGATTTGATAGAATATGTAATGAGCAAGAGTGAAGCTTCCTGCCTAGAGACTGAGTGAGTTCCCCAGACTGGGGGGAAGGGAGAACTGAAGGGGACACGAGAAGACAGTGAGGTCAGCAGGCCCAGGACCAGGGCATCCAAGGAGCCAGAGAAGGTCTGACAAGCACAACACAGAACATCGAGGTAACTATTTCTGCCAAAAGCAAAACAACTTGACATTTCCCTTATGCAACAGGGATTTATTGCAGGTAAATAAGCCAGTTTTCTGCAGGCTCCTGAAATATCAGGACTAGTTTATCAGGGACTTCATCCATGGCTCTCAATCCTGCCTCATGTCCTGTGATGGGCACAAGGACACGTTGCCCAGATCCCACTGCCACCAGGGCCTTTTGGCCCCAGCTGCTGTGAGTATGGGCTGCACATGGCCTGAGGTCACAGAGCCCAAGGTCGCACCCATTCCCAGGGTAACCTACAACTAGTGACAGATGAAGGCCCGGGCTGTGAAAGTCCAACCATCTCAGCCCAATGGGGACACTCCCCATTAGACAACATGCACTCTAACCTCTGGGAGCCCAACTTGCAATACTTCCTGTTATAACTGAATGTTTGTGTGCCCCCGGAAATTCATATGCTGAAGTCCTAGCCCCTAGTCTGATAATATTAAGAGATGGGGCCTTGAGGTGTTATCAGATCACAAAGGTAGAGCCCCATGAATAGGATTAGTACCCTTCTAAGAAGAAATTACTCTGCTCTCCATTATATGAGAATACAATAGGAAAGGGCTGTCTGTAAGCCAGAAAGTGGACACCCAGAACCACATTAGCACCCTGATCTCAGACATCCAGCCTCTTGATGTGCGAGGAATAAATCTTATTTAAGCTGCCCAGTCAATGGTATTCTGTTACAACAGCCCAAACTGACTAAGACACCTCCTGATTAAATACCTGCCTGGCCCCCAGACTATTAACTACTGATTAGAGCAAAGGTAAGACTTATGTGTCACTAAGTCCTCTGTGAGCCATGTGACCTCAGGGTGAGGGGCAAAGGAGGAATTCTGGGGGCCAGGTAGCTGGTTAGAAGGAGGGAGATGTCACAGGTTAGGTTCTCCAGGAAGAAGACTAAAATGGAGGGAAGAGTAAAGGGCAGTTATTGGCGTGCATCCCTGGGATAGCACCTGTGGAAGGAAGAAAAGGGGGCAGGAGTGGGCAGAGGGAGAAGGAGAATCATGGTACAAGCTGATGATTAACAACTTCTGGGCAGACACTCTCTCACTTCCGCTGCCCCTTCCCCCATGAGGCATCTTCCCACAAAAAAACATCAGCTTGAAGTATAACCCAAAACATAAATAAAACAGCCTGAATCAACTGTGTTTATACCTTTAAGTGGAATAGCCACATTGATTTATAATTTATTAGCCCTTCCATGGGGCACACTCAGACACAAAGCCATAAGCATACTGAAATGCTTTTTGTTATGCATCTAGTCATATAAACTCTATCAAACCCTATATAAATCCAGATAAAGGTAATAAAGTTAGTGTAGCAAAGGACCAGTGGCAACTAATAATTGATGGCCTTTGATAACCTATCTAAAATATTACAATAACTGAAGTCTCCAGTCAGATTTCATTCTTTTTTTTCCTCTGAGATAAAGCCATTTTAAGCTTTAAGATATTTAAATACGGTTAGATGGAATTAAGATGGAATTAATCTGGTTTACCCTCATAAAGCTGCTTCTTCAGGTGTTTCTGAGATTCTGTTTCCTTCGGTGTGTCTCCCACCAGCTTCTAATTTTTCCCCTGAAGGAAGATGACAAGGGCTCCAGAACTGCAGAACCATTGCTTAAACTACTAGCAATGAGTATCAACAAGCCTGTGGGTGGTATTTCTCACTCTCCTTCCTGACCACCATCTCCAAGATTTGCTTCTGGGAATAAAAATTATATTGGTAGGGATTTTCTTTAAAGTCTTAAGCTGCACAGAATCAGTGTGCAAATCCAAAGTAAAGGATGTGCCCTGAAGCACTTAAGTGCCTCAGGACATTTCTGAGCTGCAAAATCACAGAAAACCAACTCAAGCTGGCTTAAGAGGAAAAGGGAGTTCATTGGCTGAAGGAAATGAAAAAGCAATAGGGAGGTCCTACTTCATGCCCTCTGTGAGGGGGCAGGAAAGGGTGCTGCGAGGCAAAAGGGGAAACCGTAGTACCACATTCCTGCATTGTTCCAGAAAAACTTCTAAGATTTCCTCCAGCAGGTCAGGTCCATCCCAGAGCCAATGACAGTGGCTAGGAGTAGGCTCTGCTCTGATTGGCCAGAATGTGATCTCTGATTGGTCACGTGGGATTAAAGGTACCTTAGCGGCCCCAGAACCAAAATTGATAATCAAGGAGTGGGGCAGAGTATGAGGGCTGGGAGTCAGTCACAGTGCAAAATCTTCAAGGAACGTCTTTCAACAGAATGCAGACAGGAGGGGGCTGGCTAAGGCATAGATTTGCTCGGATCTCATCTTCTGTGAACAAGCAGAATCTTGGGGAAACCCCAAGGATACCCCAGAATCTATCTCCTGAGAGGTTCTGGACTAGATAGAGTCTTTTGTATCAAACCGTTTCAGGCGACCTGTTTCCTAAAACCAGCAGGTAGAGAATGTCAAATAGGTAAGCATGCTTAGACTTCTTCAGAGCTATTCTATAGATGCTCAAAGGGGTGGCTGATTACGGGCACACAGAAAGAGCAAGCTTGACAGTCAGATCTGAGCTTTGATGGAATGTGTTACCTTTCTAGGTAGTGAGCATCTTGTCACTGGCAGCAATTAAGCAGCATTTGGAGGCATGTCCTTGCATAGGGGCAACGAACCTCTCAGATACCGTTCACTTGACTTAATGCCTCCTAAAAATATCCGTCCCATGGTGGGAATGGTAATAACTTAAAACAAGTACAAAATACTGTCCCCTGCCCCCTCCATTCACCTAGTCTCTCCCAATGCAAGATATGATGAAATTCTAAAACCCCAAACAGCATCACATCAGAGAACTAGAGATGCCTAACAAGCAGATGGAGCCAAAATGACGGATTCCTCCAGACCGCAAAATCCATCACTTCCATCCAGGGGAACAAAGGGTAGGAGGAAACGCGCCTGAGAGCCAGCTCCGCTCTGCTTTAACAGAATCAAAGCACTTTAACATTTCACAAAAGAGCCAGAAATGGAAAAATCAGTGTTTGTACACAGAGGCCAACCCTGGTATCCAGAGCTTCCTCCTTAAATGGCACTGTGTGTACTAAAGACACTGAAATTGCCCTGAAGTCTTGCATACTGTGCATTCATGCCAAAGCAAATGGGAATCACTTAATAAGGGCTTCCAAATGCTGCCACACAAATAATAATAGTAATCACAATCATAACATTGGCATGCTGTTTCGAAACACGGCATCAGAGTTGGGATGGCATGTTAATAAACAGGGCAAGAGATGCAGCCCAGAAAGCTGACTTCCTCATGGATTTAACGAGGTCTCCATTCATATTCATAACGCTTTGCATTATTTACACTGATCGGCTTGCTCCCTAACCCCAAGCAAGCTCTCATTCAGCGGCTGGTGGGGAAGGTGGGAGAGAGGAGGGGTGCTCCCCAGGCTCACACTGACAGCGATGGGGGTTTTATGATCTCAGAGGATTGACATTCCATTCAGCACAGAGCAAATTTCCACTCGATACTGAGCTATCACTTGTCACCAAGAAAAGCCAATTAGGTCACAGGAGAGGTGCCACCAGTCACTGCCAGGGCCAGAGTGCCCACAGTCAGAATGCACTTACTTGTTGCGGTCAGTGGCCTGCCTCTGCCTGCCCTGCCGTGTGCGAGCAGCACACGAACATCCTAGCTTATATCTCACCTTGATAGTCGTTTTCATGACTCCCCCAGGCATCAGGCCATCTGGGCCAGTCGACTCGAGCACCTCAAGGTAGGCAGATCCTGAGTTCATGCGTCTTGAGGAGCAGCTGGGGAGCAGGGCAGTGGGATGGAATGTGGCTCCTGCAAAGCCACGATGCAGAGCAAGCCAGAGGCTGAGAGAGTCTGTGGCACCCGCTCACCTGTCGCCACACCCACCTCCTGGGCTTGCTGCACACTGGCAGAACCCACAACATTGAGGCCTGTGCCCAGTGCCATGTCCCCAGCACACTCTGGGTAAGCAAGGAGCCAGGGTGCTTGCATTCATTAAGTACCTAACAGCTCCAATCTGACGTTGGTTCTTGGTTCAAGGAGTGGCTGCTGTCCCTCCAAAGCTGGCTGTGATGACCTGTACCAGATCCCACTAAGGCCCTCATCCTGGCAACTGGCTCACTGGCCACAAGGTACTAGGAGCCCCAGTTGGAGGGCAATGAGCTCTCCCCGCCAACTGTGCCCTGGCCATGCCTTCAAGAGTCAGAACCCGAAGGATGCTAGTGTCTACCACGGCTTCCTGTGACCAAGATCGGATCAACGTGCAGGGGGAAAAGGGGAGGGTTAGGGTTGCTCAGTGGGGTTCTTTCCCTGACAGGCAAGGTGGAGGCGAGAGTACCGAGCCCTCCACCCTCCCCCATAACTGCATCGTGGCTCAAGAAGGTTCACAAGGAAAGGTTCACACCCTCTTTCCAGGGTCTTGGTTTTCAACATGGCTCTTCTATACTAGGATTCTGAAAAGAAACTATGAAAATGGAAGGAAAATGAAAACCAATAAAACAAAAGTAGCCAACAAAAGTACTTTAGTCGTTGCCTTCGAATTATTTCAAGGGACACTGGTTTCCCATTAGTGTCAATGGTATGTGGTTGTTGTCACAAGGGGGAGAAAAGGAATGACGTACTGACACATACTACAGCATAGATGAATCTGGGAAATGTGATGCGAAGTGAAAGAAGCCAGACGTTGTACGATCCCATTTATATGAAATGCCCAAAACAAGCAAGTCCATAGGAACGGAAAGTAAATGAGTGGTTGCTAAGGGGACAGGGGAGGGATGAAGAAGAACTTAAGGGGTATGGGTTTCCTTTAGGGTGATGAAAAATTCTGGAACTAGACAGCAGTAATGATTACACGAGATTGTGCTTTTTTCTCATATTTCGATATCTAGATTCCGATAAAATTGGTTTCCTTTGTGATTCAATTTTTGTTACTGCTGTTCAGTCGCCAGGTCAAGTCTGACTCTTTGCGACCCCATGGACGGCAGCACACCAGGCTTCTTTACCCATCACCACCTCCCGGAGCTGGCTCAAACTCATGTCCATTGAATCGGTGATGCCATCCAACCACCTCATCTTCTGTTGTCCCCTTCTCCTCCTGCCTTCAGTCTTTCCCAGCATCAGGGTCTTTTCCAAGGAATCAGTTCTTCCCATCAGGTGGCCAAAGTATTGGAGCTTCAGCTTCAGCATCAGTCCTTCCAATGAATATTCAGGGTTGATTTCCTTTGGGATTGACTGGTTTGATCTCCTTGCATTTAAAAACATTTTCCTGAGACAGCTTTGCCTATCTACCAAAGGAGCCCAAGGTACAAAATAGGTCAAGAATCCCAGCTTTAAAGGAAACTGCTCCATCCCAGCCCACTACCACTTGGCTACTTTGGGAGCTCTGGAGATGGTTACACCCCTCCACATGCTCACGGAATCACTCATTCAGCAAAGGTGTCTCAGGCCCATACTCTGGATTAAGTCAGTGTCAAGGTCCTGGCCATTCAGAGCTTCCAGCCCAGTGGGAGGAGCAGATGTCCCCCAAGTAAGCCCACCACACAATCCCTAATCACAAAGTACGATGAGCTGAGCGCATGAAAGCGAAGAACAGAGGGGTCAAGGAGACACAAGGCAGAACCTTAACCTCGTCTGGAAGAGGGCTGAGTGGCCCAGGAAGTGGCCTCTGAACAGAAAAGATGGGCTTTCAATTTCCCAAGAAAATGTGATAATAGAGTTAAGGTGCATGTACTTTTTAGAATGGGCTCCTGGGGAATTCCCTGGTGGCCCCCTGGTCAGGACTCAGTGCTTGCACTGCCGGGGCTGGGCTTCCAGGTCCAATCCCTGATTGAGGAACTAAAATCCCGAAAGCTGTGAGGCAACCGCCTCCAAAAAATGGCCTCCTGGACCTCAAGTGAAGGTATCAAGGACTCATGTCTACTCTCTGACCCTCAACCATCCAGGGCCAGACGTTTCATTTAAGTGAAGGTTTCTTAAGGTCTGGGAATGAGGGTGCCTGCAAGACAGTTCAGCAGGGCCCAGGAGATATGCAGGTGAGCCCTGGGAAGATGTCAGCTCGAATAACATCCTGTCAAAGGGAGCTGACAGCAGAGAAACGTGCCACTAATCAGAATAGCAATTCTGGGAAGCTGGTTCTACACTGACGCCAGGAAGTGACAGAGACTTACTCCCAAACCAACTTGGAGTGCATTCCCTCAGCTCCAGTGTGACGGCTGCAGCCACTGAACGTGTTGGTCAGTGTTTTGTTCCAGATGACAGAACCACTCCCGTTAGCTGAAGCAGAGAGACTCCTTAGAGGGAAGCAAATGGCTTAGGGATCACTGGGAAGGTTGAAGAAGCAGGCTCTATAGATTAATATTTCAGAAAGGACCCTCTGAGCCACCTGAGGATCCAGGGCATGAAGAATTACTGTCCCCTGGATGATGTAGAAGCCACCAGCTGAGCTGGGAATTCACCGTCATAGCTGCCACCTCCACAGTCACGCCAGCTCTGCCGCTATCCGGAAGCCAGTACGAGGAAGCCACTACCGTCCAGAAGAAGTCACAATTTACAGGATGCCGCTGTGGCACCAGGCCTGCTGCCATCCACCCCATCAAAACTGGTCCCCACGCCTGCCTCTGCAGCCCTTCAGGAGCAGCCAGTGGTTTTGCCCACACTGCCCGCAGAAAAGCCCGGCACCCCCACAAGGACACTTGCCTAGAGAAACAGAAGGACAGCAGCTCTCCCTCACCTCCACCTCCGAATCTCCAGCGTGTGCACGTGGGCCAGCTCCCACTCAATGCCAGGATGTCAGCATCACTGAGGAACAGGTGTGATGTTCTAATGGGCCTACAGAAAGGCAAGGATGTGGGCTGCAGCTAGTCACAGCCGCCCTGCCACTGTAAGAGGAACACAGAAAAAAGTAGAGCCCAGAGACGAAAAGAAAGAGACCAGGCTCCAATGGAACATCCTCAGTTCCTGGATTCAACCATGCCTGAAGCCAGAACTCAAACTTTTATTTTAATTTTTTTTTCCCTTAAGCAGTTTGACTTGAGTTTCTGTTTTCTATAAGCAAAAGAATCCTGACTGAGACTTTAGTTCAACCCCCAAGGCAAGAGAGCCTTAGGTCTATCCTTGGGGACACAGGATCAGTGCATGCATGCTAAGTCACTTCAGTCATGTCCAACTCTCTGTGACTCCATGGAAGGTAGCCCACCAGGCTCCTCTGTCCCTGGGCTTCTCCAGGCAAGGATACTGGAAGGGTACTGGAAGATTCCTCCAGGGGATCTTCCCAATCCAGGAACTGCACCCATGTCTCTTATGTCTCCTGCATTGGCAGGTGGGTTCTTGGCCACTAGAGCCACGTGGAACACCACCACCAGAGCAAATCAGAACCGCCTGGCCTGACCGAATCATCCACACTTATACATCTTACACTCCTCCTCCCTTCCAACTCCTAAGCCTGAGACTTCAACTCATCTCCCCCTCCTCTGTCTCTCTCCTGAATGGACAAGGCTGAATTGCCCGTTCATCACTCCTCCAGGAAGCCTTACTTGACCCTCCCAAGCCTGGCATCTCAGTTCTGCCCTCCCACCGTCTTTCTGGACACGTGTTACCATAATACCACGTTGGATGGAAACTTGGTCTCCCTTTAGGGAATGAAACTCTCTTGAGAATGAAGGTCTGTATCTTTCATGTTCTATTCCCAGCACTAAATCAGAGACTGGGACTGGATGGGGTTCAAGTGCTATTTTCTTAACAAAGAAATGAACTCATCTCCTTCAGGTCTTCCATTTATTTGCCTTATCTCCCCCTTTTCTTATCAACTCCCAGATTCTCTTCCTTCTAATTATTCTCAACACTTTTAAATGCAAATAAATAGCCAGTGTTTTCAGAGGAAACAGATCAACAGTGATCTGCAAAACTATAAAATTCTCCTGTGATCTCAACCTTCGATTTATCTTAGCCATCTCAATCTTTTCTCATCTTTTTCTTCTATACATTTCTCTGAGTTTTAGAACTTTCCAAACAAAATCTTTCTCAAAAATCAAACCCAGAAAACAGAACCACTGGACTTACAAAAATCGCTCTTTGAATGCACTGGAAGAAATGAACAAATACAAAATCAACACTTCATGCTCCTGAGAATTAACTTCAGCAGAACAGCCCGAAGCTTGATGGAGAAGGAACAAGGAGAAGAAACCAAACTGCATAAAGCAGAGAAAGCAAAGCTCAAATTTGAGTCTGTTTTGACAAACAGAGGCAGCCATGTGAGAGAAAATATGTAATAACCTCCAAGAAATTCCCCAATGTCTTTACTCTAAGAAGCCAATCCTTTCAGGAAAAAGAAAAGAAAAAGAAGGAGCATACAATCCAAATACAATCAAGTCTGGTTTTGAAAAACAAATATGAGCAGTTGCTCTGTGTTTCCTGCATCTCAGGTTTTGTTCATTCTTAGGTGAAAAGTGCGAAAGATTAGGTCGCTGGCACATGGAAACCTGCTTCTGGAGCCAAGGCCTTTCTAATCAACTCGGGGGGAAATCAACGGGCATTAGAACCACTGACTGATTCACTGGACCACATACACCAAGCTGCCACGCTGTGTGGCAAGATAGTTGCTAAGCAGAAAGAATACAGCAACCAGCAATGGAGAGAGCTGCCCCCATCCAGGAGGCGAACTTGACTTAAGTAAGCACGCCTACTTATACTAATAAGTTGAGATCACGTTCTACAAAGACAGTGAACAGAATACCAGGAGAAAGAACTTAACTTGAGGTCCCAAGAAAGACTGTTTGAAGTGGGGATTATCAAACCAAAGGCGCATTCCTAGGGCGCCCCCTGGAGGTCACCTGAGGCATTGACAGGCAGCTCCCACACATTGGTGACTTATACCTCGAACATACATATATATAGAATACATATATATTCTAAAGGAGATCAGTCCTGGGTGTTCTTTGGAAGGAATGATGCTAAAGCTTAAACTCCAGTGAGAACTTAACTTGAGGTCCCAAGAAAGACTGTTTGAAGTGGGGATTATCAAACCAAAGGCGCATTCCTAGGGCGCCCCCTGGAGGTCACCTGAGGCATTGACAGGCAGCTCCCACACATTGGTGACTTATACCTCGAACATACATATATATAGAATACATATATATTCTAAAGGAGATCAGTCCTGGGTGTTCTTTGGAAGGAATGATGCTAAAGCTTAAACTCCAGTGCTTTGGCCACCTCATGCGAAGAGCTGATTCATTGGAAAAGACTCTGATGCTGGGAGGGATTGGGGGCAGGAGGAGAAGGGGACGACCGAGGATGAGATGGCTCGATGGCATCACGGACTCGATGGACATGAGTTTGAGTGAACTCCGGGAGTTGGTGATGGCCTGCGTGCTGTGATTCATGGGGTCGCAAAGAGTCGGACACGACCGAGTGACTGAACTGAACTGAACTGAACTTCGAACACCCACCTCCCTGGCTACCTAGGCTCTCCTGGCCCCTGGAGCATGTTCAGCCTGATATGGGCAGTGCCAGCCAGGAAGGGTGGAGAGGTGGTGATAAAACTTCATTCCTCTGCGGCTGGGTGGGACTGCTTGGAGGTGTGTTATAGCCAGTCACCCAGGGGCAGCGAGCCCCGGGCGCCCTGTGATCCGCCCATCTGCACGCCTGTGACTACCTGTGCTCTCTTCCCTGTCTCCACCCCCACTGCCTGTGATCACCCCTCCAGTGATCTACCTGCGTCCTAATCTTTGTCTCGGGACCAAACTCAGGCATCCATGGAAAGATTACAGACAGGGGAAAAGTCTATCCAAAAGTCCCAAAGGCAGAGAGCTCAGCTGGCCTTTCCAAAGAACAGAAAGGCCAGGCGGACAGGGCGGGGGCAGGCGGACGGCATAGGACGGTGCTCCCTTTTTGTGTTATGTTTGGTTGCACTGGGTCTTCGGCTCTAGTTGCGGTGAGTGGGGGTTACTCTTCCGCGTGGTACACAGGCTTCTCATCGCAGTGGCTTCTCTGGTTGTGAAGCACAGGCCCCAGCACGCGGGCTTTGCTGGTTGTGACTTGTGGGCTCTGCAGCACAGGATCAGAAGTTGAAGAGCGTGGGCTGAGTTGGCCCATGGCAAGTGGAATCTTCCCGGACCAGGGATTGATTCCTGGGTCAGGAAGACCCCCTAGAGAAGGAAATAGCTACCCACTCCAGTGTTCTGGCCTGAAGAATTCCATGGACAGAAGCCTGGTGGGAGGGGGGTTCAGGATTGGGAACTCATGTACACCCATGGCTGATTCATATCAATGTATGGCAAGACCGTTCACAGGGTCACAAAGAGTCGGACACGACTGAGCAACTAACATTTTTTAAGAGATGATGCTACACAGCAAAGCTTGAGAACCACAGCAGATAAGAGGTCCGCCCCAACATCCGGTGTCAGCAGGTAAGGCAAGACCAACATCACATCAATCTACATACTCAGTATGAGAAACATGAAAATAATTCCAACTTGAAACCAAAAGGAAAGAAATGTTCTCACCTGATCATAGATGTCACAGAACAACAAATGTTCTTATCCTGGAGTCTACAGGATCAGCACTAGTTTAAGAAACTGCCCCAGTGTGCATTGCCACACTGTTTACAATAGCCAAGACATGGAAAGTGAAAAGTGAAGTTGCTCAGTCGTGTCCAGCTCTTTGTGATTCCATGGACTGTAGTCTACTAGGCTTCTCTGTCCATGGGATTTTCCAGGCAAGAGTACTGGAGTACTGGAGTAGGTTGCCATTTCCTTCTCCAGGGGATCTTCCTGACCCAGGGATCAAACCCAGGTCTCCTGCATTGCAGGCAGACGCTTTACCCTCTGAGGCACTAGGGAAGCCCAAGACATGGAAGCAACCTAAATGTCCACTGACAGAGGAATGGATAAAGAAGATGTGCTACAATGGAAATGTACATGGAATAATATTCATCCATTAAAAAGAATCAAATAATGCCATTTGCAGCAACATGGATGGACCTAGGGACTGTCAAACTGAGTGAAGTCAGACAGAAAAAGAGAAATATATGATATCACTTAGATGTAAAATCTCTTTAAAAAAATAATACAAATAAACTTATTTACCCAACAGACTCACCAAAAAATAAAAAATAAAAAAACAACCCCCACAAATCTGAAGAATGAACTTACGGTTACCAGGAGAAGTGGGAGCGAAGAACAGACTGGAAGTCAGGGATTGGTTGTGCACACTGCTATATTTATTTATTTATTTTTAATTTTTATTTTTACTTTATTTTTCTTTACAATACTGTATTGGTTTTGCCATACATTGACATGAATCAGCCACGGGTGTACATGAGTTCCCAATCCTGAACCCCCCTCCCACCTCCCACCCCATATCATCTCTCTGGATCATCCCCGTGCACCAGCCCCAAGCATCCTATATCCTGTATCGAACATAGACTGGCGATTCGTTTCTTACATGATAGTATACATGTTTCAATGCCATTCTCCCAAATCATCCCACCCTCTCCCTCTCCCACAGAGTCCAAAAGTCTGTTCTATACGTCTGTGTCTCTTTTGCTGTCTCGCATACAGGGTTATCATTACCATCTTTCTAAATTCCATATATATGTGTTAGTATACTGTATTGGTGTTTTTCTTTCTGGCTTACTTCACTCTGTATAATAGGCTCCAGTTTCATCCACCTCATTAGAACTGATTCAAATGTATTCCTTTTAATGGCTGAGTAATACTCCATTGTGTATCTGTACCACAGCTTTCTTATCCATTCATCTGCTGATGGACATCTAGGTTGTTTCCATGTCCTGGCTATTATAAACAGTGCTGCAATGAACAATGGGGTACATGTGTCTCTTTCAATTCTTGTTTCCTCGGTGTGTATGCCCAGCCCACACTGTTCTCCAAAGTGGCTGTACTAGTTTGCATTCCCACCAATGAGTGTTTTTCTTTCTGGCTTACTTCACTCTGTATAATAGGCTCCAGTTTCATCCACCTCATTAGAAATGACGTGCATTTAAAAAAATATCTAAAATAGCCATGGAAAAGTTACAGCTGTAATTAATAAGCAAATAAAAACAGAGCCTGTTTCAAAACTTCATATTTTTTGGAATATATTCAGTGTATAAACAGAGAGAGCTCCCAGTGGTTGCTTTTAAATAATCAAAATAGGATCATAATTGGCTACTTTCACCTTTGTGGGTGGAAACAAAAACTTCAGACATTTCCAAGGGTTCTTGGAATGGTGTGAGTCAACCCAAGTGACATTCACCCATGTCCAACAGGAAAGAGCTCCTAGTGGATCGTGTGTTGGCATCTCTGAGTCCACCAGACCACGTGATCTGGTCTTTAGTGTCTATTCTTAGACTGAGGACTTCCATCTCTGCAGAGTGTTTTCATGCAGCAGATGAACTTTTAACCTCCCCCGTGCCCAGCTTTGTGAAATCTCACAAATGACTGAGCAGAAAGTTTCCAAACATCATAGTAGATTTTGATATAATTTTTACATGAGCCAGTGACTCAAGGACTTGGGGGTCTCTTTGCAGGGGTGATGAAAATGTTCAAAAATTGATTGTGGTGATGGTTGCCCAACTCCTCCAGTATGCTGAACACCATTGGATTGTACCCTTTATTTCATTTATGTTTGTTTTTTGGTCATGCCGTGTGGCATGTAGGATCTTAGTTCCCTTCCCTGACCGGTGATCGAACCCCCACCCCTTGAGTTGGAAGCACAGAGTCTTAACCACTGGACCACTAGGGAAGTCCCTTGAATTATACCCTTTAAATGGGTGAATTCTATGGTCTGTGAATTATACCTCAATAAAAGTATTATTTTAAAAAGTCAAATGAGGGTGGAGTGAGGAAGGAAAGCAAAGACAGAATCTCTATCAGATATTTATCTCAGTGAGTCATTCTGAACCTTTAGGATCCCAATTACTCACACATATCATGGAGAAATACTGGCAGTCTTCCTCAAAGGGGCCTTCTGGAAGGCACCCCGCCAGCTCACTGACAGATAAAGAGGAGCTTTCCAGCAGGCAACCCTGGCCTGTCTCCAGGCCGTGTCTGGGCCCTGGCCTGTGCATTCTGTGTAGAAAGCCCCTCCCTCTTTCAGCCACACAACAAACAGGGCTAAAGCTTCCCTCCACGATCACTGCCCCTTCCGTTTCTTCCCCATTTCTCAAGCCACACATTTGAGCTACACCATCGATGACATCAAGCCCCTGGAACACAGAAAATCATACAGAATCAACCCAAAGCGTGCTGACATTGATGTCTGTGGTTAGATCTGCACACAGAAAAGAAGCTGCAGATAAAGTTCGCCCCACACTCCTGCTCCTCACAGTGTGGCCCGGGGGTAGGCAGTGCCAGCATCACCTGGGACCCAGTTCAGAAATGGGGGCCCCATCCCGGGCCTAATGAATCCAAATCTGTCTTTCTAGAAAACTCTGAGTGGTTCCTATGTATGTTACCACTTGCAAGATGCTGACTCGTCCACAGGAACTGGGACTATGAACTCTGCCTTCCTACATATACTTTTGGATGAAATGCCCGAGTTCCTAACCAGCACTGTGCTCTCCCCACCTGTCTTGGTTACCAGCTGCCTGCACCCTCCATGTTGCTAAACTGAAGGGATAAGTCTCAGCCCAGAACCCTGACAACAGCAGTTGACACACTAGTTTCCATCTTGAGGACACCTTTTCCCAGGTGGCTTGCAGTAGGCTGTGCTTTCTTTGGCTTTCCCTCTTACTGGCCACCCTATTTCAATATTATTTGCTGCTTCCTTGTTATTTTCCCAACTTCTTAATTTTGGAGGGTTTAGAATTCAGTCCTTGGACAGCTTGGATATCTGCACATATTCCTTTGTTGATTTATCTAGTTCCATGGCTTTCTGTACCGTTTATGCTGATGACTTCCTTTCCTTATCTTCAGGCTTGCATCTCTCCTCTGCATTCTAGACCCAGAAGTCTAACAGCCTACTTGAAAAGTCTACTTGGATGTCTAATAAGCATCTCAGCCTTAACATGCTTAAAATCAAGGCTCTCTCACATTGTCCACTTAATGGCAACTCTGCGCTGCTAAGTCGCTTCAGCCATGTCCGACTGTTCGACTCCATAGACGGCAGCCCACTAGGCTCCTCTGTCCCTGGAATTCTCCAGGCAAGAATACTGGAGTGGGTTGCCATTTCTTTCTCCAATGCATGCATGCATGCTAAGTCACTTCAGTCATGTCTGACTCTGTGCGACCCCATGGACAGCAGCCCACCAGGCTCCTCTGTCCCTGGGATTCTCCAGGCAAGAATACTGGAATGGGTTACCATTTCCTTCTCCACCCACCTTCGCATAACTTGAGCTAAAAAACCTTGAAGACATGATTGATACCTCTATTTTTCTCACATCAAACTTCCAAGCAATCAACAAATCCTATTGGCTCTATTCCGAATACATATCCAGAAGCTCAACTTAAAAATGGGCAAAAGATTTGAACAGACACTTCACCAAAGAAGATGAAATTAGATGCAGGGATTGCCAATGAGCATATGAAAAGATGCCCCAAATCTTTAGTATTTAGGGAAATGCAAATCAAAACACGCATGAGATACCACTTTATACCCACTAGGGTGGCTATAATCAAAAACTTGGAAAATAACAAGTGTTGGAGAGGACGTGGAGAAATTGGAACTCTCATACAGTGCTGGTAGGAATGTAAAATGGTGCCGTCACTTTGGAAAATAGTTTGGCCATTTGTTAACAAGTTGTGCAGCTACTTCCCTTATGGTCCAGTGGCTAAGACTCTGCACTCCCAATGCAGGGGGCTCGAATTATATCCCTGGTCAGGGAACTAGATCCCACCTACTGCAGCTAAGAGTTTGCATGCCACAGTGAAGACCCGACGCAGCCAAATAAAAATAAATATTGAAAAGAAGAAGAAGTTACATAAAAAACCCAGCACTTCCTCCCCTTGGTACATACCGAAGAGAAATGAAAACAGACATACACACAAAGACTTGTATGTGCATGTTCATAGCAGTATAATTCACAATAGTCAAAAAAGTGGAAGCAATCCAAATGTCCATCAATTGGTTCAGTAACATACAGGACTGAAGTAGTGATATGTGCTTTAGCATTGCTTCCCTGGTAGCTCAGTTGGTAAAGAATCTGCCTGCAATGCAGGAGACCTACGTTCGATCCCTGGGCTGGGAAGATCCCCTGGAAAAGGAAATGGCTACCCACTCCATATCTTGCCTGGAGAATCCTATGGACAGAGGAGCCTGGAGGGCTACAGTGCATGGGGTCGCAAGAGTTAAACACGAATTAGCAACTAAACCACCACCACCACTGTGGAAACATTAGCTAAGTGAAAGAAGCCAGTCACAAAAGACCACACTGCCTATGAGTCCCTTTATAGGAAATGTCCAGAACAGGCAAACCCAAAGACAGAAAGTAGATGAGCCTGGGGTTGGGGGTAAGACTGGGAAGTGACTGCCTTTGTGCACGAGGGATCCAACCAGGGTGATGGAGCCGCTCTGCAACTGGATTGTGATGGCTATACAAAGTCTAAGGGTCATTCAACTGTGTGCTTAAAATAGTGACTTTTATTGTATGTAAATTGTACTCCAGTAAAGCTGATAAAAGTATCCAGAATCTGACTGCATCATGGTCTCTGCCACCATCCTGTATCTCAGCCAGCATCATCCCCCACCTGGGTGACCATAACACCTTGCTAAGTGGTTGCCTGACTTCCACTCTTGTCCCTTGGATGTATTTCCAACACAACAGCCAGAGGGATTCTCGGAAATATGCACATCAAATCACGTCACCCCTCTATTCAAAACTCTCTGTTAGTTTCTGTCTCTATGAGAAAAGCGAAGTTCTTACAGTGGTCTTTCTTTAAAGCTTTACCTGTCTGGCCCCTCTGCTACTTTTCCTCAACTTTCTCCTGCCTTTCCCAACTCACTGCCACTCCCCTCCTCAGTATGTCCTGCACTCAGTCACGCTGGCCTCCTGCTAGTCCTTGACTGTGCCAGGGACCTTTGCATGGGCTGTTGCTTCTGCATGGAATGCTCTTGTCCCAGATTCCTAACAACTTAACTTCCCTTTCTCAAGCCGTACCTCAAATGTCATCTTGGGCAGTGAAGCTTTTCTGGCTGTTTATTACATTTCCTAGCACCCTGTTTTTTTGTTTTTTGTTTTTTTGTTTTTTTTTATAGTTTCATTCTTTTACAAGTGGTTGACCAGTTTTCCCAGCACCACTTGTTAAAGAGACTGTCTTTAACAAGGACTTACTATATAGCACAGGGAATTCTGTTCAATATTCTGTAATAACCTAAAAGAGAAAAGAATTTGTAAAGAATGCATATACATAAATATAACTGAATCACTTTGCCATACACCTGAAACTAGCACAACATAGTTAATCAACTATACTCCAATATAAAATAAAAAGTTTTAAAAAATAGCCTGATGACCATGCCCAATAAACATGTACAAAGGACTACCATGTACCAGAAACTGCTAAGGGACCTCCAGGGAAAGTGTCCGCATCCCCAACTACAAAGATCCATTGGTCCCTTATGGGAGAGAGAGACCCTTATACACCATTCTGAAATAATGTCAGTAAAAGAAATTCCAATGCACTATTAAATTAGCAGAAAATCCAATTATCAAGCTACAAGTACTTACTAAATGGCTGCTATTGTCCAAAACTGTACCAGATTCCTAGGGAGGTAGCTGTGTGAGGTGGGTCCCCTGACTTGGAGACACAAGCTTATGTTTCCATGAATAGAGTCCTAAGCAAAAAAACTTCATCAGTCCAGTGGGGACTTCTGAGATGGCTGCTCAAAGAGAGCTGAAACGGCTAGCAGGGACACCCGCTTCCTCCAGCCACTGGCCAGAAGGTGGCAGTGACAGCTGGAGCCACTTTGGACCATGAGGTCGCCATGAGGATAAAAGTCACAGGCCGAGAACGACAAAGCCAAGGGTAGAAAGGATCCATGGTTTTTTGATACATGGAGTCACTACACCAGTGGGAAGAGATGAAAATTAATTTCTCCCATGTTTAAGTCCTTATTATTTTGATTTCCTCTGCTCTAGACAGTCAAAGCTAGTCCTAAATGACTAAAGGCCTGCTGCTGCTAAGTCACTTCAGTCGTGTCCGACTCTGTGTGACCCCATAGACGGCAGCCCATCAGTCTCCCCCGTCCCTGGGATTCTCCAGGCAAGAACACTGGAGTGGGTTGCCCTTTCCTTCTCCAATGCATGAAAGTAAAAAGCGAAAGTGAAGTCACTCAGTCGTGTCCGACCCTCAGCAACCCCATGGACTGCAGCCTTCCAGGCTCCTCCATCCATGGGATTTTCCAGGCAAGAGTACTAGAGGGGGGTACCATTGCCTTCTCTGGACTAAAGGCCTAGTAACTACTTTTACCAGACATTTGGTTTAGTTAATAACCCTAGTCCTGGTCTGGATAAGTCTCCTTTCCCAAGGTTAACACACTGATCCACATAAGTCAAAAACACCCAAAGACAATAATATCACGGCCAACAATAATATCATATACAAGCCAGTATGACCCTCAAAGAGCTATGGAACAGCTGAATTGGAAAACTCCTGTCAGCTCTCTGATATAACCAACCCATTTGACAGATGAAGAAACTGAGACCTTCTGAAGAAAAAAAGATTTTCCCAACTTCTCCAAGCTGGGGACTTCTTATACTAAAGTAACTCTCATCAAAAAGATCCACTCATTCACCAGAGGAGTCCATAATAATACTTTTGCTAGATCTAAAAACAGAAAAGAGCAAAACAACTTGCCTGAACGCCTCAATTAATTAATTGCCCAAAGAAGTCAAGCTTGGGTCCTTAGGAACAACATGGGAGCTATTTATATATTTATGAGCGGGAAAAAATGCATAATGTGACTTTGTACATTTAACCCTGTCCCAATATTTACAGAACATCCCTGTCTGTCTTGGCAAGCAGGTGCCAATTCTATATTTGTGCCTAAAACTTTCTCCTAAAGCCAATTTACAATTCAACTAATCAGGAGATGATTGTTTATTGGCTGGGAATTCATCAGGAAAATTCCATGATCAGAGGCTGTCTATTGCAGGCATTTGTCTAGAAAAGAGAAGTAGGTTAAAGTTAGAAAAGTGGGAGGCTGATTTTTTTTTTTTTCTAAGAAGAAATTCTTGGGAGAGGAAATTTAAGTAATCAAGTGCCTGCAATGTAAGGTGACCACCTCACTTTCAAATTTCCATCTCCTTCAAGTTGGAAACACTCTTGGGGAGACGCTCTAAAAAGAATTAAGGCAGGATTTTAGCAAAGGAACTGTGAGAAAGTGAGGACACATGAGGAGACCAAGACGTTCACACCAGCATTGTGTACAACGTGGAAAAAAGTTGGAAACAATGTAAATGCCCATCAACAGGGAGGTTTTTTAAATAAATTATAATATATGCAGACAGTGGAAATATTACATACTAGCACAAAGGTTAAGCCAGATTGTGCACTGGGGGGAAAAGCTCTAGAATATTAATGAATTTTTTTAATCAAAATACAATAGTGGTCCAGTGGTTGGGACTCCAGGCTTCCACTGCATGGGACACAGGTTTGATCCCTGGTCAGGGAACTAAGATCCTGTAAGCCACGTGGTGCAGCCAAAAAAAATTTGTACACTATGCTTTCCTTCACAGAGATAAAAAAGCATACAGAACATACACAGAGACTGCACGTGCACGTAAGATTTTTCTGGAATGACACATAGATGGTATCTTTAAAGACAAATTTGGGGGGAGAGGAACACAAAAGAAGTTTCATTTTATAACTTTATGTACTATGTACTATTTGAACTGTTTTAACCTGTATGTGCGTATTTTTAAGTACTAACGGGGATTGGTATGAGAGTTACAAAGCTTTTGTCTTTTTACTTTTTTTTTTTTTTTTTTTTTGAGAAAAAAAGTGTATATGCAATTGCTTTCAAATTCTGTTCTCTGGAATCCTAGAATTTAAAAAATACTTTTGGGCAAAAAGTGTGCCGAGCTCCTAACTTGGCTAGAGTCAGAACCACTGTGTCTTACAGCACTTGGCTAGAGTCANTTGTCTTTTTTTTTTTTTTTTTTTTTTTTTTTTGAGAAAAAAAGTGTATATGCAATTGCTTTCAAATTCTGTTCTCTGGAATCCTAGAATTTAAAAAATACTTTTGGGCAAAAAGTGTGCCGAGCTCCTAACTTGGCTAGAGTCAGAACCACTGTGTCTTACAGCACTTGGCTAGAGTCAGAACCACTGTGTCTTACAGCTTACATCCCTGTACAATATTTTTTGAAGGGATAAAAGAGTTCTACCACTAAAAAATACATTTCAAAAACCATAGGAACAAGGGCAATATAAATGTGCAGGTTATTTATATTGTTTTTATTGAGAAAGATATGCCCAAATTTTCCTGCTTAGCTTTAAAGTAAGGCTCTGTTTACTCCATTCTCAGGGATGGATGTGGTATAAAACTTCACATTTCTGAGCTCACTGAGCAATTCATGCAGTTGAACTGTGCCCCACCCAAAATTCTTGTCCACCTGGAACCTCAGAATGTGATCTTATTTGGATATACGGTTTTGGCAGATGTAATTAGGTAAGATGCAGTCATAACTGGATTAGAGTGGGTCCTGAATCCAATAAGTGGTGTCTTTATAAGACGAAGAGGGACACCCTTGGTGGCCCAGTGGCTAAGACTCCACGATCCCAATGCAGGGGGCCCAGCTTCGATCCCTGGTCATGAAGCTAGCTTCCACGTGCTACAACTAAGAGTTCACATGCCACAACAAACAATTAAAATCCAATGCAGCCAAACAAATAAAAGCAAAAAAATTTAAGAAAATAGAAGACAGAGACACACACAGGGAGAAGGTCAGGTGACAACAGAGAGAGAGAGTAGCATGATGTGTCTATAAGCCAAAGAGTGCCGGCAACCACCAGAAGCTGAAAGAGACCAGGAAGGACCAGAGCCGTTGGAGGGGGCGTGGCCTAACCTAGGAAACTAACATAACTCACAAAAGGAAGAGAGAGGGTAGCAGCAGTGTGGACAGGCCACAGACAGGCAACCAAACCAAAAGAGGCTCCACCTCTGTATTCTATATTAAGTAGTTCTCAAGATCTAGCATACTCTGATTCACCAGGAGGGTTTGTTAAACACAGATTCCCGGACTTCCCTGGTGGTCCAGTGGTTAAGAATTCACCTTGGGTGGTGAGAGGGAGGCTCCAGAGGGAGAAGACACATGTATACTTATAGCTGATTCACGTTTGTTGTACATCAGAAACCAATAGAACACTGTAAAGCAATTACCCTCCAATTAAAAATAAATGAAGTAAAATATATCAGTATAAAAGATTTAAAAAAGAGAATCCACCTTCCAACGCAGGGGAGTCAGCGTCCATCTCTAGTCACAGAACTAAGATCGCACATGCCACGTGGAGCAGTTGGAGAAGATGGCACACCACAATGAAGACCCAGTGCAGTCAAAATAATTGTTTAAAGTTGGGGGGCAGAAACCCACAGATTTGTGGGCCCTACCTACAGAGCTTCTGGTTGCCTGGGTCCAGAGCAGAAGCCCATGAACCTGCATGTCTAGTGGGTTTCCAGGTGCTAAAGTTGCCAGCCCAGGAACCACACTTTAAGAAGCACTGAGCCACCGATTCAAACAGATAAGAACTTGCCCCATCCTCTCCCTGAAGCTGCAGGTTGAAAAGCACCACATCCTTCTCCGTTACATGTTGGCCTCACGTGTAAGATTTAAAAAAAAAAAAAAAAAAGGTTCTACAACTAGCAATTAAAAAAAGAAACTACAGGAAATCTGCAGTGTCTCCTCTCCTCCCAAAATACCTTAGACTGCGCAGGAGACATCTGTTGTTTTTGCCTGCCTGGGCTCCAGTCCCCTTCCTCTGTTCATCCCTCTCAGCTTTCTTTCGGGAGCCTTCCTCCCCCACTTCAAGCCCGTGAGGTTCAGGGAGACTGATACCATCCAGCATGTGACCCAGGCCAAATGGCATTCTCTATCCTCCTGATAGCTCAGTTGGTAAAGAAATGCAGGAGACTCTGGTTCAACTCCTGGGTCAGGAAGATCCTCTGGAGAAGGGATAGGCTACCCACTCTGGTATTCTTGGGCTTCCCTGGTGGCTCAGCTGGTAAAGAATCTGCCTGCACTGCAGGAGACCTGGGTTCGATCCCAGGGTTGGGAAGATCCTCTGGAGAAGGGAACAGCTAGCCACTCCAATATTCTGGCCTGGAGAATTCCATGGACTGTATATCCATGGGGTCACAAAGAGTTGGACTGAGCAGCTTTCATTTTCACTCTTTCATCCTCCTAAGCAGAATGATTGGTTCCAGAATGGGCCCTAGGTGGGCCCCTTTGATGAAATTCTAGGAGAAATGATAAAACTACTGTGGAAGACTGTTTCTCTTTCCACTGGGATTGCAGAACTGGGAGGATGGGAGCATACAAATCTGAAAGTATCAGCAGCTATCCTGACACCTCATGAGGAAAATCTGCCCAGGAACATAGTCAACAAAGAAAAAAAAAAAGCCAGAAGCAGGGAAAAAAGTTCCCAATGACACTATTTGAGCCCCTGGATACAGCTATACCTGAAGCTGAAACAGTAGACCCTCTGTGTCTTGATTATTTTCATTGCAGAGCCAATAAATTCTTTCAACAGATGGAAAGACAGATAAACAGATTATTTATTTAGACAGTTTGAGTTGAGTTTTTCTTCATAGCAACCCCAAGATTCTTAATAGAGATGTCAATACAGTCTTCTAGGATGTGGGGACTTGACCCAAGAAGGAATGAGCCAAGTGTCATCAGTGACCCTTTTTGGCTGGAATTCAGTGCACTTGCTTTGCAGGGACAAATATGTAAGTCCTGATTCAGTAAAGAGCTGAGAGTTCACAAACAAATCCTGGATCAAGTGATGAAATATTACAGAATCCCCAGAAAGACTTCTTGAAAACGGTGACCTTAACCCATCACGATGCATTTGGCTGAAATAACAGAAAACCCAACTAAAAGTGGCTTAAGCCATAAGGACGTGTTATTTACTTAAGCAGAGAAATTCAGAGGTAGGCGGCTGCAGGACTGCTTCAGAGGCTCGGTGGCGTTATTAGGGACCCAGGCATGCTTCCAGCTTTTTGCTCTGCCTTCCTCAGCATGCTGGCCAGCTCTCCCCTCACCACCGCCACCGCACCGTGGCTATGCTAGCCATCACGTCCTCATGGGACTGCATCCCGAGCAGAAAGGAGGTAGGCAGTAAAGTAGGACTTTCCGCGCACCCCCACCCCGCCCCCGCATACTCATCTCCAAGAGAGAGCATTTTTCAAAGAGCCTTCTGCACACCTGCTCGCCTATCTCATTGGCTACAACCTAGTAACATGGCCAGCTTTAGACCAATCACTGCAAAGAAGGAGCTGATTGATACATAGCTAAGACCAATCAGGATTCACAAAGGCCCATCGTCGCTAGAATGGGCAGCAAAGGCGAAGCGACCTGGCTATTCAGTGGGCCCGCAGGGTTGTCTACCATAGAGAATATTCTAGCAATCCCCCTGCACACCACCAGCCCCTCCAAAGCACACATGTGGTTTACAACCACAGAAGATAGCCTTCCAAGCTTGAAAAAGTTCAGCTCTGACCACTTGCCCTGTTACATAAACATCTGAGTTGCCTGCTCTCTGTGGTTCCCAGGGAATCATGGTGGACACAGCAGCGTTTTCAGAAATGCTGAGATCCAGAGAGCATCAAGACCCAAACTGTTTGACTTTTCCCCAAAATCTTTTCAGGGTCAGCAGCCAAGAGAGTTGTTGCTGCCTTCCCAGTCCAAAGGTGCCAACCTCCACAGTTCTCCATTAATCAAGATCCAGATGGCCAAATCCCTCCTCACACACCATCTGTAGTTGTTCACACGCATGTGTTCAGGTCCCGGGAGCCTCCGAGGTGCTAATGAAGGCAGCTGGCCAGGGAATGAGAGGCCATGCAAGTTCCAGCCGGTCCAACCTCAATGAAGCTTCAGGGTCTGTGCTATAAGGGCTCAGAAACCAAGGGTAAGGGGAGGTGGGCTTCAGGCCAGTGGCTCCAGAGTATGATGGGCCTGATCCCAGCAACTCTGGGGAACCCCTGAAGCAGATCTGAGATAAGAATTAGAATGCACATGGGGTGACCCCAGGAAACATCAGGTGGAGGGTCAGAAGTGAAACAGAGATGGGAGGAGGTCAATAAAGAGAGTTAACAAGCTAGAACACTCTCGTTATAGCACGAACACTGTGACCAATTGATTCCATCCTGCCAGGCAGCTGTAAGAGAAAGTACAGGAAAAACTCAGCATTATCCTATAGCAAGGAACTGGACTTCTGGAACTCATTACTTCCTGGCACATCTGATCAGCCTGGCACACAAGCAGAGTGGTTCTGATAGCCAGAGGAAACCCACGGGTGTCAGTGGTGGGATGCTGAACCAGCATGGTAGTGGCAAAGGGTGAGGCCAGGGACCACGGTTTCTTCTTGGCTTGCCAAATTTGCCTTGGTCTCTGAGCTGCTGATTCTGCATGATCCTGTGAGAGAGGCTGCCCTGGGATCAAGAGGAAGCCATCCCAGGTGGATCCCTACAGTCCTCAACGCTGCCCCTCCTGGCCTGGAAGGAGTCTGCCCTTGTGGCATGGCTGGCCCCTCCTCCCTACCCCAGTACTCCAGACCCATCAAAAGAGCCCCACAGAGCAAAGTGATTCACATCTCAGGCTTTGAGCCAGACTACCTGGATCTGAACCCCAGCTCTGCCAAGCTGGTGGTCTTGAGTGTATTACTCCATCAACCTGTGCCTCAATTTCTTCATCTGTAAAATGGGGATGATCGTACCTTCCCTGTGGGTTTGTTGTTTTTTTTTCTAATATTTCCTTTTGGCTGTGTGGAGTCTTAGTCATGGCATGCCAGCTCTTCATTATGGTGCACAGGCTTCTCTCTAGTTGTGGCATGAGGGTTCAGTAGTCATGGCACGAGAGTTTAGTTACCTCGAGGCATATGGGATCTTAATTTCCTGACTAGGTATTGAACCTATGTCCCCTGAATTGGAAGGTGGATTCTTAACCACTGGATCACCAGGGAAGTCCCCCTGCCCCAGGCCACCGTGGGGTTTTTATGAGGATTATATGAGTTAATACATGTAAAGTACTTACAGATCTGATACAAAGTCAGCCCTCAACAAATGTAAAGCATATTAAGTAACAAGGAACGTGGGTCTCCCCCACATCTTTCTCATCACCGCTCCATGCAAATTCTAACAGACAATAGAACTTTCAATACCATTTCTACCTGACACTGGCTCAGCACTTAACAGTTTATGACACACGTGATTATCCATTATAACTATCAGTCCCTGAGAGTTTACAAAGTACTGGGTTCAGTCACTAACTAAATATGCTTTCACTTTAATGCTAGAGAACCTTCCTTCTAGATGGAGGGCTCCATGGGAGCTGGGACCTTGGAACAACTTTCCATCACCTTCTATGGTGGGCTTCATTTATCCTGGCTAAATTAATAATGGAAGAATGACCAATCCAATTTACCTGCTGGGTAAATCCTATTCCCACTTTACAGATGAGAAAACTGAGACTTCCCTCAGAAAACTGAGAGAAAGACAGACCTGATTCCAAGGCTAGGTATTCTCTACCATCCAGTATTCTTGCCTGGAGAATCCCATGGACAGAGGAACCTAGCAGGCTACAGTCCATGGGGTCGCAAAGAGTCGGACACAACTGAGCGACTTCACTTTCACTTTCACCTTTTTATTAACCCCTCCCAAACACTCTACTAGTTAGGGAGCACATNGGTATTCTCTACCATCCAGTATTCTTGCCTGGAGAATCCCATGGACAGAGGAACCTAGCAGGCTACAGTCCATGGGGTCGCAAAGAGTCGGACACAACTGAGCGACTTCACTTTCACTTTCACCTTTTTATTAACCCCTCCCAAACACTCTACTAGTTAGGGAGCACATTTATTAACTATGCAATCTTAGGCAATTCGCTGATCTGTGCCTCAGTTTCCTTATCTGCAAAATGGGAGACACCAACACCTTTCTCAGAAGGTTGTTGTGAGGATTAAATATATATCAGTATATGTAAAGAGCTTGAAAGAGTGCCTGGCACATAGCAAGTACTCAAGAAATGTCAGTTAATCTTATTATTAATCCCATTAAAGTCAAAGAGGTTAAGTACCTGGTGCGTGGTAGAGCTGATTCTGGAAGCCAGGGTGCTAACTCCCAGGCTTGGGCCCCTTAATTCGGTCTGACACATTTCTGTGGGATGTGCAACTCTGACACCCATACCTGGGAGCAAGCTACTAAATGGAATGGGGAATTGTTCCTGCTGCATTAAAAGGAAAACCAAACAGGTAAACTTGAACTTGTACACAAAGATGTCCATAGAAGGAGATGCCTGCTACACTTTTTTCACAGAAGGCGAAGACTGGAAAGAGCCCCAATATCCATCACATGGTAAAATGGGATTTTTGGACTGATAGCAAGCTAAGAGCAGAAACTCTACCATTAAAAAAAGCACAACAGAATTACCACCGACTTACCGTATCATAATTAACAGGATTAGCATAGAACATAATTATCATCAAATTACCATGTTCAAAAGACATTTAGAACAATCAGATGTTCAAAGTGTTAGTCACTCAGTTGTGTCTGACTCTTTGCAACCCCATGGACTGTATGTAGCCCACCAGCTCCTCAGTCCATGGGATTCTCCACACAAGAATACTGGAGTAGGTTGCCATTCCCTTCTCCAGGGGAATCTTCCCAACCCAGGGATTGAACCCACGTCTCCTGCATTGCAAGCAGATTCTTTACCATCTGAGCCACCAGGGAAGCTCCCAGCAATTCCATTCCTAGATATACACCCAAGAGAAATGAAGATAGATGTTCAAACAAAACCTTGCACATGAGTCTTCATAACAGCATTAATTACAGTAGCCCAAAAGTGGAAACAACCCCAGTGTCCATCAGCGGAGGAATGACAAACATAATGTGGTAAATACAATGGAATATTACTCACTCATAAAAAGAAAGGAAGTTCTAGCACATGCTATCCAACATGGATAAACCTTAAAGACATTATGGTGAATGAAAGAAGCCGGACACAAAAGACCACATATTATATCATTTCAACTGTATGAAATGTCCTGAAAACACAAATCCATAAAGACAGAAAGTAGATTAGTAGTTGCCAGGGACTCGAGGGAAGGAGAAAGGGGGAAAGACTGTTAATGGATATGACTTTATTTTCAGGTGATGAAAATGTTCTGGAACTAGACTGCAGTGATGGTTTTAACAGCATTGTAAATATACTAAATGCCACTGTAATATAGACTTTTTTTTTTTTTTTTTTGGACCATGCAGCTTGCAGGATCTTAGTTCCCTGTCCAGGGATGGAACCTGTACGCTTAGTAACTTTGGAGTCTTAACCACTGGATTGCCAGGGAATTCCCTAATTGTACACTTTAAAATGGTTTAAATGGTGAATTTTATATTATGTGAAAATTTTACTACCAAAAAAAAGGTATGATTAGCACTTTAGAAAAAAATGAAATAAAACTTTTGCAAATAAGACTGCTTTTTTATGTTACAAAATGTAAACTACAAATGCAACCACTGGCCAATCCTTAGACTAAGGCATGAGTAAAACAGTTGAGAGTAATCATCTGATTCATCCAACAAAATCGTTAAGAGCAGGATGCAATGTCCTTCTCTTCTCATTTGACTTTTGTTAACATGGCCATAAAGATGCATGTTTTTGCAAAAATATTTCAGGACATCATCAGTTTCCCCAAGGCCATCTCTTATCGCTTTGGTACTCAAATCATTCTATTTTGAAGCATCCGTTAAATTAACAGTTCGGTCGATTTCCTCTTCTTCACATTCTCCAGCTCTCACGGCTCCAGTCCTGAGAGTTCCTCATTGGCTAACGATTCTGCTGCGGGTCCGGCAATTCGCCAACATCACTTTCATTGACTTCCTGAAATCCTACATTTCTTGCAAGACTTGCGATTTCACTTTATGACCTGCACTGTATTTACAGTTCATTATAATTTATTGAATCTACAGTTCCTGCCCAATCCTTCAACAAAGATATTGATTAGTGGGATGGGTGGGAATAAACAGTACCTTTTTTTTCAGCCACACCACGCAGCATACAGGATCTTAGTTCCCCAACCAGGGATCAAACCTGTGCCCCCTGCATTGGAAGAACAGAGTCTTAACCACTGGACCATCAAGGAAGCCCCCCAGTGTTTTAATCTTATTACACTGATGCATTTCTGTCCACCGCCTTGAGTCAATGAAGGAGGAAAGTAGTGATACATGAGCAACACCAAAACATGCAGCTCAAGACTTAGAGAACAAACTTACGGTTGCGGGGGAGGGATGGGGGCTGTCTCTTATACACATCTAGATGTGTATAAGAGACAGACACAAAGATGTCCATAGAAGGAGATGCCTGCTACACTTTTTTCACAGAAGGCGAAGACTGGAAAGAGCCCCAATATCCATCACATGGTAAAATGGGATTTTTGGACTGATAGCAAGCTAAGAGCAGAAACTCTACCATTAAAAAAAGCACAACAGAATTACCACCGACTTACCGTATCATAATTAACAGGATTAGCATAGAACATAATTATCATCAAATTACCATGTTCAAAAGACATTTAGAACAATCAGATGTTCAAAGTGTTAGTCACTCAGTTGTGTCTGACTCTTTGCAACCCCATGGACTGTATGTAGCCCACCAGCTCCTCAGTCCATGGGATTCTCCACACAAGAATACTGGAGTAGGTTGCCATTCCCTTCTCCAGGGGAATCTTCCCAACCCAGGGATTGAACCCACGTCTCCTGCATTGCAAGCAGATTCTTTACCATCTGAGCCACCAGGGAAGCTCCCAGCAATTCCATTCCTAGATATACACCCAAGAGAAATGAAGATAGATGTTCAAACAAAACCTTGCACATGAGTCTTCATAACAGCATTAATTACAGTAGCCCAAAAGTGGAAACAACCCCAGTGTCCATCAGCGGAGGAATGACAAACATAATGTGGTAAATACAATGGAATATTACTCACTCATAAAAAGAAAGGAAGTTCTAGCACATGCTATCCAACATGGATAAACCTTAAAGACATTATGGTGAATGAAAGAAGCCGGACACAAAAGACCACATATTATATCATTTCAACTGTATGAAATGTCCTGAAAACACAAATCCATAAAGACAGAAAGTAGATTAGTAGTTGCCAGGGACTCGAGGGAAGGAGAAAGGGGGAAAGACTGTTAATGGATATGACTTTATTTTCAGGTGATGAAAATGTTCTGGAACTAGACTGCAGTGATGGTTTTAACAGCATTGTAAATATACTAAATGCCACTGTAATATAGACTTTTTTTTTTTTTTTTACTGGTGGGCTGCCGTCTATGGGGTCGCACAGAGTCGGGCACGACTGAAGCGACTTAGCAGCAGCAGCAGATACATGTATATGTATGGCTGAAGCCCTTTGCTGTCCACCTGAAACTATTACCACATTGTTAATTGGCTGTACTCCAATATAAAACAAAAAGTTTTTAATAAAAGAATACCACGCAGCTCACCCTATGAAGTCAAGGGGGCAGAGAAACATACTGCTCTCTGAATCACAAAACACCCATTGCTCCTTTTCCCCCATTCCAGTAAAGACCGGGTGGATTTGTTCCTTCCCCTTCTTCTGAAATAGCATGTGCCTAGTTATAGAATAATAGCGTGACGCCCAGGAGGCAATCCAGCTTTCCCTTATGCAGATGTTCAGAGGTAACTGTCAAGACAGTTGCTCTCACCTCAACAGACAGACCGCCTGGCCACACAAGTCTGAGCGGCAGTCCTTGGCAGGGAGACCACTCCACAAGGGGGCGCCATTGTGTTGCGCTCACTGGCTTGGCCCAGGCACCAAGTGGTCAGGAAATCGACTCTTTCCAGTCTCCTCTTCCACAAGTTATCCACATTCTACCAGACTTTCAACTCAAGTCACACCTCCTCCAGGAAGCATTCCCAGAACTGCCCCTGACTCTCCCTTCTCTAAATTTCTACTGTTCCTACAGGGGGTTAATCACACTCTTTAATCACCTTATTTCAGGCAGGCCAGTTATCTCCAAGGCATTTCTAGGACCTTTCCAGGCTTCTTCCTTTTCAAGGCTTCCATTGGACTAAATGTATTGAAACGCTCCTGGCAACCCAGATTATATAAAATTATTTTATGAGTCAAGGCAAACTGAGATTGATCAGTCAACTTGATATTTTTTGGCTATCTGAACACTATTTTTTGTATTACCATTTTCTTTCTATAGTTTGGAACCAATGACTTTTTCAGGTCTCAAATTTTCTGTTTCTTCTTCTGTTTCCAAACAATTATCTCTAGCTCTGTGTGAAGAATAAAAAAATGTTAGAAACAACCTAATGTCCACTGATTCATTAAAATTAACGCGGGCAGATTACAAAATGTATGTATAACAAACTTATGATTTAAATACATACTTGATTGTTGTAACTGCTTTGTATATTTTTTTTCCGGCTTTACTGAGATTTAATCCCAGATATACTTGTGAGCCCAAGGCACTGTGCCTACAGAACCCAATGAACAAAACGATAATATTCACCTCTCCAACTAGACATTAAACTTCTTAAAGAGAAGGGGTATGTCTTATTCTCACTAACCCCTCATGTGTCAAGTACATGACAAAGTGCTCATTAAACATGCCTCCAATTAGTATTCAATGAGCACCTGCTATGTGCCAGGCACTGTTCTAGGTCATAGGGGTACATTAATGAACTAGACAAAGGAGGTCATTGCTTTCATGAAGGTGACATTCTAATGAAAAACACAGATAAACTGATAATTATGTTCTATGTCAAATGACTATAAATGCTGAGAGAAAACAAAGCAAGAAATAAGAACAAGAGGGTTGGGTGATATTGGAGGCAGGATGGTAAAAAAAAAAAATGCCCCTTTAATATGATGACATATGACTGGAATTATGTTGAACTGAGCAAGTGGTCCATGCAAATGTCAGGGAAGATTATTCCAGATGGATGGAACAGTGCAGGCAAAGGCCCTGGGGTAGGAGTGTGCTTGGCTTCTCAGGATCTCTCATGAGGCCAGTGGCTGGCGAAGAACAAGGAAGGGTGCAGGGACTTGTGGGCCCTGCTCAGAACTTTGGATTTTTACACTGAGTGAGCTGGGAGCCATGGGGTCGGAGGGGGCGGGGGAACTTGGAGCAGAGGAGGGACACAAACTGATCAAACATCTTAAAAGGCTCACTCTGGTTACAATCTGAAAAACAGATACAGACAGACAAGAAAAAAAAGCAGGGAGACCCATGAGGAGGCCATGCAGCCTCCTGGACCTGCTGATTGCCTGCTCGACCAAGGAAACATCAAAGCCGAGAGCCTGGGGGTGCCCCCAGCTACCGCCAGAAAACACGAGCCCAGTCAGCGGCGTCATCCCAGACCTCTTGGAGATGCCGAGAGAGAAGGGCCTGCATCACCATCTTGGCTTCCTCCGAGACTGGCAGGACGCCCAGATCAAATCAATACTGAATACACAGGGATTTAATCTGCACTTGTTTAAGGACTGGCTGGGCCTCCATGAAATGGCATCATCTTGTAGGCTTGTTAAAGGTTTGCAGCCGAACAAGATCCCATAGCCATCCTTACAGATCTCCAGGCAGCAAGGCTGGGTGGCCCCAGGATTCTTCACAAGAACGGCCTCAGTTCTGAAAAACGGTGACTGGAGAAAGGAAGGAGTCCCTTTCCCAGACCCTGATGCAAAATAACCTCCGTTTATCAAGATGTATTGCTAAGCATGCCACAGAACAATGCAAAAGGATGCTATTTTTCCTATGAGAAAAGTAGAAAAAAATTTAAATGTATATTAGTAATTGCCTGGATGCACGCAAAGAAACTCCAAAAGGATACACAAAAAACAAGCACCTCTATGTAACATGACAGAAAGCAAAAACTATAATGTGCTGTCAGCATCATCCAGAATATTGGTCCAAACTCTGGTAACGCATTCCTCCGTCTCTGTCACAAGTCCCTAAGGTGCTGCTGGAAACGTCACTAAACAGGCTATGTATTTTTTTTAAGTCCAAATTATCACAACATTCCAGATATTGATCTCTTGAGCAATGATGGAATAATCAGAGGGTCAGGACCTCTCCCCTTCCAGATGGCTCTAATTTTTTTTAATTGAGGTGAAATTCACATAAGATGAAATTAATCATTTTTAAATGAACAATTCAGTGGCATTTAGTACGTTCACCAGGTTATATAATCACCATCTCTAATCCCAGGACATGCTCATCACCACCAAAGTAAACCGGTACCCACTGAACAGTCACTCTCCATTCCTTCCTCCCCTGAGTGCCCTGCAACCACCAACCTGCTTTCTCTCTCTAAAGATTTTTCTGTTCTGGATATTTTATATAAATGGAACCATGCAGTATACGGTCTTTTGTGTCTGAGTTCTTAAAATAGAATTTTCAAGGTTCATCCACGGTATAACAAGGACCAGTACTTTATTAAAAAGCTGAATAATATCATTGCATGGTATGGAAGTGCCATGTTTTCTTTCTCCACCCATCTATTGATGGACACTTGGATTTTGTCTACCTTTGGCCATTGTAAATAGTGCTGCTGTGAACATTTATTAACAGTATTTTGTCTGAGCATCTGGTTTGAATTTTGGGGGTATAACCTACAAGTGGCATTGCTGGGTGATTTTCTTTAAAAAACAAAAATCTTCAACAAGAATTATATGCTTCCCTTTTCTGCTACCCAACCTAAGCATCTCATAGATTAGGGAACATATGGGGCCATCAAGCTTCATTAAGGGGTCCTCAGCAGCCCAGCGGGAGGGGCTGATGAGAACAGCTCATGGTGACATGTCCGTAGTCACAACCTTGGTCCACACCCAAATCTAGGTCAAAGCACCAAGGAGGAATCTGGTCAAGGCAAAGGTTTCTTCTCTCCCACCCCAGAATGTCATGGTGTGGGTGTCTAAGATTTTTATATTTCATTTCTGTACTAAAAAATCTAGAAGCCAGATACAAAATTCCACAGCAAAGAAAAATCACTCAGTAAGCTGTCACAGGGACTAAACGAGAAAATCTATGTGAAGTACTAGGCTAGGCCCTTTTTTCTCAGTTTTTGGGAGGAAGGTGGGTTGAGTGGTTGCCTCTTTTTCTTCTAAAATATTTTTAAATTTAATTAAATACTAAATAATAAATATATAATGGCACAAAATTGAAAAGATACACCGACAAGAATTAAGTCACCTCCTACCCTGTCCCCCAAGGAACCCTTTCCCCTCCCAGGAGCTGCTATTTCAAGGGAATCAATATTTGCAAACATTTACATATGTATTCTTTTGTACACACATACACACACACACACACATGGCAGGCCATACTGTACACCCCCATGCTCCATCTTGCTTTATCCACTAACACATCTTATCTTTTTTTCATTTAAAAAAAATATTTATTTATTTGGCTGTTCCAGGTGTTAGTTGTAACACAGAGAATCTTCTATCTTCCTCGCAGTATGCAGAATCTTTAGCTGCAGCATGCAGGATCTAGTTCCCAATCAGGAACTGAACCCAGGCCCCCTGCATCAGGACCGCAGAGTCTTACCCATTGGACCACTAGGGAAGTCCCTTACAGCACATCTTAGAGTCAGTTCTGTATCATTATAAATGGATCTGCTATGTTCTCTTTTTAATTAATAACAGCTACAAAGTATTTCCTTGCTTGGATATATCATAATTTCTTTAATCAGTTTAGGCTCTTCCCAAATCTCTCCTATGACAAACAATCACTTCCATCACTATTAGCACAATTTCCACATTTTTGAACACACGGAAATGTATCTGAATGATAAAAATCTCAGCGTGGGATGGCTGGGTCAAAGGGAGAAATGGTTTTTAATGCTGATAGATAATGCCTGTCAGCCCATTTTTGAATCAAGGGTGAAGACAGGAAAAAAGGATTATTTGCAAAACATATCGCAGGACAATCCGAGGGGCAAGTGTTGGTACCTCCATTTTCCAGATGGGGAAGCTGAGGTTCAGCGATGTCAGAAGTAACCCAGCTGGGTACCAGACTCCAGCCTCTGTTTATTCACCACCCAGGAGCACAGCCAGGCTGCACCTAAGTTATGTTCCCAGGGGGCTGGGCAGTGGTTGGCTCTCTGCCTTCCAGCCCCTGAACTCCAAGTGCCCCAAATCTGTTGATTTATGGTTCTGCTCTGATACCCATATTAATCACCATAACTTTTAATTGAGCTAATACAACCATCATATGTTGCTAATTACACAATGCAGATGAAAAACTCTTCCAGATGAACTTAACCGCTCAATCTAATCAGAGTGGCAAGTCGTGTTTTAATTACAAACCAGAGCGTACAGGGAAGGCATCTGTGCAGCTTAGCGGCTCAGGGGCCCGACAGCTCCAGCTTGCAAAACACCAGAATCACAGCCAGTGGCCACGGGCATCCTCCACACGGGGAGGGCCCCAGAGATGGATGAGGCGCTGTCTCTTATACACATAGGTTGGCTCTCTGCCTTCCAGCCCCTGAACTCCAAGTGCCCCAAATCTGTTGATTTATGGTTCTGCTCTGATACCCATATTAATCACCATAACTTTTAATTGAGCTAATACAACCATCATATGTTGCTAATTACACAATGCAGATGAAAAACTCTTCCAGATGAACTTAACCGCTCAATCTAATCAGAGTGGCAAGTCGTGTTTTAATTACAAACCAGAGCGTACAGGGAAGGCATCTGTGCAGCTTAGCGGCTCAGGGGCCCGACAGCTCCAGCTTGCAAAACACCAGAATCACAGCCAGTGGCCACGGGCATCCTCCACACGGGGAGGGCCCCAGAGATGGATGAGGCGTGATGTGTCCCGCAAGCTCAGGCCTGTGGCTGACCCAGCCAGGCACCTTCTGACCAGACATCTGTGCAGCCATGGGCTGCATCCCCCACCCCACCCCACCCCAAACCCCGCCCCTGTTCCAGCCCAGGAAAGGAATCACCGACTCCTTTTCTCAGGAACTAATCAAAGGCCTGTTATCAGTGACCTTTTCTGAAACATCCTTTAACATCCTGTCAATTTGCCCACACTCACAGAGCAGAGAGAATCCGGCTGCGATAATAGAGTAATTTCAAGGGTGAGGCAAGACTGAAAAGGGATCTTGGCTCTTTTCTCAACAGAGACACAAAGAGAGCCTTCAAGGCTGAGAGTTAGAGAAAGAAGATTAGGGAGGGGAGGTATTAAAAACTGAATTTGGGAATTCCTGGCAGTCCAGTGACTGGGACTCTGCACTTCCAACACAGGGGGCTCAGATTCCATCCCTGGTCGGGGGCACTAAGACCGCAAGTTGCATGGCTTCCCCCCTCAAAAAAAATTTTTTTTTAGTTTTTTTAAAATTTTTTAATGAAAAAATGAAGGGCAAGGAAGCAGGAGAGCTCCCCTGAAGAATCTTCCTAGAGCCCCTGGAAGAAACAGCACTGCTCACACCTTGATCTTAGCCCAGCAAGACCCGTCTTGGACTTCCAACCTCCAAAAAACTGGTGATAAACTGTAGGATAATAAAGCCAGGTCCTTCTAAGACATTATGCTTGTGCATCAGCAATAGGAAACGAACACACTGGCAAATGTCTCCGTGTCCGCAAGGGTCCTGGCAGGAAGAAGAATTCACACTCCAGGATGGGTCGAATGGGGAGATTTCAGTCAAAGGACACGAGCAGATAGCAACTGGCAGATAGCGATGGTGGTGAGGCACGGAGATGTTGGCAGGAGCGGGGAACTGTTACTTCCCCAGGGCTTTAAGGGACCAGGAAAGAGCCCAGTGTGGCTGACACCAGTGACAGCCACATCTGGGAGGCGAGGCTTCCTTGCTGGAACAGGAGGAGGTGAAGCTCTGGCAGAGACACCGTTGAAGCAAGAGGAGCCGGGGACAGACGCCTCCATCTCTCCTGCCCCACCCTTGGAGCTCCAGCCTGGTCTCTCACTGGCCACATCCAACCGGAAGCTGAGGGACAAAGACGGCCAGATGATGCGGCTCTGAGGGCCAGCTTCCCAGGCATAGGGAAAGGCAAAGAAGGTACAGAACAGGTATGAGTGGAGGGAACCAGATCTCCAGAATATCCTTTTTAAGTGCAATCAGCTCTTCTTAACTCTCTCGCTCTCTTTTTTTTTTTTTGGCCACATGGCACGGCTTGTAGGATCTTAGTTCCCTGACCAGTGACCGAACCCTCGACCCTCGGCAGTGAAAGTGGGGAGTCCTAACCACTGGATTGCTAGGGAATTTCCTCTTCTTAGCTCTTTTAAGCCAGACTTTCAGAGCGGGCATCTGTGGTTCTGGCCCTTCCCATGGTAGCCATGCCTTAGTTTTCTTTGCAGAACTCCCTCTAGTTCCACTCTCTGCCCAGGTGGTACAGGTGAAGTAACTCTAGCCCCTCCCTGGCTCCAGGAGAAGGCACATGACCCAAGTCGGGCTAATCAGAGTCACAGCAATTGGCTCAAGGATTGTCACAAGACCTACTCACAGTCAATAAAAATCATATCTGGGGGTTTTGCTGGAACGGTCATTTTCTCACTGTGGTTGCTAAGCTGGTAGGATGAGAGCCCCATTTTAGTGTCCATCTTCGAAAAGACCCTGCCTGAGAATAAAGCCACCAGAGAAAAAAATTAGTGCTGAGAGACAGAGAGAGGATGAGTGCTGATGACATCAGCTGAGGCCCTTGATCAAGCCATACCTGACGCCTGCCCAGGGCATTCCAGTTACATAAGTTTTTAAAATTATCTTTCAGTTATATCACCTTGAATTGGGTTTCTGTTACTTGCAACCCAGATAATCCTAATTGACACACCTCTTCCTGAAGCTAACCTTAATTGTTCCTACTGCCACTTCACACCTCCACAGTGTTAACGCCCTGAACTATATTGACATTGTTTACCTGTCTGTCTCGCAAACAGTCTGAGAGCTCGTTGGTAGAAGGGGCATTGTCAGCACTGAAATACACTGCCAGGCACAGAGTGAGCATTAATAAATATTTGTCAAATGACTAAATGGATGGATGAATGGGTTGATGAATGCATGAATTATTCTTTTTCCTTATTTTGCATGAGTTATTCTAAAGGCAGGTGTGGCAGCAGCCCAGCCTCCAACACTTTCAGAAAACAGATAAAGTGGATTCTAACCTGACATTGTTCACCAAGAACCCCTTTAGGTGCTTGGAAGACAGAGGTGAGGGAACAAGGTGGTCCTCTTCTCTTTTCCCATGGAGACCACACTCTCATCTAGAGCAAAAGAAATGAGACTGTATACAAGTAAACCATCCATCCAGGCAACAAAGGGAGATTCATTCAGATGGTGATAAGTGCTAAGCAGAAAAATCAAACAGGATGGTTATTTACAAGAGACAGCCAGGGCTGGAGAAGGCACCACTGGACAAGACGCCACAGAGTGCCCAGTGAGAAGCCATCTGTCTAACAATAAAAGCGTCTTTTGGCAGGCTCACAGTTCTAGCTCCCAGCCCCATGCTGGCCTACCCCCACCCATCCTCCAAGGCAGGGGTCGAAGGCCGTTCCACTGGCTCCCACATTGGACTGCCCATTAAAATCATATACAGAGTTTTTAAAAAGTAACCTAGGTAGGGACATCCCTGGTGGTCCACTGGTTAAGAACCCAGACTTACACTGCAGGGAGTATGGGTCTGATCCCTGGTTGGAGAACTGAGGTCCCGCATGCCACACAGTGTAGCCAAACAAGAAAAAAAAAGAGGGAAAAAAAATGGTTGGAAACACTCTGAATGTCCACCAACAGACGAATGAACAAGCAAAATGTGATCCATCCCCACAGTGGAACACAATTCAGCCCTTAAAAAGCAATGAAGCACTGATACGGGCTACGTGGCTGGACCTCAAAACCAAGATGCTTTGTGAAAGAAGCCAGATATAAAAAGGCCACGTAGTGTACGTTCCATTTACATGAAATGCCAAAAATAGGTAAGTCCACAGAGACACCAAGTAGATGGGTGGTTGTCAGGCGATGGCGGGATGGGGAGTGGGTGCTCGGGGGTACAGGGCTTCCTTTTGGGGATGATGAAAATGGTTTGAAACTAGATTGATTCAGCGCTTGCACAACACTGTGGATGTACTAAAAACCACTGGATTGGTTACACACTTTAAAATAGTTTTGTGTTAAGTAAATTTCACCTCAATATGAAGAAAAACAGCGCAGCCAGCTACTTAGAACCTGTTGCCAGTAAGTTCCCTAAACTTTAATTTTATATTGATATTAATACTTTAGCTCACACACACACACACACAAATATTAAAGCATTAAACCAGGCCACATCCAAAGAGATTCAGCAGGTGCCGGGGCCATGTACGTGGAAGCAACCCCCTCCCTCCCTCCCTGCTGAGATTTCTAAAGGCAGCAGAGTAGTGCAGCTCTGAGTTCGGAAGCAGCCTGGCCATCCAGAACAAAACAAGGCCTACCAGAAACGTCAGGACCAAAGCGAGAACGGTTGGCTCCTGGAATGGAGCGGAGAGGACTGGATGATCTTCAGGGCAGATGGAAGCGGCTAGCTCAGGGTTCTTAAAGAGTTAGAGAAAAAGATAACCAAAATCACAAATTCTGTTCCCAGTTGAAACAAACCTTGTCCCTCACCTTGTCCCTGGACTGGGCTTTGTGGGCAGGAGCTCAGCTTGCTCAATTCCCTGGAGGAAACGGTTAAATGGGAGATTGGGGGTGGTCGACCGAGCAGCGGAGAGAGAGGGCATTCCTCACTCACCCCTGCTAACAAGCAGTCAGGAAATCAAGACTTCTGTTCTTTTTGGTGACAGAGAAAGCCAGAATGAGTGCAAAGAAGGGATAGGGTGGTTGGGAAGGAGGAGGAAAGCCACGTGAGGGCTCTCAAAATGGGCTGAAGTTTTTTTTTTTAATTTGTTTGGATGCCCGTTTTCCCACCTGCCCTGCCCTAGACACACCTCTGGCCAGAGAGAGGCGGTCTGCAGGGAGGGGCCCCTGCTCCCTGCTCCTGTTGGGGAGGGGAGGCAGTGCTCAAGGTGGTCTGCAGAGTTGGAGGCTGACCCCAGGCAGGGGCAGGGGAGAGGAAGGCAGAGCTGGTTGGGGGCAGTTAAACATCTCAACACCAGCCCCACAAATCCAGCAGTACACCTGACACCTCTGCTTGGACCAGGCATCTCCAATCAACCACTGCCTAGAACCACTGCCACCAGCTGATTTGGTTCAAACCAGATCTTCTAGGAGCTCAGGCCAGAACTTCAGGGCCATCCCTGCCCTCCCCGCTCCCTACTTCTGCTGCCACCCTGGCCCAAGCCCCCAGCCCTGCTGCAGCCTCCCCCCGGGTCTCCCGCCTGACCCCCCACCCTAGTGCCGGGGCCATGTACGTGGAAGCAACCCCCTCCCTCCCTCCCTGCTGAGATTTCTAAAGGCAGCAGAGTAGTGCAGCTCTGAGTTCGGAAGCAGCCTGGCCATCCAGAACAAAACAAGGCCTACCAGAAACGTCAGGACCAAAGCGAGAACGGTTGGCTCCTGGAATGGAGCGGAGAGGACTGGATGATCTTCAGGGCAGATGGAAGCGGCTAGCTCAGGGTTCTTAAAGAGTTAGAGAAAAAGATAACCAAAATCACAAATTCTGTTCCCAGTTGAAACAAACCTTGTCCCTCACCTTGTCCCTGGACTGGGCTTTGTGGGCAGGAGCTCAGCTTGCTCAATTCCCTGGAGGAAACGGTTAAATGGGAGATTGGGGGTGGTCGACCGAGCAGCGGAGAGAGAGGGCATTCCTCACTCACCCCTGCTAACAAGCAGTCAGGAAATCAAGACTTCTGTTCTTTTTGGTGACAGAGAAAGCCAGAATGAGTGCAAAGAAGGGATAGGGTGGTTGGGAAGGAGGAGGAAAGCCACGTGAGGGCTCTCAAAATGGGCTGAAGTTTTTTTTTTTAATTTGTTTGGATGCCCGTTTTCCCACCTGCCCTGCCCTAGACACACCTCTGGCCAGAGAGAGGCGGTCTGCAGGGAGGGGCCCCTGCTCCCTGCTCCTGTTGGGGAGGGGAGGCAGTGCTCAAGGTGGTCTGCAGAGTTGGAGGCTGACCCCAGGCAGGGGCAGGGGAGAGGAAGGCAGAGCTGGTTGGGGGCAGTTAAACATCTCAACACCAGCCCCACAAATCCAGCAGTACACCTGACACCTCTGCTTGGACCAGGCATCTCCAATCAACCACTGCCTAGAACCACTGCCACCAGCTGATTTGGTTCAAACCAGATCTTCTAGGAGCTCAGGCCAGAACTTCAGGGCCATCCCTGCCCTCCCCGCTCCCTACTTCTGCTGCCACCCTGGCCCAAGCCCCCAGCCCTGCTGCAGCCTCCCCCCGGGTCTCCCGCCTGACCCCCCACCCTAGCCCAGCGCACATCAGTTTGGTTCCTGCACCACAGCGGAGGGAACTTTTTACAGTGGGAGTTGGTCCAGGTCACTTTGCTGCTTGAACACTCCAATGGGTCCCATTCTATTCAGGGTAAAAGTCAAATGTCCTGCAAGGGCCTGCTAAGCCTTTTGTGATCCAGCCTAATCACTAAACTGGTCTCTGCTCTATGGACCCTCTGGTCACACCCATCTCCTTACTATTTCAAGAACACACTCAGCATCTCCTACCTCAGGGCCTTTGCACTTGCTGCTCTCACAGCAAGAGCAACCTTCCCCCAGTTATGGAGTTGAGACCTCTGCTCAAGTATTATCTTAGCTGGCTCTCCTCTGACCCTGACTGCCCTTTCAACAGCAACCCCTCCCTCTACCCAGGAATCCCCAACCACTCCCTCCTTTTTCTCCATAGCACTCACTTCCCCCACTAGAATCTCCACACCAGAGCTGACATTTTTGTCTGCCTTGTTTATTGCTACATCTGCAGAGTCTAGAACACTGCTTGACACAGAGAGTAAATACTCAACAAATTACTACATGCTGAACTAAAGAATCAGCAACCAAACAAATGAACAGATACAGGTGAGACTCACAGAAAAGCATCTGGAAAGACAAGCAATTGTAAGAGTAATCCACCTCCAGGGAAGGAAGAGTGCCTTCAGGACTGGGTAACATTTTCATTTTCTACCAGGAGAAAATTTACACATACAACTTGCTATCATTATGTTTTTTAAATAAAATCAAGAGGCGTTGCATTGCATAGTGTCAAAGAGAAAACTACTGGAAAAAAGAAGAACCACCACAAAATACAGGAGGCACTGAGACGGTGGACTCTACCAAGTGGCTCAGCCCAGTGACTGGCAGTGTTTGACAAACAAGAGACAAGTGTCTCTGCACTCCAGGCATGACCAGCACCTTGGTGGGCAGGAGGAGAGGGCGCCAAGGGAAGAAAGGGGTCCTTGCGCCTGGCCCTGCTGTCAGGGTCCGGAGCAGAGGAAACTGGAAACCTGGCAGCCCCACGCCCCCAGGAGAGCACTGTCCCTGTGGCTAGGATACTCACTCGTTTGCCACACCAACACTTGTTCTCCAGGTCCAGGACCTGGGTCACCTATGGGGAGCCCGGGCCCCACTTGGAGCTGGCTAGCTGTGCTGGGCCGGCCAGGTTCTGAATGCTTCTTCCCAGCCCAGTGCTCAGTTATAGAGACAAGATGTCCCTCATGCTTGCTCGGGCTGAACTGGATGGAGGGCCTCATTTTCCTTTTTTTCCTCTTTAATCTCAAAGTCTCACACATAGATCGCAAGTGAGGAGATGGGAAAAGATATTTCATGCAAAAGAAAATGACAGGAAAAAGGGAATTGCAATACTCCCATCAGACAAATCAGCCTTTAAAACAAAGGCTATAAAGAAAGAAAAAGAGGGACACTATATAGTGATAAAAGGATCGATAGAAGGAGAGGCTATTACCCTCATCAACAGACCCAACATAGGAGTACCCAGATACAGAAAACAAATGCTAACAGACATAAAGGGAGAAACTGATGAGAACACAATAATCCCCAAGCCTCTCACCCGTGGTCCCCGATTCCCAGGCAAGGCCACTTGGAGCACAAGCCCTTCTCCTCAATGTGGAAGCTCCCTTCCCAAATCAAATTGATTTTCCAAACATAATTTGTCTCGGGTAAGTCACTGACCTGCACCTTGGTGGGCATCTAAGTGGCAGGAAGCATGTGGAAAGGGAAAGGCTGCCCGAAAGCTCAAATTAATTCAGAAGGGGGTCCTAGGAGAGTTCTCATGGTGACAGGGTGAGGGGCATGTGAGGATCAGGAGTGAGAGCTGTGACAGCCCTGCACTTCGGACCCCAGACGCAAAGCTGAAAACTGGCTTCAGTAACCCTAGGGAAGGAAAGCAAGTCTAGCACTAGGCTGCAGAATGGAACTTCCTTCCAGCAATGCTTAGAAAGACGCCACCTGCCAGAGACCCTGCATGGCTGCCCACTACTCTCAGACAAACTTCATCTGCACTCAGTGGATCATAATTCAAGCCATAAAGAGGAGCAAAGCACTAATACCTGCCACAGCATGGATGAACCCTGAAAACATGCTAAGTGGGAGAAGCCAGACACAGAAGCTCACACACTGAGGACTGCATCTCCGAAACGTCCACAATAGGCAGACTCATAGAGACAGAAAGTAGACTGCCAGTGCTGGGGGATGGAGGAAGGAGAGTGGCTGCTTAAAGGGTATGGGGCTTCTGGGAATTCCCTGGAGGTCCAGTGGTTAGGACTCTGTGTTTTCACTGCCAAGGGTGCAGGTTCAACCCCTAGTTGGGGAGCAAAGATCCTGCATGCTGCTAAGTGAGGCCAAGAAATAAAAATAAAGAGTATGGGGTTTCTGTTGAGGTCATAAAAATGTTTTGGAACTAGACAGAGGTGATGGTCGCCCAACACTGTAAATGGACAAAATGTTGCTAAATTGGACATGTTAAAATAGCTAATTTGTATGTGATCAAAATAAATTATTATTTTTTTTAATCTAAATTCTTTCCCTTAGTCTACAGGGTCCTACACAACCTCTGCCCCATCTGCCTCTCCAACTATATCTAATGTCATCCCCATTCACTGCTTAATAGGTATCAGTTATACTAGACATCATAGGTGAGCCATCAAGGAGATCTGAGTTCCAATCCTGGCTTTGCACAGCCCATGTATCTTAGTTTCCCCAACTATTAAATGAAGGAGTTGGGTTAGTTGATGAGTGGGAGATGCAAATTTAATTCCCTAGAGCCACACTGTCCAATACTTCAGCCAGAAGCCAAATACTGTTTAAACTTAAGTATATAAGAATTCCAATGAAACAGAATCATAAGTTCAGTTCCTTGGTTGGCCACAATTCAAGTATTCCACAGAGACATGTGGCTCGTGGCTACCATATTGGACAGCACAGATATAGAACGTTCCCATCACGGTAGAAAATTCTATTAGACGTGCTGGTCTGGAGGGCTCAGACAGGTGACATACAAGAGCCGTGCCTTCTGGATGGAATGGAAGCTCCTTGACAGTAGGGGCCACATCGCCAGCACCTACAGTAGTGCCTGGCACACCGAATGCTCAACTCAATATGTGATGACTGGATCGGCAAATGAATTGGTGAGTGTCACTGCAGTCGCATGTCACTCTCTGGGAATGTGGACGCAGTGCAGCGGTACTGCTGCTCTCCACAAAGAAGCCAAAAATCCACATGTTAATACTAAAGCTTTCAGCTCTTGAATATTGGCTCAAAAATTATTAAAGCACTAGGCTGGCCAAATAGATAGGCCCCTTGGCTGTCTGTGGCCCTGAGATGCTGCAAAGATTCCTTCCATGTGTGCCTCAGGACCGGAAGTTCCAGGACGCTGCATGGAGAAATCAGCAGGTCACAGAAACTCTAAAACTTCCCATTTGTTCCCCCAGGGGTTCCTGGAAGAAGCCTAGGAAGAAAGAGCCAATTACATTTTTCCCCTTTTAAATGTGTGCTCAGCACAGAAACAATATGCCGGGGCCCCTGGTGAAATTAACATTCCAATTCAAGCCTCTCACACAGAGAAAGGTAGCCACCAGCACCATCCTGGAATGCTAAAGAACTCGCAATGTAGCCCTTAGAAAGGCGTGAAGGAGCAAATTAATGAAGAGGGAGAGGGAGGCAGGTGGAGAATTCCTAGGAACCACAGCCACCGCCAGGATAAGCTAGAAGGCTGTGACTAGTGGCCCTGTGGCAGAGGACCCCTCCCAAGCCTGCTGACCACACACAAGTCCAAAGACTATAAGGGGCCTCGTTTAAGTCATAGGCTCCCAAGGCACATCACCAGAAAAGGGCTCAGCACATCTGCTACCTCTGCGGAAGGCCAGCAGGACATTACTACAGCAAGAAAAACTAACAGGAAAGGGGACCAGGTCCACTGCCCCCCAGCTGGGGATTCGGACAGTTCCACCCTCCATCCTATCCCGCAGAGCACAAGCTTCCTGGATCCCTCCATCGCTCTGCCACTGGTCAGACTCATCACTGACCAGAGGCCTCTGGCCATCCGTCACTGGCCACAGGTCCTTTCCAGCGGTTCCCAACATTTTTGGCACCAGGAACTGGTTTTGAGGAAGATTATTTTTCCAAGAGACTGGGGTAGGAGATGGTTTCAGGATGATTCAGTCATGTTACATTTATTATGTACTTTATTTCTATTATTATTATTACATCAGCTCCACTTCAGGTCATTTGGCATTAGATCCTGGAGGTTCATGACCCTTAGACAATTCACTGATTAATCCTTGCTAAGGCCCCTCTACCTGCAGCCATTTTTCTCCAAAGCACTTGTGATGGCTTTAAAATATGCTTGCAAATTCTTTGACACTCTTCTGATCATGAGAGGGAGTCAAGTTCCCCTTCCCTTGATTATGGGCTGGCCTCCAGTGAGTAAAATGCATTTGGATGTGACCCTGAATGACCTCCAAGGCCGGGTCATTGCAATGGACTGACTTCACTCATGAAAAGCATATTAACATAGATCTGTGGGAAAAGCATGTTTTTTTAATACACTGGCATCCGATAGAAGATCATAATTTCCTGACATGCAAGAAAATTCTACTGATCCTAGAAAAAAAAATTTTAAATCCTGTCACACACACACACAAATGTTGGTAACAGCATTACTCACAATAGCCAAAACATGGAAGCAACATAAATGTCCCTCAACAGATGAATGGATAAAGAAGATCGGGTATACATATACAACGGAATATTACTCAGTCATAAAAAAGAATGAAATGCCATTTGCAGCAACATGGACAGACCTAAAGATAAGTGAAGTCAGCCAGAAAGAGAAGACAGATACCATGTGATACCACTCACATGTGGAATCTATAAAATATGGTACAAATGAACCAATCTGCAAGACAGTAACAGGCTCACAGACACAGACAGCAGACTTGCGGTTGCCCAGGGGTAGGGGGATGAGGGAGAGGGACGGACTGGGACTTTGCGGTTAGCAGATGCAAACCATTACATCTAGAATGGATAAACAACAAGATCTTACTGTATAGCACAGGGAACTATATCCAATCTCCTGGGATAAACCATAATGGAAAAGAATACTAAGAATAAAGAATGTACATATTATACGTGTAAAACAGTCACTTTGCCGCACAGCAGAGATTGGCAAAACACTGTAAATCAACAATACTTCAATTTTTCAGTGTTTTTAATTAAAAAAAAAAGTTGGTATCAGTGAATGTTTGCACAGTGTCATCCTAAAAGTCATCAGTTAAAACCTAAAATGTTAAGGAATTGGCCAAGCACTACCTCTGATTAGCACTCCTGTTTGTGACTTGTTCTTTCTGTTAGGTTAACCCACCCACTATGAAATTCATAGTCTCACTGCGATTTCTGTGGGCAGATGTGCACTGCCTCTGGAGGGTAGCATCAGAGATGTTTTTGCCTTTGACATCCCACGTCCCAACCCGAAGGCAGGTGCAGGGAGATTGAGATCATTTCTGAGACACTTTTGACTGGCGGGGGAGGAGGGGGGACAAGGAAGAGCCTCACATACTGGTAATTACTGACAGATGGCATCTGCTGTGTCTGACAACATTCTAGGCACTGCAGTAGAGCAAGAAAGGAGGTTTTAAAAAAACTTCACACGACTCTGCCCTCCATGAGCTCAGACTCAAGGAGAGGTAAGGCACGTGACACTTTCTAGATTTTGTCAAGCACACAGAATGTAAAGGCTTTCCAAGGAGGAGCAGTCATTGGCAGGCAAGGGAATCTGAGAATTTTGCAAGACGTCATCAAGACTCTTGCAAGTGACAGAAACCCGACTCAAAGTATCTTAAGGAAAAATGTATTGGTTCCTGAACTGGGGAAGTTCTAGATCAAGTTGGCAGAAGCAGCTACTTTTGGAGACTCCACAAGGGTCACAAGAAAACTCTCCCCGTCTCCGTCTCTTGGCTTTGTTTTCCCCCATGAGTCACTGAAACGCAAATGCAAATCTGTGTGCTCAACACACAGTGAGACCAAACAATACCAAAACATGGGAGCTTGGAGCAGAGAAAGGTTTACTGCAGGCCCCTGCAAGGAAGCTGGGTGGCTCATGCCTTAAAACTCTCAAACTTGCTTCCTTGTGTGCAGGTTTCAATCCCTGGTCCAGGAAGATCCCACAGAGCAACTAAGCCACAACCCCCAACCCTGTGCTCTAGAGCCTGGGAGCCACAACTACTGAGCCCACGCACTGCAACTACTGAGGCCCGGGCACCGCAGAGCCGGTGCTCCACAGCAAGAGAAGCCACCGTAGTCAGAAGTCCGAGCACCACACTACCGAACAGCCCGCGCTCGCTGCAACTAGAGGCCCAGCACAGCTGAAGCAAAACCAGTCAGTTAAGTTGCTGCTGCTGCTGCTGAGTCGCTTCGGTCATGTCCGACTCTGTGCGACCCCAGAGACGGCAGCCCACCAGGCTCCCCCGTCCCTGGGATTCTCCAGGCAAGAACAATGAAGTGGATTGCCATTTCCTTCTCCAGTGCACGAAAGTGAAAAGTGAAAGTGAAGTCACCCAGTCGTGTCCAACTCTTAGCGACCCCATCAACTGCAGCCTACCAGCCTCCTCCATCCATGGGATTTTCCAGGCAAGAGTACTGGAGTGGGGTGCCATTGTCTTCTCCAATCAGTTAACTTATCTTTTAGAAAAAGCCCCAAGCTCCCCAAAAGCTCTCAGCAAAGCCCTTTTCTAGGAAGGAGGAGGGAGGGGCACAGCTGTTGTTGCCAACATCTTGATGTCAGATCCTTTGTTCTTGAGGTCAGGCAGGGTCAGCTAAGGATGTTACTGTAAACCTCCACCAAACAAATGTTATTCTCTGTCCTGACAAGAAAGGGTAAGGTCCCAAGGCACAATTTTCACCCTCTGAGGTCCAGGCCGGGCTAAGAGGAGGCAGAACTCAGTTGGCGGCTCCCTCAGGGCCAAGTCCTCAGACCTCATCCAGGCGTCATCGCTGAGGAAGTGGGCACTCAGGACCCAGCCAGCCCTCAGGCCACCCATACGGTGGGAGCCAGGTCCCGCAGACTTCATCCTATGCAGACAGCCACTGCCATTAGGTTGCAGGGATGAGGGGGAAGCTCACTTCTGCCTCAAGGTCTGGGCCCAACCTGTGGAAGGCCTTACGAGGGCTCCGGAGCTCTTCAGGACACACCCCCTAGACTGTTCACTGGGTGTCCCTCCCTCCCCTGCTCACCTACTGACCTGAGGCGAGGTAAGTCGGAGGAGCCCAGGATTCTGCCTCTTACCTCACTTTCCATCTGATGACCACCACTCCAACCATAGACCAAATTGCCTCACTCACGATCACTCCTTGACAGTTGGTTGCTTGTGGGCTGGGCCTACTGCAGTGCCAATCACTGGCTGAGCAAGACCACTAACGGTCACTCCTTGACAGTTGGTTGCTTGGGGGAGGGGCCCACTATGGCACTGACCAATGATGGAGCAGGACTACTAACGGTCAGTCCTTGACAGTTGGTCGCTTGGGGGTGGAGCCCAATATAGCACTGACCAATGGCTGAGCAAGACCATTAACTGTCACTCCTTGACAGTTGGTCACTTATGGGTGGGGCCCACTACAGCACTGACCAATGGCTGAGCAAGATCCCTGTCACTCCTTGAGAGCTGGTTGCTTGGGGGAGGGGCCCACTGTGGCACTGACCAATGACCGAGCAGGACCACTAACTCACTCCGTGATAGTTGGTCAGTTGTGGGTGAGGCCAACTACAGTGCTGACCAATGGCTGAGCTTAATGATCCAGCGGTAACCATTGCCTAGTAACAGGGTGGGGAGGTAAAGCCCCACAACAACACCCTGCATGCTAAGAGCTGCACTGAAGTGTGTTCTATTGCACATGTTGCTTCCTTTTCATGCAGTTCCAGAATGGTAGGTAGCCTCTAAGATGATCTCTAATATTCATCACCTGATGGCATTCATGGTTTTTGTGTGGTCCCCTCCCCTTGAGTAAATTTCTTCTGATCACTGTCATACCTCAGTGTAGCAGGGAGATCACTTCTGTGATTAGGTCAGAGAAACTGTCACTTAGTCACTGTGGTGAGGCCACTCTCTTCTATATGGAGAGGACCACGCGTCAAAAACCTGAGGCTCTCAGTCTAAGGACCCACAAAAACTGAATCCTGCCAACAACCATGTAAGCACAGAAGCAGACTCTTCCATGGTCAAGCCTTCGGAGGAGAGCTCAGCCCTGGCCTAGACCATAATAGCAGCCGTGTAGGAGATTTAGAAACAGAAGCTAACCTGCGCTGGATTCCTGACCCACAGAAACCATGAAGTGATACATGCAGATTGTTTTAAGCCATCAGTTTGTGGCTTAAACTTGTTACATAGCAACAATAACGGATATATTTAGGGTCGCATCCTCCCAGCTTAGCAACTGCAAAAGAAAAGGAAGCTTCCCTCTCCCAGTGCTTGCAACAAACATCTCAGATCTGGATCTCATTGGCCCAGCTTGGGTCATGTGTCCAAGTCTGAGCCAATCCTTGAAGCCTAGGAGATGAGATGTTCTGGTTGGTCAGGCATGAGTCACGAGCACGCCCATGGAGGAGTAGGAGGAGAAAGTTATCAATAACCAAACCTCACCTCAAAGCTGGGAAGCAGTGATTTCCCAAAACAAAATCAGGGTGTTACTCTCAGAGGAAGGCAAAATAGCAGTCAACCACTACCACACAACAAGACTTGGTATGAAGTAATGTGGAAGAAAAGATAAGGGGGGAAAGGCACAAAAATGAGCAGCCAGGCACACAGCAAGTGTTCAGTTAAAAACTCAGTGGCTGGAGAAGATTAAATCAGGGCTTCTCCTGAGAAACCTGGATGCAGGTCAGGAAGCAGCAGTTAGAGCTGGACATGGAACAACAGACTGGTTCCAAATAGGAGAAGGAGTACGTCAAGGCTGTATACTGTCACCCTGCTTATTTAACTTATATGCGGAGTACATCATGAGAAACGCTGGGCTGGAAGAAGCAAAAGCTGGAATCAAGATTGCCAGAAGAAATATCAATCACCTCAGATATGCTGATGACACCACCCTTATGGCAGAAAGTGAGGAGGAGCTAAAAAGCCTCTTGATGAAAGTGAAGGAGGAGAGCGAAAAAGTTGACTTAAAGCTCAACATTCAGGAAACGAAGATCATGGCATCTGGTCCCATCACTTCATGGGAAATAGATGGGGAAACAGTGGGAACAGTGTCAGGCTTTATTTTGGGGGCTCCAAAATCACTGCAGATGGTGATTGCAGCCATGAAATTAAAAGACGCTTACTCCTTGGAAGGAAAGTTATGACCAACCTAGATAGTATATTCAAAAGCAGAGACATTACTTTGCCGACTAAGGTCCGTCTAGTCAAGGCTATGGTTTTTCCAGTAGTCATGTATGGATGTGAGAGTTGGACTATCAACAAAGCTGAGTGCCAAAGAATTGATGCTTTTGAACTGTGATGTTGGAGAAGACTCTTGAGAGTCCCTTGGACTGCAAGGAGATCCAACCAGTCCATTCTAAAGGAGATCAGTCCTGGGTGTTCTTTGGAAAGAGTGATGCTAAAGCTGAAACTCCAGTACTTTGGCCACCTCATGTGAAGAGTTGACTCAGTGGAAAAGACTGATGCTGGGAGGGATTGGGGGCAGGAGGAGAAGGGGACGACAGAGGATAAGGCTGGATAGCATCTCTGACTCGATGGACATGAGTTTGAGTGAACTCCGGGAGTTGGTGAGGGAGGGGGTCCTGGACAGGGAGGCCTGGCGTGCTGCAATTCATGGGGTCACAAAGAGTCAGACATGACTGAGCAACTGAACTGAACTGAACATTTATTACAGACCCATGTGAATTCAAGCACTACAATGAACTTTTACACAAGATCTCCCTTAATCCTGACATCCCAAAGAGTAGGAGCTCCTACTTTCCCCCTTTCACAAATGAACATGCTGCGGCACAGAGAAGTTAAGTAATTCACCCAAAGTCATGAGACAAGCAAGTGGTGGAATTGGGATTTAAACCCAAGCAGTCTGACATCTCAATTCATAATCTTAATTTCAGTCATCTGTTTGAAAATAGTTTGTAAGAGCAGCCGAAGGAGGAGCAAACTATATAATCAAGCAGTGAGAGATAGAAAGCTGACAGGAGGTGCCAAAGAAGTTCATCCTCTCATTCAAACACTTACTAAAAACTTTCACAAAGAAAGACAGTGAATAAGAGTTAGGGAACCATACAGGATGGCAAAGCTTGAAAATGAAATTCCAGCAGCTTCCTCCCTCATATCGTCCTCAATGCTGTAATGAAGAGCAGCAGAATTTAGTTGCCCTTAGAAAATAATCTGAGATGACAGGCAAATTGATCAAGTAGGAAGAGGAGGTCACTCTGGAGCCTGTTTAAGTGAAGCTGGTACAAACGGTGAGGCCGACCCCCTCTTCCCCAGCACTTTTTTCTCCTGAAATATACAGACCTTCTTAACAGCTCAGCTGATAAATTTAAGAGAAAAACACTTTAACTGGGCTGGGCGTGGGGTGGGGGAGTGGGTGGAAGGAGAAAAAAATATCATAGGGAAATTAAAAATTCATCATAAATTCATGTGCTTTCTAGAGAACTTGTTGCATTCAAAAGGAACGTGTCTGTGTTAAGTGCTATGGAGGCACAGACTGGGGAATAGAAGATGGCTCTCTTCTAAGAGTGAGGCTCCCAGAATCTAGAGAAGTGCCGTGAGTAGAGGGACGAGCATTTCTAAGTCCTTTGGGGGCCATCCATCGCTGGAACCACTGGGAATGGAGCCTCGGGAAGCATTAAGTCCTTGTCATCAGAAAGCAAGCACCTCTTGGCAAGAGGCCTGGGTTCTAAGAACCAGCCCCTGACCATTCCTGTTTTCCTGTTAACTCCACTTCTTCAGGTGTCAGTTCTTTCAATAACCGTCACTCAGTCACACCCGGCCTGGCTTTCCTCAAATGTCTGGAGATCTGGGTTGGGTGCTGATTTCTGCACAGGGTTTCTGCTGGATAGGATGGACATCTGCATATCTTTCTAAACCTCCTTTCGATGTTTGGGGAATCCTCCATTTTCTGTGTGCTTATCACTCAGTGGTGTCCAGCTCTTTGTGATTCCATGGACTGTAGTCCACCAGGCTCCTCTATTCATGGAATTCTCCAGGCAAGAATACTGGAGTGGGTTGCTATGCCCTCCGCCAGAACTTCCGAATTTCTCCCGCATTGCAGGCAGATTCTTTACCATCTGAGCTACGAGGGGAGCCCTGGGGCAGAGAAAATCACTAAATATACCTTGATATTTCCCTGACATGAAATAAAATAGCAGGCAGTGATTGAAAAAAAAAATAGTTCTATATGTACATGGATACTGGGGAAGAAATTATATATATTCCTACAGGGAAAAATACACAACAAACTGATAAACAGAGCAGTTACCTTTGGGAAGGAAATTACACAAAGGGGACTTGGGGCCTATCTGTCACATTTTTTAAACCATTTTCACAGCTTTGACAGAGGCAGTGTTGTGCAATCGCCAAACTGTTTTCACCCAGAAAATCTGTCTCCCAGGTTCCCATCCTAGGAAGAATAAAATCTCAATCACAAACATGAACACAGACACACACACACACACACACACACAGTGCAATTATAAAAGATCCTGATTGTTTATACCTTCTCTCCAAATGCTTTGCTATTCCTGCTGAAGAAGTCATCCCAGCTACTAATTATCCCCCCAATATCCATTCTTGTCTTTTGCCAGAGTAACAGAACTTTTATTTTCAGCAACTTCAAAGGAAGACTTCATTCCCCAGATTCCTTCACAACTATGTGTGGCCATGTAATCTCATCATAACCAACAGGATATGAGTAGAACCATCTCGGGACTGCTTCTAGGACTCTTCTGTAAAAGACAATTGATACAGATCCTTTACCCTTTCCGTATCTGCATCCCCATCCTGGTGCCTGGAATGAAGATGAGATGGCTATACCTGCAGCTGCCATTTTGGGCCATGAAGGCAAAGACCTCAACCTTGAAATGGGAGAATGAGAAAGGGTCCATGAGGCTTTCACAGAACAGAGCCAACCTACAGTCCTGGGCTACTGAGCTCCAGAATCTGACTTGGGAAATAAACTCTTACTTTTTAAGCCAACACTTTTTTTTCCTTTTAACCAAGCCGCACAGCTTGTGGGATTTTAGTTACCCTGCTGCTGCTGCTGCTAAGTCACTTCAGTCGTGTCCGACTCTGTGCAACCCCCATAGATGGCAGCCCACCAGGCTCCCCCGTCCCTGGGATTCTCCAGGCAAGAACACTGGAGTGGGTTGCCATTTCCTTCTCCAATGCATGAAAGTGAAGTCACTCAGTCATGTCTGACTCTTAGCGACCCCATCGACTGCAGCCTACCAGGCTGCTCCATCCATGGGATTTTCCAGGCAAGAGTACTGGAGTGGGGTGCCATTGCCTTCTACCAGGGAGCAAACCTGGGACCTGCAGTGAAAACACCAAGTCCAGGTGTTACTGACTGCCAGGAAATTCTCATGTCATCACTATTTTAATTCTCTGTCACTCACTGATGAGCCCATTTTCAATAAATACACCCATCACACCACAGCCCGGCTTTATTTCCTCAGTGAAACCACCAAGCAGCGTCCCTCCTGGGTCACCTGAGTCCCATGCAACTTAGCCCCTAGCACCAGCAAAGCAGAGCAGCAACTTCAGGAGGTCCCAAACAAGGCAATCTCACCAGCCCCAGTGGGGACCCAGAAACCCTAAGAGAAAGAGCCAGGCTCTCTACCTAAAAATCAGCATTATTCTTTTAAGAACATCAGCACTATTGTGGCTGAAATATCTCAAACTTTCCTGATTTCCTTCCTTGAAACTCCCCCACTCCTTTCCCACCACCCCCACCTTCATCCTTTCACTAAGGTCAGTAGTCCAGCCGCACCTTTCCCACACTAATAAAATAATATAAAAGCGCATGTGTGAAGGGATCAGAGAGGGGTGAGAGGCAGCATGGTCTGCTGGTGAATATCCAAAGTACCTGGATTAAAACCACAGCCCTGATAGGAATGTAAATTGATTCAGCCACTATGGAGAACAGTATGGAGATTTCTTTAAAAAGCTGGGAATAAAATTACCATATGACCCAGCAATCCCAACCATATTTCAAGACACATGTATCCCAGGTTCATCGCAGTACTATGTACAACAGCCAGGACATGGAAGCAACCTGGATGCCTACTGACAGATGAATGGAAAAGTTGTGGTATCTATGTACAATAGAATATTACACAGCCATAAAAAGGAATGAACCCGAGTCAGTTCTAGTGAGGTGGATGAACCCAGAGCCTGTTTTACAGAGTGAAGTAGGTTAGAGAAAAACAAATCTCATATACTAACACATATACACGGAATCTAGCAAAATGGTGCTGATTAACCTATTTGCAGGGCAGGAATAGAGTCAGGGGGCTTCCCTGGTCGTTTATCAGTAAAGAATTCACCTGCAACGCAGGACACGTGAGACATGACTTCGTACTAAACAACCACAACAAATAAAGACTCAGACGCGAGAACAGACTTAAGAATACAGCAGGGACAGGAGAGGGTGGGACCAGTTGCGAGGAGCATTAAAATATGTACACAACCATATGTGAAACAGACAGCCAGTGGGAATTTGCTCTGTGATTCAAGGGACTCAAACAGGGGCTATGTGACAGCCTAGAGGGGTGGGATGGGGTAGAAAGTCAGAAGGAGGATCAAGAGGGAGGGGACGTATGTCCCCTATGGCATATTCATATTGACGCATGGCAGAAACCAACACAATATTGTAAAGCAATTATCTTTCAATTAAAAATAATTTTTAAATGGATAGAATATCCACACATCTCCCAGGCTTGTTGCGAATATGAGCTGATACAAGTAGACATATCAGAACTATGACTGCCACATAGAAAGCACCATCTAAATATACCTATTTCATACACATAGGAGGCTTTGGGTAAGTTGTTTTTATTAAGATGGCATGCACAGGCTAAGTTACCCTGCTGTTCACTTTTCTCCTTGACAATAAGCCCTGGTCATCACTCCAGGACAAGGGAGGTCCAATCCATTCTTTTTAATAGCTACATAGTGGTCCAAGCCCGTAAATACCACTATTTAGTCCAGAATTACTTTATTGATGAACAATCAAGGTTTTTTTTTCTCTTTTTCACCATTACAGACAATGCTGCTTTAAATATCCATGAGCATACAATCTTACCAGTGGTGCTTTTATTTCTAGAAAGCATAGGTTTCCCAGCAGTGAGACTGCTGGGTCAAAGATCAAATTCTCTTTTCATATATATTAGCAGGTTACATTCCAAATAGTCTGTGTTTTCAACCAAAGCAACAAAGATATGTGTGAGATCACTGGACTGGGGTTTCAGAGGTCACATGCACAATACAGAAGCCCCTGGAGATTCAGGAGGAGCCAGAAGAGAGCCCACCAAGGGCGGGAGAGAGAAGTGTTGGCTCCTTGAGGGAAAAGCGCCAGAGGTATCCATCCAGACATGAGAGCTCTCCCGACCTGGGGGGGAGTGGGGGGGAGGGGATGTCCCCACCTCACTTGGTAGCCTGTCAGAATAAATTTTCTTCCTTCTGGTGGAAGCACCCAGATTTTCTTTTGGGAAACAATTCCCTGCCTACCTCTCCGGCAAGTTCCTTCCAATTCTGGCTCCTGAGATGAGCTTCTGACTTAAGGGTGGCTGATCAGATGAAGGATTCCATCCCCACAGCCACAGTTCCTGGTTGAGAGGTCACCACACAACCATGTTAGTTCAGTAAAAGTCAGTCCTGAGATTCTTGCGGGGACAATTAAGAAAGAGACATTTGACTTTTGCTGGTTGGAAGAAAGCCGATAGTCAGCTTTGCCATCAAAGAATTAGACGAACACAGGGAAAAAGAGAACCAAGAGAGAGAGGGAGCACATAAGCTCTCATTAGGAGAGTATTAAGCCCCTGGATCTAGCTATGCCTGAAGCTGTTTCCTCCTTAAGCTTCCCACCTTCAGGGACTAGTATTAAAAATTCCCAATTTTGGACTTTGCAGCTATGATAATCCAGATTTAATACACTGGCATACTCTTGCATTTGACACATCATCTCCATGAGTGCACCTAAAATCTTAAATTTGGAAACTTAAAATATCACAGAACTCGGTGTCACAGATAAAAGAGAAAAGGCCATGTTAATCTTTAAAACAACCAAATATGAAAAAATACAAGGTCATAAAAGAGATCCATTGATCAGAGTCATTCTGAGTATAAAATAACTAACCAGTAGGTTCCTTTAATACTAGCTCCCTCCAGCAGCATCCCTACAAGGGGTCTTCTGAGCCGTGAGCCATCAAGCTTTGCCTGCAGAGTAAAAAATATCTCCCACACACATGTGCTACTATTTTTAAAATGTTACATAAATGCTACTGTAATTACCAAAACCTAGTCGTTCAAAAGCATTACTGAATTGATGGCAACTTTCGATCAATATGTTTTTCTCTTTTAAGCAAGAGATACCAAACCCACAATTCTTCTTATTCAAACAAGCTGGATAATCTTTTAGACATTAAAAGGGGATACTTGTTTTGACCATAGGTTGCTATAAACACACATTTACAGAGCATTCCCTACCTGAACATTTAAGGCAAACTTTGTCTTTGAAAGGGCCAGATAGTAGGCAATTTATTTAGGCTCTGCAAGCCATACGATATCTGTCACAACTACTCAACCCTGCCCTTGTTGTCAGAAAGCAACCATAGATAGTAAGTATACAAACAGGCTTGGTGCAATAAAACTTTATTTACACAACAAACAGGTCGAGGGCCGGACTTGGTCTATGGACCCTAGCCTGGTGATGCCCAGTTTAATGGGTACAGAAAATAACAAGCAATGAGACAGGAGCCGAGGCCAGCACAGGGTCAGATGGAATTTACACATCTCTCAACTGTTGTGAAATTGGATGAAGAAAATAAAATTTGATTGACACACAACTTTTCAGCTACACAACTACTAAATAAAGCAAGTCTACCTGCAGTGGCACACTAACAAACATAAACTGTGCCGATCACATCAGGAACACAGGAGAAAGGTTTTTCTTAGAATATCAGTGGTTCCAGCAAGAAAAATGAACCCCACACTAGAGCTGATAGGTTCACAGCTCCAATCTGACCTCCACCTCCAATTGCCAGGGGCAAACAGTACATCTGGACACTGGTTTCCTCAGCTGTCCTACCAACACTATTAATAACTCCCCCCAGCTATTGAGCGCTTAGCCTGTGCTGGGCACTTGCTAAGAAGCATTTGCATCTATCGTCTCATAGGATCTTCTTAACTTTATCCTCGTTAATGACGTATCTTTATGTCTGTCTGACAGATGCGGAAACACAGGCTCATCCATCCCAACCTTCTCCCCAGGGCCGTTGGGAAGAACGGCCAGCAAAGACAAAAACCCAACTTACAGATAGATGTTAAGTTCGGTTTGTTAAGTCCACCGTTAGCATACATTGATTTGAGGGACTGCTCTGGTGGCCTGGTGGTTAAGAATCCACCTGCCAATGCAGGGGGCACAGGTTCGATCCCTGGTCCAGGAAGATCACACAGGCCATGGAGCAACTAAGCCCATGTGCCACAACTACGGAAGTCATCATGCCCTAGAGCCTGTGCTCCACAAGAGAAGCCACCGAAAGGAGAAGCCTGCACACCGCGACTAGAGAAAGCCCCTGCACAGCAACGAAGATCCAGTGCAGCCATAAATAAATATTTTTTATATATATGTATATATTGATTTGGCCACTATTCTAAGTACAGCGGTAGGTATATGACTAGCTCCCAATAAATATTTATTGAATGAGTCTATCAATCAGCATATCCCATAGGGCAAGCTTCAAACTACACCCCAAATCTCACCACTTACCTCCTCTCTAGCTACCACTTTGATCCAAGCCACCAACATCTCTGGACTATTACAATAGCCCCTCAGGGCTCTCCCTGCTTCTGGTTCCTGTGACTCAAAGCACCGTCTCCTCTGCTCAAACCTGCCAGTAATTCGACTCACTCATTCTAGGCAAAAGCCACAGTCCTTACCAGGTTCTGGTCCCTATAATCTCATCTACTACTCAGCCCAGGCTCAGTGGCCTCCTTTCTGTCCTTGAACCTGCCAGGCACCTTCCCACCTCAGGGCCTTTGCACCGGCTGTTCCCTCTGCCTGGAACACCTAGCTGCCTCACCTCCTTAGGTCTTTACTCAAAGCCACCTTCCTAATCCTGCTACTTCAAATTGCAAAACATCTCTCCCCAGCGCCCCCTCCCCCACTCCCTCACTTCATGTTTCTCCAAAACCACTGACAACCATTTAATAAACAGCATCTCTTAGTTATTTAGCTATTTCAGTGTCTATTTCCCTATGCCTTAATGCTAACCCCACGAGGATAGGGACTTTTGTCTGCCTTGTACCTGCTCCAAGTACAAGGCCTATCACAGCGCAGGTGCACAGGAAAACACGTGTCAATGAACAAAGGCAGAATGGAGGAAGGAAGAGAACCGGGGTGAGGTTTTGAAGATCAGCACAGGGGACACAGGTCCATTTTACAGATGGGGAAACTGAGACTCAGAGAGGTCAAGGAGCCAGACCAGTGCTCGCAGATCTTCCAGTTTCTTGAGAGAAGCCGGAAACCTGGATATTGACATCTTCCACTTTTTAATACCAGTAACGAACAAGAGAAGCCTGCAGACCAGATATGGCCCAGAGGCAGCCAGCGGCTCTCCAGTGGCCTGGAAAAGTTCCACTGCAATGTCACCCTAAAAACAACTTTTTTGGGGAAAACAACATTTTTCATCTACACCGTGCCCCTCCCCTTCCACTCCCTCCTGCGCAGTCTTTGGAACAGACTCAGGGAGAACAGAGTCCCCTCCCACCTGGCCACCCCTTCCACCCCTTTGCCAAAGCATCCTCACCACTCTGCCCAGGTGCCCCCGTCCCCGCTCACCTGGCCCCCTCAGCTCACCCAGGAGAACCTGCAGTGGCAGATGGCACAATTACAGAGAGAAACATAGCAAACCAAGGATATAAATCCATCCACAGTGCACAGCATGGAGAGAACCAGGCAAACAAAGGGAGCCACGGATTCTGAGAGCCTGGAGAACAAGCAGGGCCCCTCCACCACTCCAGAGTTCTGGAAAGAAAGCCAGGACCCTCCACCAGCTGCATGGAGTGAGCCCCGCGAGCTTCAGGGTGCAGCCACAGCAGTATTTTTATGTGTCCATTTGCTCCAGTGCATTAAGAGCCCCGGTGGGAGGCATTCCAAGCATAAGCAGACATTAGCGATGCAGTATTTTCCGAGTCACCCTTCCTAGGCACTGAATCCTGGGCTCCGAAGCGCAGCCATGAGGAGTGAGGTCCCCCAACAGATTAATTTAGGTTAACACCGCAAAACAGCCGGGACTCAGAAGCGCTGGGCAATTCTAGAGTCTCCATCACCTTCAGTAATAAAATACAGCAAATCCAATTGGACTCTATTGATTTTTTTTTAATGTAACTATTTGGGGGCCGAAACATAAGGAGAGGGTATCGATCATTTCAGGAGTCAGTGTCAGGGACGGGAGTTCTGTGCACCCCAACTGTGGCCCCAAGGCAGGCTGAGCAAGAGAAGATGACAGAACTCCAAAGAACCTGGGCTTCTTTCCCACCTTCCCTTGGCAGAGAGTGAGCATCAGGGGTCCCTCCTGCCCTGAGTTGCTGGGAAGATGTCAAACAAACACCTGGATGGAGAATAAAAGTGATGAGTGGCCCTGCTTTATTTCTCCCAGTGGGGCTATCACCACCTGACATTAAATTATGTATCTGTCCATTGTTTTATTATTGTCTTACTCTCCCTGAATGATGGCTCCTCAGAGTGGGGGGCGGGGGGTGTCTTTTCTGCTCCCTGCTGTGTCCCCAGTGCTGAGCACCGATTAATGTCTGTTGAATGAATGATTGAGCTAAAGTGGTCAATGACCTTGATCACTTGATGCAGGCCAGGCTCCACACAAAGAACCCTTCAGAGAGTTGAATTCCTCCTGCCTCTGTCACCGTTCTCCAGGTTGGCTCATTCCGATCTGTTACGTCTCAGATAAGAAAAATGCCACCTTCTCCAAGAAGTCTTCCTGGACCACCCATACTCTCCACATTGTATTGCTTTGTACTGAATACAAGGAGCATAAATTACTGTCTGAGACGCTCCTGGTTATGAATTTGCTGGTTTCTTGTCCCTTGCTCAGTCATACCACACCTGCCCTAGAATGTAAGCTCCCGAGGTCACAGGCACCTAAGCCTGAAGGTGGGGAAACTGAGGCAAAACGCCAAGCCATGGAGGTACCTTAGGGAAAGGGGAGACGGGAGTTGGGCACTTTGGGGAGGAGACCCCACCCTGCCACTCATGGGCTGTGTGGTCCTCAGTGAGTCCCTGAGTTCCTCTGAGTCTCGGTGCCCCTTCCCCATCTGGGAATACATCTGAACCCTGGGGGGAGGCCCAAGAATGCAGCGAAATCATGGAGTGAGAAACCACTTGGTAGGCAGCCTTATCCTTCTCTTCACAGGTGTGACTATTGCAGCAAAGAGCTCATCAGTCCCTCCCTTCCCGCCTCTCTCTCCCCCATCCCTGAAGGACACCCCTCCATCAGCCTCCCTGTTAGTGTCTCCCGACCTGGTGCCAAGATCAGCAGGAGAGCTCAAGGCCTGCTGTAGTCTGAACGGTTGTGTCCCTCCAGACTTCATATGTGGAAATGTAACCCCCAATGTGATGACGGTAAGAGGGGAGCCTTTGGTGAGTGAGGTCATGAGGATGGAGTCTCATGATGGGATTAGTGCCTTTATAAGAGACCCCAGGGACTTCCCTAGTGATCCAGGGGTTAAGAATCCACCTTCCAGTGCAAGGGGTAGGGGTTCGATCCCTGGTTGGGGAACTAAGATCCCATATGCCATGGGGCAGCCCAGTCTTAGCGCCACAATTAGAAAGCCGGCTTGCCACGACTACCGAGTTCGGGGGCTGTGGAACCCATGCTCCCCAACAGGAGAACCCTGCACACTGCAACGAAGAGCCCATGTACTGCAACTAAGACCCAACACAGCAAAAAATATATATATATATATATATATATATATATATTTTTTTTTTTTTTTTTTTTTTTTTTAAAGAGAGAGACCTCAGAGCGCTCCCTCGCCCCTTCTACCAAGTGAAGATACAGTGAGAAGACGGGCATCTATGAACCAGGAAGAGGGTTCTCATCAGACTGTAACTATGCTGGTGCCATGACCTTGGACTTCCCAACCTCCAGAACTGTCAAGAATAATTAAATGTCTGTTGGTTATAACCCACCCAGGCAGTGGTTATCACAGCCAGGAGGGACTAAGACAGGGCTTATTCTACAGATGGGGAAACTGAGTCTTGGAGAGGTCAGGGGGCTACAAGGGGCTAGATTCAGATCTCCCAATTTCTTGAAAGAAGCCAGAAACCTGGATGGAGATACTGACATCTCCCACTTTTTATGCTGGCAACTAAGATGAGATGCCCGCAGGCCAGACACGGCCCAAAGGCAGCCTGAAGCCTTCCACACGGGCTCAGGTTACCAAAACACCAAGTCCTGGATGGACCTAGAGATGGTCATACTAAGTGGAGTAAGCCAGATAGAGAAACACAGAAATCACATAATATAGCTTACTTGTGGAATCTAAAAAGGCGACAGAAATGAACTAATTTACAAAACAGAAATAGACCTATAGACTTAGAAAACAAACTTTATGGTTACCAAAGGGGAAGGGACAAAGGATAAATTAAGAGTATGAAATTAACATATGCATACTGCTGCTGCAGCTGCTAAGTCGCTTCAGTCGTAGGTTCTTCTATAGCACAGGGAACAATACTCAACAATTTTTTAATAACCTATAAGGGGAAGAATTTGAAAATATATATATATGTATACCTAAATCACTGTGCTGTACACCTAAAACCAACACAACATTGTAAATCAACTATACTTCAGTAAACTTTTTTAAATTTTAATAAAATACGTACTGCTAAATTATAAGATGCAAAACTACTTTAAAAAGGAGTTTAAAAGGAGACGGGAATGACAGAGGGTGAGATGTGTGGATGGCATCACCGACTCAATGGACATGAGTTTGGGTAAGCTCTGGGAGCTGGTGAAGGACACGAAAACCCAGAGGGCTGCAGTTCATGGGGTCACAAAGAGCTGGACACAACTGAGCAACTGAACAACAACAAGAGCTTACAAATAAACATTCTAGAAATGCTAGAAAATATCAAGTATTTTCAAAACAGTATTTGGGACTAAAAAAGTGGGCCACACCCTGCCTTGCCAATGTACCCTCTCAGCTCCTAAGCAAGGGAGCTGTCTTTAAAGGCACCAGAATTCCCCAAAATGGGAGAGGGAGGGATGATTTGGGAGAATAGCATTGAAATATGTATACTATCATGTAAGAAATGAATTGCCAGTCTATGTTCAATGCAGGATGCAGGATGCTTGGGGCTGGTGTATGGGGATGATCTGGAGGGAAGATGTGGGGTGGGAGGTGGGAGGGGGGTTCATGTTTGGGAGTTCGTGTAAAAAAATAAATAAATACAAAAAATAAAAAATAAAAAAAAATAAATAAATTTAAAAAAAAAAAAAGAAGAATTCCCCAAAACGGGTTTCTCAAAAAAGACTGAGCTCTGTTTCCAACTCAAAATACATCCCTGAATCCCCTGGGCCTAAATTAATCTCAAAATCCAATAAATTGCCCACGAAACTCAGTGTTTGCAAACACAGAGAAGGTAGTGGCTAAGAACACTGACTTGAGACAGATACACTGTGCTTTTGCATCCATGGCCCATCCTTTTGTGGCTGTGTGACCTTGACAGGTCAAGGCACCTCTCTGGGCCTCAGTTTCCTCATCTGTAAAGTGGGGCAAGCACAAGTCCTGAGCCCATGGGGGCCACTGAGGACTCGATGAAGTAGAATCAGCAGAGGTCTTAGGATGCACAGTACGTGTAGATTGGGGCCAGTTGCAGTGTTTCTGATTCTCAGCTGCACTGAACTAGAAGAACCAGGGCATGAGACAAAATGGGAAGGTGGGGGGCTGTCTGGCTGCCAACATCTCATGCTTTAATGTAACTGTCTAATCCCCTGAGGGCACAGAACTCAAAGGATTCCTAGTTGCCTGCAGAGTTGATGCCAATCTGTTTGATTTCTGTGGCTGGAAACCTTAGCTTGAATTAATAGGTATATTTGTTGCAGAGAGAGAGCATAAAAAAAGTGAAATAACCACCCACCACCTTGGAATGTGGGTCTAGTTTGTCCACACAGTTCTGTGCAAGGTTGTGGAGGCAAATCTGGCTGTGTGAGGAGGTGGATAAAGCACAAACCAGTGCCTGGGCTGGAATCCTGACCCTGTGTGACCTCAGGCAAGGTACTTGGCATCTCTGGACCTCAATATATCCTCATCTGCAAACTATGAATAATGAGGGTGTTCATTTACCCTATATTATAGTATTTGACCCTGTTTAGATGAGGAAAAGTCTGAGATGGTCCCAGCAACACAGGGAACAACTTCAGAAGCATGTGAATCCATCATCACCCCATCATTCCATCACCATCACCATCACCACCATCATCACCATTGCCATCACCATCATCATTACCATTACCATCATCACCAATCACCATCACCACCAACATCATCACCATCACCATTACCATCATTATCATCCCATTACCATCATAGTCAATCACCATCACCATCAACACCATCATCACCAACATCATCACCATCACCACCATCATCATCATCATTATCATCCCATCACCATCACCACCATCACTGTCATCACCATCACCACCAACGTCATCATCACCATCACCACCATCATCATCACCCCACCACCATTACCATCATCACCAACATCATCACCATCACCATCATCATTACCATCATTATCATCCCATCACCATCATCACCAACATCATCACCACCATCATCATCCCACCACCATTACCATCATCACCAACATCATCACCATCACCGTCATCATTACCATCATTATCATCCCATCACCATCATCACCATCACTGTCATCATCACCATCATCACCAACATCATCACCATCATCATTACCATCATTATCATCCCATCACCATCATTACCATCACCGTCATCATCACCATCATCACCAACATCATCACCATCATCATCCCATCATCCTACCACCATTACCAACATCATCACCACCATCATCACCACCACCATCATCATTGTCCTTGTGATGATTTGCTGCCCGCCTTTTGAGTTGACATCTGCTATTTTGGCCACCCCCAGCAGCTGTCATTCTCATGACCTTGGGCTCTTTAAATGGAGTCACAATACTCTGAAGAACCAGAAAGTAGAACTCCTCGACCAGAAAGGCTCCTCTGTGTACAGTGGAAAAGTCCTGGGCAAGGACTTTAAAAAAAGAGAGAGAGAGAGAAATTACAGGAACCATGAGCCCTGATCTGTCACCAATTCACTGTGTGACCCTGAGCAAGTCACTTTCCATGCCTGAGTCTCCTTTGCCGTTTGCAGAGAGGGTTGTTGGAGGAGATGCTCCAGAACACTTCTTGCTCTCCAAGTCCAACCATTCACTCTGGAAAGACTTGGTGGGACCACTACCACCCCATGTTGCTGCCTCAGGTGCCAGGGTGGTGCCTCCATCTCCCTGTGGTGATGGGAGGTGATTCATCTGCTGAATCCCATAGCTTCGAAGGGAAATGCACCCTTTCCTTCCCCATTCAATTTTAGAGCCAGGAGAAAAAAAATAAAAAGGAGGTGCCCAGCCACATACAATGGGAGGTGGGGGAGAGTCCACATACAACCAGGCACAAGGCCCCTACAAGAGCTCTGCCGGCCAGAGACCACCCTCTCAGATTTCACGTCAACAAATGAGGGGTTTCTTGTGCTCCTTTGGACCATGGCAACCACTTCTCTCATTGTTGGCTTCAAGCATCGCAGCTCATGCAGAAGCCTCATGCCTCCCAAGTTCCCTGCATCCGGTGGCAGGCGGGGTTAAGGAAGGCAGAATGAAATGATTTACTCTGGGAACCTCCACGGTACAGCCATTAAATCACTGGAGGGAGTAGGGGGGCGACAGCACTGGCATACCACTCGCCGTCATCCCCAAGGCCACCTCTCCAAAGAGCAACACCACACACAGGCAACCCCCCCCAAAAAATCACTATTGTAATGAGAAAGAAATATACCACATGCCACGCCAAGGTGCCAGGCACGGCTAAGAGCATCTCTGCCTTGAAGCCAAAGTCTCCCCCGCCCACCCTCCGATCAGACTAGCAGGCTTTGCCACTCACAAGGACCCTCTGTCGGGGGTTCCCCACCCACCCTGATTTTATTAGACCCCGAGCACAATGGGTCAATGGAGCAAGGCACGTCCATTTTCCCCAGCAGGCACTGGAACAGCGCCGCTAATTTGCAAAGCCACAGCGTGCACAAAAGTGGCTTGAATAATGGGGGCCCCCTAGTCGCTAAGCTGGGGGATTTGTGCTGACTCTTACCAAGTACAGTTCCATATGTTTAAGCGTTTGCAAGGCTCAAAGAAGTACACCCACCACACTCTTTACCATGGCAGCGACCCACGCAGGCGGGGGGAGGGGTGCACGAAGCAGACAGCCCCTGTGTGTGATGGGGGAAGACAGTGTGTCCTTCCTCGCCTCTGAACTCTTCCAGCCCCTCTCCTGGAGCCTCAGTCAAATGTGGTCAGGAAATCACGACAGAAATTAACCAGAAAATCCAACCAGCTCTGAAGGATGCTCTAGCTAATTCCTCCAAACCTTTCAACCAAAGGTAGGCAGCTAAGTATCTTTCAGGAATTTCAACCTTGTTTCTTTTTTTTTTTCCCCTCCCAGCTCTCCTAACTGGTGCTAAATATAGAGTTATCAACTGTTGTCTCTTTATGTTCCTGGTGGGGATCAGAGAAAGGCTTATATGTGCTTGCAAGGACCTGGTGGCAGCAGTGGGGTTTCTGCCGTAGCAGCACCTGTCAGAATGAGCTGCCCAGCTAAGAGCTGGGGGCAGACTCGGAACCAGGCCAGCACCAGGTTTCAGGGATGGTATACCTTTCCAGCCAGGACGGGGCCCCCCCAGAGAAAGGCACCAGCTCTTCTGTTGCTAGCGGAGGGGGAAGCCAGGGTTCACCATGTTCCCTTCCAAAGCATTAGGCAGGCAGCCTCTCTGGAAGATTTCTCATCTTCACTTAGCAGCACATCCAGGCAAACTCTGACCACCCCCGACCCCTCCACCCCGTTCAGAAACAAAATCAAGACAAAACCGCAATTTTCAAGTCCGAGGGGACTGTGCACTTTGGAGAACAGGCTCCAGGGCTTCGGCTAAGAGGAAACTCTCAGCCCCAGCAAACAGCCCCTCTTTAGTACCACAGAAGACCGCGGAGAGCTGAACAGCGATCAGAGCTGCTTATTAGCCAAGTAGATTGAAGATTCATCCACAGTTAAGTCCAACACCCCTCTCTAAATCGAGCCAAAGCTGAACGCCGATGGATATCTCTGACAGAAGGCTTTCTCCGAATGGAAGGTTTTATTTAATATTTTCGGTCACTTAAGGGCATCTCGAAGCAAGACAATATTTACTTTTTCCATGCAAATACATCACACATTAAGTTGGCAAACAACGCTGGCTCCTGACTGCAACCCTCCAAGACAGTTGAAGCTGAAAAGTTACACTTGTGTTTTTCTGCTGCGTTCTGGGTGGCTGTGTGGTTTGTTTATCAACAAGATGAAAAGAAATTGTCTCAAGCAAAAGCTACCTGCTCCCAAATCACGGATCCTGATGTTAAAGGGTTTGGAGAACCAAGCTCTCCAAATGTACATGAATGCTGTTGGTGACTGTTTCCCGTTCCTCTAAGCCTTTACGATATTCTTCGCTGCCTGGGGTGGGAGGAGGGGAGGAACTGGCATTTTAGGATAAACGTCCTCGGGAACCAACGTGTAACCACACCAAGGTGGTAGAAAGCTTTTCAAACTCCAGCGATGACCCAAAATACCTGACTATCCTGCCTTTCCCCACTCGCTAGGTTTTGGCAACAGCGGCGCCGAAGCCAGCGGGGAGCCCAGCTCCATGGTACCCAAGCAATGGCTCTAGGCATCACCACGTTCCAGGCGCCTCTGCGCGCCCGGAACTGCCTGTCCGCCTTGGGGTCAGGGCGCTGGGGCAGCCCGCGTTTCCAAGAGGCTAACAGTGGGCTGCGCAACGGAAGGCCACCTGGGGAAGGGGCACCTTCGGCGGGGATGTAAAAGCAGGAGGGTGCCGCGGGGCTTGGGGAGGGACTGCGCACCAGCCAGACAGCTCCGACCGAGGCGACCTCAAGGTGGGGCCCCGCAGGTGTCCTGGGGGAGCGGGCGGTGCGTCCGTGGGCATCAGGAAATGGAGAGAAGGGACCCACCGACTCTGCCACAGCAAAACCGTTGCGGGAACCGGGTCCTGGAGGGGATGTTGCCCCAAGGCAAGGGAAAAAGGAGATTCGATTCCTGGAGGCGCGCCCCCACCCGCCTTGTGAGGCTGAGCGCACCCGGTCTGTTGCCTCTTGCGCGCTGAAAGGATACGCAGGAAAGCTGGGGGTTTGGGGAGGAAGGCGGGCAAGCTCTCGCGCTGGGCAAAGGGGTACGTGCTGGGGACCCCTGGGTTCCCAGAGTCTCCTTAGATCTGTCCAAGTTCGGGAGACGCAAGCTGCCGGGGACTTGAGAAGGAGGTGGCTGCCCCGTGCGGGAGCCAACTTTGTGCGCTGCGGCCGAGGTCGGGGATGGGGACTGGGAACGCGTTACCTGGGCACCGGAGGGCCATCAACGCCAGCAGAAGCCGGAGCGGCGGCGCCCGGACCGGGGGCGGCATGGTCCTCGGCGCGCGGTGGGCCCGGCCCGCGGCTCCCGGGAGCGGCCCCCGCGGCTACGCTGGGGCGCCGGGCATGGCTAGGTCCCAAGGCGCCGCTCTTCCCCAGACGCAGGCGGCCGACGCTGGCGGCGCTTCCCTGGCTGCGCCTCAGTGCGCTCTCCGGGTCCGGCTGTGCGCGGCCGGGGAGCAGGGGGCCGCGGGGGCTCAGCGCCCGGCGCCCTGGCCCGCCGCCCCGCACTTGGCCCGAGTTGCGCAGCCCCCGCCGCCGCCGCGACTCCCGCGCCCCGGCGCCCGTCCCATTCCGGTCGCGCCGCCGCCGCTGCCACCACCGCCGCCTCTGCCCGCGCCAGCTGCCGGCCGCCCCTCGAGCCAGCGAGAGAGTGAGCGAGCGCGCGAGAGCCGGGGAGGAGGGAGGCGAGGCGGGAGGAGGGAGGGGCCGGGCAGGCCGGGGGAGGGGCCCGCCGCCGGGAGACGGGGCACCAGGCGGCCGCCCGGCGATAGGCGGCGGGACGTGCCACTCCCCGGCGTCCCGGGGGGAGGGCGCCTGGCCGCAGAAGGCCCGGGAAGCCCCGCGCGGGTGGTCAGGGCGTTGGCGGGGACAGGGACCGCCGGAGGGATGACCTACTGGGCAAAGTGCGGACAGATCCGGGCGCATTCGGGGCGTAGTGGCGAGAGTTCCCAAGGTCGCGGGACGAGGGAGATGGGGAGGGTCCTAGGAACCGGGCAGCGAGTCTGGAGGGAGGTGTCTGCGGGGGACAGGGACTGCGGGACTGCGCAGGCCAGAGGTCCTGGGATAGGTCTGGCACAGCTTGGGGTGTGTGTGTGTTGGGGGGGGTGCCTGTGGGGGAGGGGAAGGCAGGGGAGGCCTCCGGGAGTCGGGGGCTACCTGAGGAGTTTCTTTAGCGCACTAGGATCGGGGCGTGGACGCGCTGGCTGGGCGCGGTCAGGGGTCCTGAGAGATCGAAGGCTCCTTAGGGATGGCTACCCACGCTTAGTTAAAAGCGCAGACCCTTGGGGGACCCTTCTTTACCCGAGCTAGAGGACTCGCCTGCCCATTTCTCGCAGGCCCTGAGAGCGCGCGGAGGGAGGAGGCGCGGGCCAGAGAGGTCCCCGGAAAGAGTTCCCCGCGCAGGGTCAGACAGCGACCGCGCGGGGGTGTAGCGGAGGCAGGGATGAGGACCGAGTGGTCGGATTCTAACAGCCTCGGGGCAGGGCCTCCGCGGGGGTCACAGTGCTCATTTTCCGGAAGTCCTAGATTCCCACCCCCTCCCTGGGCTCCGCAACCAGGCTAGGCAGGGACGTGAGGGTTGGGGCTGGGTGGGGGGCGAAACAAAATGGATGAATCATGCTGGGTGTACGTGGGGGCGCCGCCCGCGGTCCTCAGATGCCCTGAAAGTTGCTTCAGAGCCGGAAGTGTAAAGGGTGGGGCGGGGAGGGGGGGCATCCACCTGCGTTGGAGGCTTTGCCCCAGCCCCCATCAAACCAGCCCCTGGCTCCAGTATCTCGGTCTTCCATGAAAAAGTGGGTCAAACTCCTCGGAAACAGTCAATAAGGCGGCGGTGGGGTGATGCAAAGACAAATTTGGGGGAGACTTAAGAGGCCTGGAGACCAAGCAGAGAATCCTGGCTCTGCCACTTAAGCTGTGCGGCCCTGGAGGGAGTCACTCAACCTCCGCAGCCTGCGTCTCTCCCATCTGAGGAATGGAAACCACTGCCGCGTCCGCCTGTTGTCCCAGACAACGTATATAAAGCCCCCGACCTATGAAGTAAGAGCTCATTTAACGGGATCCGCTATGCACATTATCATTCCCATCATGATGGTCATTATCATTATGTATCTGATTTGCCTCTGTGGGCCCAGAGCTCACATCAGCAGAACAATCCTCCGCCCCTCCCAGCTGGCGAGGAGGGATGTCGGGGGACAGGGCACCTGCTTCATTAGTACAGACAAGCTCATTAGCAGCGGCAGCACTCAGCTCTTCCTAGATAAAAGAAGGAAAGAGCCAGGGGCAGGTGGCCAGTCTCAGGCCCAGGTTGACTGCGAGACATAAAGGGATCTTCCGATGCAGCTAATAGACTCCTTTTGCAGGGAACTCCTGCCCCCGCTGAGATCTCTCTGGGCTGGAAGCCTGGGATGCAAGGAGAGCCACATGACAGGCTGGACAATGGGCAGTCACTGTGGGTCTGGGATGGCTTGCACAGGGCCCATCAGTCCTCTCTCTGTGACTGTCTCCCCAGAGCAGGAGGATGATCCCCGAGAAGCTGCCAGGGCTCTATTGGGATCCTCCGTGCCGGGCTGTGCACAGCCATCGCTTCTCTTTCCTCAGCAAATTCAGAAGTATTTGCTGAGCTGAGCACCTACTGTGTGCCAGACCTGTGTGGGTTGATGGCAGTGGGGAGTTCTCCAGCTCAGAAGAGGGGACAACCCAAACTCAAGGGACTCAGAGGGAAGTCCCCGCAGGGAGCGCAAAGCGGGAGTGCCGCGGGCTGTCTATACTAAAATGCCCCAGGCATCTTGACCAGGCAGCAGAGCTGGAGGGCTGTGACCAAAGATAAGTGGTCGTTTTCTGGCGGGGATGCAAGGGAAGAGGGTGAACCGGTCTAGCGAGTCCCCAGGCCAAGGGTCTGTATACTATCAGACCCAGAGCTCGGTGATGGCAGACAGCGATTGCCTGCCTCCCCCAGCTCTGAACCATCCCTGCGGATCCCGCTTCTCCAGGGCGGAGCCTAGGCTGGGGGCACAGACACCTCCCTTTGCCCACCTCTACGACCCCACTCCCACCCCTAGCCCCACTCCCACCCCAGCCCATCCTAGCCGCGCAGGCCTCCAGGTGTCCCTAGGCACGCCCTTGTTCCAACCTCTGTGCCTTTACTCTAGCGAACTCCTCCTGTGGGCACTTCTTTCCCCAGTCTTGCCGCAGCGGGAAGGTCTCTTCCTTAAGATTTCAGCTCAAATGCCACCTCCTCAGACAGGCCTTCCCAGACCACACCATCTAAAACAGACCCCCACACAGTCCTCTCCCTCTGTAGCCCCACCTCCCCTCACGTATTGTTCTGAGTGCTGCTATTCAGGAGCAAAAGTCAACACGGTTCCCCCAAGCCGTGATCGATGCTGCTGCTGGTGGAACCAGAGGCTGTGAAGAAGGCTCTGGCTCTGAAGGTGGCTTTTGTGTGATTTTGGACCAGCACCTAACCCTCTCTGAGCTCTTAGGTAAGCAAAGATGCAGCTGGATAAGAACTTCTGCATATTAACCAGGCCCCTGAGTCTCTACCTAATGGAGTGGTTTCAAGGGTTATTCTGAGCAGGCAAAAAGGTCAACCTGAATTCTGAAGATCCTCAGGGAAGGCGGGAAGGATGGCAACAATGCTCTAGGAAACCGCAGGTCTCCCACCTCATCCCCCCGCCATCCAGCAAATCCTGCTGGCCTCAGAGCTTGGGGCAGGATCAAAAGAATGACAGTCCAGACTCTGTGTGTGCAGATGGGGAAACTGAGGCCAGGAACAGCCCTTCCCCACGTTCTGCAAGTGTAGGACCACCAGTCGGAAGCCCTCTCCTTCGGGTTAGGCTCCCCCAGGCCCCGCCAGCCCTCACCCACCTGGCAGCCACCCCCTACGCGGGTCCCCTGGCGCCTTTCCCCGCCCCTAGTTCTGCTCCAACCCACGCGCCCGTCCGGCTGCAAGCGTAGAGCGACACTGCCATCTCGTGGCTGTCCTTGGCGCTGCGGGTCTGGCCTGAGCAGCAGGAGAAAGACCGCGGAGAGGACAGGAGTCGGGGGGCGGGGGGTGGGGGAGGAAAGCGGGGGCACCAGGCAGAGGGATTTCCCCACCTCCCCCAACTCACAGAGGCTTGAAGAGACCGCTGTGTCCTCTGCACAGCCAGCCCTTCCGGCACTCTGGCGGCGACCCCCACCGGAATCACTCGTTGAAATATTCTTTGCAAGAGAGATTGTCTTCGTTTTCCAATGCAAATAAATGCTCAAGGTTACCTGAACCATCGCTGGCATTCTCTCCAGGGAACAGAATCGATTCAGTCAGGTCTCCGCCACCCAGTTAACGGTGGGGAAGGGGAGTCTCTCAAAAAAGCGGTGAAACTCACTTATATAGGAAAACAAGAATAATACCGTTCCTGGATATATGGACCAGTGATGGAAGGAAGGGGGCCCGTTTCTGACAACCTTTCTGAGGACCTAGGACCTCAAGTACCCCGTCTCTCTCTCTCTGTCCTCTTTCTCCACTTCATTTTTCTGTGTAACAGTTACTGGCAGCATCATATGTTCCTTCAAGGAAGAAACTTCTTGACTTCTGGTCTCTTCCACTGCACCTGTCTTATTCACCAAATAGCTGGTGTCAAGAATAGGGATGAAGGCAAGGGAAATTTCTGATAAAGAGTGGTCAAATGAATGAGTGAATGAAAAGACAATAGCTTAAGGATTGAGCCGGGAGCCTGGCGGGCTACAGTCCCTGGGGTCATAAAGAGTCGGATATGACTGAGGGACGAAACAGCCACAACAACCAACAAGGCAGCAGAAGCCCTGATGAGCTCGTGAAGATGGAGAATAGAAGGGAACTTGAGTCGCTTTCAGGTAGCGCCCCAGAGGGTGGGGAGACCCCAGGGAAGCATGGCATCCTAGAGTGTTTTAGCAGAAAGCACACTAAACAGCCCTCCTGAAACTTCCAGCATGGCCTGGAAGCAATAGAAAGTTCCCTAGATTCCCAGAAGAAGTGGTGGGAGGGGGTGTGAGAAAGCAACCTAGAAGAAAGACACCAGAGGGGTGGGATTTTTGAGCAAGTTTAAAGGTGTAGAGCTGAACAACGACTCATCTTTGGAAGCAAGGGGGTGGTATTTAACACAGGCTGGGGAGGCACTGCTCCAAGTGCTTTTTATGGTTTGATTTTTTAAATTATGGTGGAATGCACATAACATACCATTTTAACCATTTTTTTAATGGGAGAGTTGAGAAGATTTTTTAAATAATTATTTATTTGGCTATGCCTGGTCTACAGGCATACAGGTCTACAGCATGCGGGATCTTTTGTTTTAAATTGCAGTATTTGGGATCTTTCAGTTGCAAGCATGCGAACTCTTAGCTGCAGCATGTGCGATCTAGTTCCGTGACCAGGGATTGAGCCTGGGCCCCCTTCATTAGGAGCATGGAGTCAGCCACTGGACCACCAGGAAAGTCCCCATTTTAACCATTTTTTTAAGTGTCCAATTCAGTGGTATTTAGTACACTGACGAAGCTGTGCAGTCATCATTTATATCCAGTTCCAGAACTTTTCATCACCCAAAACAAAAACCCTGTACCTAACTACTCTCCCCAGCACCCCCAGTCCCTTTTGATATTCAGTCACTCAGTTGTGTCTGACTCTTTCCGGCCCCATGGACTGCAGCACATCAAGCTTCCCTGTCCTTCACCATCTCCCAGAGTTTGCTCAAACTCCTGTCCATCAAGTCAGTGATGCCATCCAACCATCTCATCCTCTGTTGTCTGCTTCACCTCCTGCCCTCAATCTTTCCCAGCATCAGGGGCAACCACCTACTCTGTGTCTCTATGGATTCACCTATTCTAGACATTTCATGTGAGTGGTATCATAACAATATGTGATCTTTTGTGTCTGGCTTCTGGCACTTAATGTTTGCAAGGTCCATCCACATTGTAGTATAGACCAGTACTTCATTCATTTTTCTAGCTGAATAATATTCTATTGTATGGATATAACACCTTTGTTTATCCAGTCAGTTGATATTACATACTTGGGTTGTTTCCACCTTTTGGCAGTTATGAATAGTGCTGCTATGTCCATTCTTTAGGGCTGATATGTTTTAATTCACAATCATCTATTTTCTGACTGAAGAAACTGAGGCACAGTGAGATTAAATGATTTGCCTATGGTCACACTGCCAGGAGAAGGCAATGGCACCCCACTGCAGTACTCTTGCCTGGAAAATCCCATGGACGGAGGAGCCTGGTAGGCTGCAATCCATGGGGTCGCTAAGAGTCAGACACGACTGAGTGGCTTCCCTTTCACTTTTCACTTTCATGCACTGGAGAAGGAAATGGCAACCCACTCCAGTGTTCTTGCCTGGAGAATCCCAGGGAAGGGGGAGCCTGGTGGGCTGCCGTCTCTGGGGTCAAACAGAGTCGGATACGAGTGAAGCAACTTAGCAGCAGTGGCACACTGCCAGCAGAGAGTGGCAGAATCAGATTTGACCCCAGGCAGTCTCACTCCAGGATCCATTAGCCACCAAGAAGGATGGATTTTGCTTCCTCCACCTACTGTTGACTCTGCACAACCCAGGCCCCAGAAAAACTTGATGCAGCCCTATCTTTCTTCTCAACACATTCCCAGCTGATTTGAGTGGCAGTGTGTCCTGCTCTGGGAGCAGGGGGATGAATCCTTACACATCCAAACCAACCACAAAACGTCATACCAGGGATTGTTCTTATTGAGGTGTATGACCCAGTGTTGGCCAATAAGACGTAAAGGAGAGTTGTGGGGAGACTGCTCTCCTTGATCAGATGAAAGAGGCAAAGGGCCCTTTTCACTCTATTCTTCCCTCTTTCTTCTTGGCATTTTATACAGTGAAGAAGTGATAGGAGGACTGTGGCAGCCTCTTTTGACCTTGAGGCACCACAATGCCCACAATTACAATGGCAGAGCAAAAAGACAGAGAGCTTCTGACAACCTTGAGCCATGGTGTCACCCCCAGAAGTAGTGCCTTCAAACTTCTTGTTCAATGTGATGAAAACAACTGATTGAGAACTGCCTTTTGGACATCCATTACTTGCAGCCAAAAGCAGTCTAATCAACACAGGCAAGAAAAGCTCAAACCACTCACAAAACAACTTAAGTCAAATGGTAGGAAAAAATACAGAAAATTGTATTTCCTTTATGCTGAATTTGTGAAAGTTAAATTATTTTTCAAATTATGTATTCCTGGCAGAAACTCAAAGATCCAAATATTGAAAGAATATAACTCCCATCCCCCAGAGATAACCACTCCTAATATCTTAATGCTTTTCCCACTGACTTATTTAAAATGGACTCAGATGGCATGTATTGTTTTAACTTGCTCTTTGCACTTAATTATACATTAGGAACATCTCTCCACACCATCTAAGCATTTTTCTATATGATAGTTTTAATGTGTGCCATCTTATCATTGGAAATGCCACCTTTTGTTTCACCAGTTTTCATGTGGCTGAACATTTGAAGTCATTTACAATTTTTCAGTGTTCAAAAGCAACAGTCTCATTCCTGCTTATAGGAATTACCTCTACAGGGTGTAATCCTAAAAAACAAACTGTCAAATGAAAACCTGTGCTGTTGAGGATTTTCGCATCAAATGCCTCTGGGGAAAGTTGCACCCGTTTAAATTTCTGTGAGTGCATGGCAGTGTCCTTTTGCTCAAATCTGGATTTGAGGTCTATAAATTCAACCTTCTTTTTTTTTTTTTTGGCCACACTGGGTCTTCGTTGTGGTGCACAAGGAGGGTCCCTTGGACTGCAAGGAGATCCAACCAGTCCATCCTAAAGGAAATCAGTCCAGAATATTCATTGGCAGGACTGATGCTGAAGCTGAAACTCCAATACTTTGGCCACCTGATGCGAAGATCTGACTCACTGGAAAAGACCCTGAAGATTGAAGGGAAAGATTGAAGGCAGGAGAAGGGGACAACAGAAGATGAGATGGTTGAATGGCATCACCAGCTCCATGGACATGAGTTAGAGTAAGCTCCAGGAGTTGGTGATGGACAGGGAAACCTGGTGTACTGCAGTCCATGAGGTTACAAAGAGTTGGACACAACTGACCAACTAAACTGAACTGAATTGTAATGTTATCATCACTCATTATCATAATTTGTAAAACACTCCCCATGATAAAATTTGAGTGCGAAGGATGATATAGTGCTGTGTCCAGAAAATATCTGGGTTTATCCCATCTGTGGAGTTCTTTCTCCTGACCGTGTATGTCCGTGTGGATTTTAAAATATTTTTTGTTCCTCTCACAAATTAATTATATTTATCTTTTAGTCTTTGTTTAGGGGAGCTTCCCGTGGAAAATTAGAGAGCTTTTAACCATGCCAGGATTAATGCTAATTATCTTCTCCTCATTTTTCAAAGCATGGAAGCTCCATGGAGGTACAGGAAATGACTCAACACAGGACAGGATTGTGTCCTTCAACACAGGACAGGATGGGTGCAACTGTGGAAGCCTTGATGGAAAAAAGGAGACACGTGCTTAATGGATGTAGTCCTACACATTCCTGTCTTGGAGAACTCAAGTTTAAATTTCTTGGCTTGTCAAATCACTACATTTAGGCTGCATAGGGCCAAGAGAGGAGAAGGCAATGGCACCCCACTCCAGTACTCTTGCCTGGAAAATCCCATGGACGGAGGAGCCTGGTAGGCTGCAGTCCATGGGGTCGCTAACAGTCGGACACGACTGAGCGACTTCACTTTCACTTTTCACTTTCATGCATTGGAAAAGGAAATGGCAACCCACTCCAGTATTCTTGCCTGGAGAATCCCAGGGATGGGGGAGCCTGGTGGGCTGCCGTCTATGGGGTCGCACAGAGTCGGACACGAATAAAGTGACTTAGCAGCAGCAGCAGCAGGGCCAAGAGATTTCTTCTTGTCTGGTACCATAGGATTCAGACAATGTTACATTTTCTAAAGACAAAAACTTAAGTCAAAGTTATTTATTGGCTCACATAATCAAACTGTCCGTGAATCCAGGCTTGTCTGGTTCCAGGGGCCCAACGTTCTCAGGATTCTGTATCAGCAGAATGACAAGGAAGGAATATCATTTGCCACAGTGAGGTCACATGCCTATTGCTGGACGAATCACTGTGCCCAAGGGGATTGGATATGCTAACTGACCAGACCTGAGTCCAATCCAGGAGCTGGGAGGGACATCAGCTGCGCCCAGACCACGCCCCCTGTGGGTGGGGAGAGGTGTTTCCTTGGGAGATCCATGGTGCTAGTTTCAGAAGATACTCGACTCGATTGACACGCCCTGCAAGTAGCCTCTGTGTGAAAAGGACACGTCTCTGTTGATGAGGGAACTTCCGCCTCACTCTTACAGTTCCCAAACACCCATTCATTCAGCAGGCAAAAGACGGAGGTGAAGGCAATGCTCGTGCTTTTAACTGTGTAAAAAAAAAGAAAAAGAATTTTAAATACGGCTGCATTTCCTTAAGAATATTTGTGTTGAGTAAGTCCTGTACTTTGAACCCTAGAGCTGGAGTACCTCCGTTTTTCATAGCAACACCTGCTAGTAGTAAGGCAGGAGGTCTCGGTTAAACATACAAGTAGAGAAAAGCTCAAGTCCGAGCATCATTAATGAATCCGCGTGTTCGGTTCCTGTCATTAGGCTTCCCTGCCCCAGAGGAGGAAACCTGCCCTTATTAGCTCAGATGCCCAGATATGGATGCCCCTTAATATCTGAGAAGCTGAGTATGATCATTTTTGTCTTGCTGTTTATTGAGACCTTCCAATGTAACAAACCGTTTAACCGTCCCAGTAAAGTCGGAGAGGGGTTTTTACCTCCATTTTGTAGATAAGGATAATGGAGTCTCCGAAATTTAATCAGTTTGCTCCAAGCGATTCAAGAAGCAGAGCTGTTCCCAAAGCCCTGTCTTAGGCTCCACATTCTCTTACTCTGTCTCCTCAGAAAGCTATTCCTTGGACTGTGAAGAAGGCTGAGCGTGGAAGAATTGATGCTTTTGAACCGTGGTGTTGGAGAAGACTCTTGAGAGTCCCTCGGACTGCAAGGAGATCCAACCAGTTCATTCTAAAGATCAGTCCTGGGTGTTCTTTGGAAGGACTGATGCTAAAGCTGAAACTCCAATACTCTGGCCACCTCATGCGAAGAGTTGACTCATTGGAAAAGACTGATGCTGGAAGGGATTGAGGGCAGGAGGAAAAGGGGACAACAGAGGATGAGATGGCTGGATGGCATCACTGACTCGATGGACATGAGTCTGAGTGAACTCCAGGAGTTGGTGATGGACAGGGAGGCCTGGCATGCTGCGATTCATGGGGTCACAAAGAGTTGGATATGACTGAGCAACTGAACTGAACTGAATATCAAGATGCAGAGCTGGGGGGACTTCCCTGGTGGTCCAGTGGTTAAAAATCCGCCTTGCAATGCAGGGGATACAGGTTCATGCTGTGGGGCTACTGAGCCTGTGCGCCACAACTAGAGAGTCCATGGGCCACAATGAAAGGTTCCACGTGACACAATAAAGATTCCCTCATGCAGCAACTAAGACCAGAGGCAGCCCAGTAAATAAGTTAATCAAATTTTTTTTTTTTTTAAGATGTAGAGATGGGGACTTCCCTGGAGGAAACATTTAAGACTCTGCAGAGTGTGCGCGTTCCATCCCTGGTAGGGGAACTAAGATCCCTGCATGCCTAATGGTGGGGCCAAGATGATTAAAAAAAAAAAAAAAGCTGCCTCAATACGATGGTCATACAGTTAACTACTGAGAGCTGCTTAACTTTTCCACCATGTTGAACTTGAACAGGAAATAGCAACCTGACCTATTAGGACTGATGGCAGAACTTTACAAAAACTGATTGGCTGGGAAAATAGGGACCTGGCAAGAAAATTCACATGCCTTAGAGATGCTATGGAGCTGAGCTCCACCTGTTTGGGGCCAGGAGATGCCATCGAGTTTATTAAATGCAGCAGTGAAACTCCCCCACCGGGTACAACATCTCTCAAACCACACCATCTAAATCTCATCGCAATCATCTCCTTGACATTTACAAATTCATAATGCATAATGAGCTAACCTAAAGTGGAAATCTTTTATTAATTGCATAAAACAGAGAGTGTATATTAAAAACGAATACATAAAACAAACCAGGTTGAGTTTGTAGCCCTCAAATAAACTAGCCATGGAAAGAACTTTCGTACACAAGACTTCTTGAGATTTTAAGTTTGTAATTTTGAGGAAATCCTATTTTCTTAGCTTTTTAAATTAATATCATTTATTTGGCTGCACCAGATCTTCGTTGTGGCACACAGGATCTTTAGTTGTGGCATGTGGGAACTAGTTCCATGACCAAGGATCAAACCTAGGCCTACTGCTTTGGGAGCAAGGAGTCTTAGCCACTGGACCAGCAGGGTAATCCTAGACTCCTCGGGATTTGAGGATGGGGCCAGTGGCTGAGAGAGCTGTTTGAGAGGCTGATGCTTTCCCATTGTTATTGGACAGGTCCCCAGGCAGGGTGTGGGTGCTCCTGCCAGGACCGTGAGCGCTGTTTGGCGTACTGGCTTTTGCTGATGTGTGCTGCAAGTTTCAGAAACACAACTGAGTTTTGAGTTGAAGATGCTGTGTTTGTTGCCTGAATCCACAGAGTCATTGGGATATTTGGGGGCACTCAAGAACACACAGCTAACAAATGGCAGAGCTTAGATCTGACCTCCATCAATCTCTTTTCTACTCCCACCCTCAGTTTCTCGCATCTGTGATTTACAGGACAGAACTCGCCTTCCATCCCTGGAGGTGGATGCTCTGAGCATGACATCGGCCGTGGGCTGATCTTGAGGTCAGGGCTGCTAGCTCATCCACAAGTGCCCCATCAGCCTCCAGGGCCCCCTTGCCTGGTGCCAGAAGTCCTCTCTCCCTGTAGCAGCAAGGCCTGATTTCCAGAGCTCCTCAGGAGAGCTCATGCAGCTGAAATGAGAGGCTGGAAACGCTAAGTATAACCGCTTGAAGCAGTGCTGACAGCTTCTTGCTGAACGAAGGTCCTGATTATATAACGAGGCTGCCTGGGGAAGGAAGCCTGGTGCCTGTTCAGATTTTGCAACAAAAAGAAAGAAAAAGGAAAAACGAAGAAAGTTAAAACTGCCCTCCTTAATCCTCACTTACTCATTCTTTGGGTAAATATTTATTGAGCCCCTACTTTGCACTAGGTGCTGTTGTGGGTGCTGGGGATATGACAGAGATTCAGACCAAATTCCCTGCGTGGGGAAAGCTGACATTCTAGTGTGGAGAGAGAGACTATAAACCAAATAGACTGGCAAAATATATAGCAGGTCGGATGAAAATAAGTACAAAGAAGAGAAATAAAACAAGTAGAGAAAATATTTTTAGAGTGGGAGGGAAGGGAGTCAGAAAAAGCTTCCTTGCAAAGATGACATTTGAGCAAATATTTAAAAGAGTGAGAGACTGAGCCACATAAGAGCTGAGGGCTGAGCCTTTCAGTCAGTGGGAACTGGAAGTGCAAAGGCCCTGGGGTTGAATGGTGTTGCTATTAAAAAGGCACAAACAGAGACCCATAGTCCAGACTGGGAGCATTGCAGACAAGTGGACAGAAGATGAAAACTCCCAGCAACCTGAAAACAAAAGCTGATGTAGCTGGGTTGGCAGGGGCTAGGAAATGACTTCTGCAGGGAAGGAAGAATAGGAGATGGAGAGTGGGAGAAGTTGATTCATTCATGCATCTTGGGGGTAAGCAGAATTCTAAGATTCCCGCCCTGTATAATCCTCAGGACTGGGACTATGATGGATTTGACTCCTGGAGTATTGCTATGATTAGGTTATGGTATATGCTACAGTTGATTTTAAGAAAGGGAGCTTGGGACTTCCCTGGTGGTCCAGTGGTTAAGACTCCTCACTGCCAGCGCAGGGGGCCTAGGCTCAATCCCTGGTTGGGGAATTAAGATTCCCCCATGCCAAACAGAGAGAGCAAACAACAACAACAACAAAGNATTAGGTTATGGTATATGCTACAGTTGATTTTAAGAAAGGGAGCTTGGGACTTCCCTGGTGGTCCAGTGGTTAAGACTCCTCACTGCCAGCACAGGGGGCCTAGGCTCAATCCCTGGTTGGGGAATTAAGATTCCCCCATGCCAAACAGAGAGAGCAAACAACAACAACAACAAAGGGAGATTCTCCTGGGTGACCCGTTAAAAGCAACTGCACTCTTCCGGAAGGCAGATACGTGGAGTGAGAAAGGTCCTCCATGGGCTTTTGAAGCCTCCAGCCTCGTCCCCTGCCATCCTCTTCCTCCCTCTCTGTGTAGTGGTCATCCGGCTTTCCTTCTCATCCTCACACACACCAAGCCTGTTCACCTCAGGGCCTTTGCACTTGCTCTTTCCCCTGGCCCAGATCATCACATGCCTGGTCTCTTCACATCTTTCCAGTTTCTCCAGAAATATCACCTTTCAGAGACCTTTGCCAACCACCCCATCTAAAAAAGCCCTCACCGGGGACTTCCCTGGTGGTCCAGTGGCTAGGATTCCAAGCTCCCATTGCAGAGGGCCTGGGTTCAATCCCGGGTCAGGGCACCAGATTGCCCAAGCTGCAATGAGAAGATCTCGCATGCATGCCACAACTAAAAAAAAAAGATCCCGCANCGGGGACTTCCCTGGTGGTCCAGTGGCTAGGATTCCAAGCTCCCATTGCAGAGGGCCTGGGTTCAATCCCGGGTCAGGGCACCAGATTGCCCAAGCTGCAATGAGAAGATCTCGCATGCATGCCACAACTAAAAAAAAAAGATCCCGCATGCTGCAAGGAAAGTCAAAAAATCCTGCATCCTGCAACTAGAACCAGGTACAACCAAATGAAAAGTTTTAAAAGGCCCTCTCCCCCCACAAATCTATTTATCTGCCTTTTTAATAAACTTTTCATAGCATGTATTATTCTCATATTTGATTTGATTTATTCATTTACTTGCTGCTTATCTTTTCCACTGGAATATAAGCTCCAATACTGCAGAAACCACATCTTGCTCTGTCTCAAAGAGTTTAGAAAAGCTCTTGGAGCATGGAAGGCACTCAATAAATATCTGTTGACCGAATGATTGGAAAATTCCTCTGATTAGTCAGTGGTTGTTTTTATTTCTTCCAAGAGGTGTGGGGAAAGGACCGAAAAAGGAATAATTCATGGAAAAATGAAAATCCTAAGCTATAGCGAGACAGTCATTTGCATAATGACAAGCATCTGATTTTTAATATAATTCCACCTCCAAAGTAAAATGTTAGCTATTCAAATGAAGCCAGGCCCCATGAAAGGAGTCAAACAAACAGGAATCACAAGGATGGAAATCAGAATCCTTCTATGGCTGACTCCCCCCATCACAGAACAATTTTAGTCCTTGCCATCTAGAACTTGCCGGCTATTCCAAACACTGTTAGCTATCTCATCCAGCACCCAGCCCCAACTTCTTTCTCCCTGACCTCCTCACTCTCTAAGAGATGGAAAAGTCCAATAGTCATTTTCCCAGACTGTTTTGAAGGCCTACTTCTGTCCAGTGAGATGAAATGGAAGAAATCTAATCAGGGAATGCCTTCACCTCCCAGAAACAGGAACAGAGGTTACTGACCAGGCCATAGCCCTTCTTCCTGCTTTAAAAGTCACCGTGATGGCTGGGGTTGTAGCAGCCATCCTGTGACCATGAGGTGGAGGCCCAGAGAATCAGAGACTAGCCCTTACATTAGTGAGCAGCTTTATCATCGTCCAAAGATGACTACTTCTAGAATTCTTGATAAATGAGAAAAGTAAATCCTTATTAAGCCACAATAGTGAGGTTTTCTGTTAGCTCCAAGCAAAAATCATTTCCTACCATTATACCAGCTGTGTGGTTACCGACAGATCCACGTGAGTGAACAAAATTGTGTCTTTTGTCTAAGCAGTTTCATATCCAGGCTCTGATTTTATCATCACAGTATTCCTTAGAATTTGGATGAGCAGACTCTAGTTTTCCCATCTGGTAGATAAAACCTCTGAGATTCAAAGGGGTGAAGTGACTTGCCAAGCATCACACAGCTATGTGTTGAAACTTGGACTTCCAAATGCCTAGTTCAACACACGGAAAGACAAGAACCTATAATATAAAATAGGATCCCTTAAAAGAAAACATTCATTGTAAACCTCTGTTTGATGGCTTTAGACCAACAGGAAACTGCCATAAGCCAACTAGAAACCCAGGACTCAAGTGGTCCAATCTCAGAAGAATATATAGTCAGCCCTCCACATCCACAGATTTTTCCTCTCCAGATTCAACCAATCATGAATCCACAGGCAAAACCTATAAATTTGAGGGCAGACCGTATTCACTCACTCTACTAGGTCATTTTATATATGAGACTTGAGCATCCAAGGATTTTGGTATCTGCAGCAGCTCCAGGAACCAGTTTCCCTCAGATACTATATTGTGGTCAGAGTAACACTGTCCATCAATCATAAGGAAATTGCTAAATAACTTGAGGTCCTTATTTATTTTTTAATAACAACCTCCTGGTCTCTCTCTCTCTTTTTTTATGGTGGGGGCGGGGGTGTGCTGTGCCATGCAATATGCATGATCTTAGTTCCCCAACTAGAGACTGAACCCATGACCCCTGCAGTGGAAGTGGGGAGTCTTAACCCCTGGACTCATCAGGGAGTCCCAAGGTCCTTATTTACTTTTACTGTAAAGGATGATTCACAAAAATATTTCTTAAAATTCTCTTTTCCTCCTGATCCACGTTCCTCTCCCTTCACATCTCCTCTCCTTCCTTCAGACTCTCCTGAACCCTCTCCCAGACTCCCAGGTCTTTCTCCCTGAGCCAGTTGCTACTTTATTATCTCTCAGCCCCAAATTCATCCTTCTTTGCCCTGCTTCAAGACACTAGAGCTGGCCCCATGAACATTTCTTTTCTTTTCTTTTTTTTAACTTTTTTGCTGCACCCTGAAGCCCGAGGGATCTTAGTTCCCCCACCAGGGATTGAACCTGCATCCCCTGCATTGGAAGGTGGAGTCTTAACCATTAGATCGTTGGTGAAGTCCCTCCATGAGCATTCTCCTCTGACAGCTGGTAGGACGTTAGGCTCTGTCCATAGAGGGCAGAAGGGCAGTCCCGCTCTTTCATTCAGAGCAGAAGCTCAGCTGCTCTCACCAGCGTCAGCAGTGCTCTGGGTCCTGCCCTCCTTGCCTGGCAGCCTTGAAGGGTGCGCACCCTCAGGCCACACTCTCCCCACCCAGAGGGTCGTTTAGAGAGCAGTTCAAACCCTCCAGCAGTGGGGGGTTGTACACACGGACCAGCCAGAGCCTTCACCTTCTGACACCTCTTCAGTCCAGCAGACTCTGTTCTTATGGTCACCAGACCCTCTTTTAAGAAATCAGCCCCTGGGAGGAGGCAGGAACTGTAATCCCTTCATTATCCCCTTCCCCTCAGCTGTTCCTTTGTACCTGCTACTTCTGGACCCCCTAGAGTCTTCTATTATCACCTCACTTCTTTTTTTTTATTTCAATTTGGCCACACCATGCAGCTTGCAGATCTTAGTTCCCTAACCAGGGATTGAACTTACACCCTCAGTAGTGAAAGCAGAGTCCTAACCACTGGACTGCCAGAGAAGTCCCTTCTTTTAGTTTGTTAATCCCCTCTTCCTGGTTAATGATTCTTTGTAGTCAACATTCCCAGTTCAAATGACTGATGACATTTCTGTTTTCTGGTTGGACTTCGATACAGAACTAGCTGTGGGAATGATTCCAGGACAGAGACCCTGAAAGATGGGTTTCTGAGATTATGCTAGTCTTGTCCTTGGGGTTGAGGGCAGTGCAGGACATGTTGGCAATGTGTACTATATACACCCATATTGTTATTTAGTCTCTAAGTCAAGTCTGAAACTCCAATACTTTGGCCACCTGATGCGAAGAGCTGACTGATTTGAAAAGACCCTGATGCTGGAAAAGATTGAGGGCAGGAGGAGAAGGGGACGACAGAGGATGAGATGGTTGGATGGCATCAGCGACTCCATGGACATAGGTTTGGGTGGACTCCGGGAGTTGGTGGTGGACAGGGAGGGCCAGCATGCTGTGGTTCATGGGGTTGCAAAGAGTCGGACACAGCTGAGCGACTGAACTGAACTGAAGTCAAATCTGACTCTTTTGTGAGCCCATGGACTGTAGCCTGCCAGATTCCTCTGTCCATGGGATTTCCCAGGCAAGAATACTGGAGTGAGTTGCCATTTCCTCCTCCAGGGGATCTTCCTGACCCAGAGATTGAACCCACATCTCCTGAACTGGCAGGTGGATTCTTTACGCCGGAGCCACCAGGGAAGCCCGATACACACATTTAGGGCTGTGTACTTGTTTTATCCTTTCCCCCTCGCAAGCAGGTCACAGATCCAGACATTACTTCAGGTAGGGATGTGACTCCCATGAAAGTAGATACAAAAGCCTTTAGATTTTATCTTTTCATCTTCCCAAACTCCCAGTTCTTTGGTTCTAGGACCATAAACTCAAATGCCCACATGAACCAAGCTAAGTAAAATAAATGAGTTAAACAGGGCAGGTGCAGGCCAGTAGGGAGTGGTAGGTACGCGGTAAACTGGAGGAGTCACAATTTGCCTAATGGCATTCAGGTTCCATTGTTTTTAAAATTTTATTATGACATTTATTTTTGGCCTTCTGGGTCTTCGTTGCTGCACATTTTGTTGTTCAGTCACTAAGTCATGTCTGATTCTTTACGACTCCCCGTTGCTGCACACAGGCTTTCTCTAGTTGCGGCAAGCAGGGCCTACTCTTCACAGAATAGCTTAGTTATCCAGCAGCATGTGGGATCTTCCCAGGCCAGGGATTGAACCTGCGTCCCCGGCATTGACAGGTGGATTCATAACCATTGGACTACCAGGGAACTCGCTAGATTTCATTGTTAAGGAGCAATCCTGGGGAACAGGTAGATGTGTCCCCAGATTGACTGAGACTTCAGGAAAGCATAAGGGAGTCAAGGCTCAAAATAGAAATAAATCTGAGCAGTAGAGAAAGGAAAGGGAATTACTGTGGGGGATGCCTGTCACCTGGATCTTCTTTTCTGCATTTGAGGAATTCCCACAATCTGAGTCTTCATAAGAAACAGCAGCTACCTCACCTCGTCAGTGCCAACTGATAATTTTTAAAGAATTAAAACTAAAACTCTGAACGCTTGTTATTTCTTCAACACACTTCACATATATTCTGTCATTTAATTCACACACCTCTAGGGGAGCAGGCACAACTATCATCCCGATTTTACAGATGAGCAAACTGAGGCACACATGGTGCCCAGGGGTGCACAGGTCATAAGTGACAGAGCCTGGATTTGGACCCACTTAAACTGAGAGCCAAAGAAGTGATGCCTTTGAAGTGTGGTGCTGGAGAAGACTCTTGAGAGTCCCTTGCACAGCATGGAGATCCAATCAATCAATCCTAAAGGAAATCAACCCTGAATATTCATTGGAAATTATGCTGAAGCTGAACCTCCAATACATTGCCCACTTGATGTGAAGAGCAGACTCATTGGAAAAGACCCTGATGCTGGGAAAGATAGAAGTCAGGAGGAGAAGGGGATGATAGAGGATGAGATGGTTGGATGGCATCACTGACTCAATGGACATGAATTTAAGCAAGTTCTTGGAAATGTTGAAGGACAGGTATGCTGTTGAAGGAGGCCTGGTATGCTGCAGTCCATGAAGTGGCAAAGAATTGGACACAACTGAGCGACTGAACAAGTCTGCCTCCAGAGCCTGTGTGCTTAATGCCTTGCCTACCTTCCAGCAAGGGTGTGAGAGTGTGACAGAGCTTGATCAACTAGGCTTTGTGAGGTGTTTTGTTTTTTAATGAGGACCATTTTTAAAGTTTTTATTGAATTTGTTACAATATTGCTTCTGTTTTATGTTTTGGCTTTTGGCATGCAAGGCATGTGGGATCTTAGCTCCCCGACCAGGGATTGAACCCACAACCCCTGCATTGGAAGGCAAGGTCTTAACCACTGGACCGCCAGGGAAGTCCCTTGACCAACTAGACTTTGAGTTGAGAACTCCTGACTTGAAGAAGCAGCGACAGGAAGAAGCTCTCCCGGTGGTGGGAGCGGCAGCCAGCGTCCAGAGCATCAAAATCCAGCAGTGCTGGCCTCATCAGGCTGATGTGGCAGCACGCTTCTCTCTGTCTGGACATCCTCACTCATTTGGGGAGTATATTTTGCAGCTTCTCAACAACTCCGTGAGCATCACTGGCATTGTTTCAGTAAATTCCTTTTCAGCTCGAAGCAGCTACACTCTGTCTCTGCAGCGCACATCCGGGTACCCTGACTGGTATGGCTTTGTTTGATGCACACCTGTGCTCTGTGGTTGCTGCACTTACAGTAAGCTCCCTCCAGACTTGAGCTTCTTTGAAAGAGATTTCTGGTCTTTGCGACTCACCCATTGCAGATTCAGATGGCCCTGGCTTTCCAAATTCGGAGGCCATTCCAGGAAGAGACTGAGCCTGCAAGGTAAACTCTGGCTGTGGAATAACCACACCTGTTCTGGGGACAGCGGCCAGGACTGCAGAGGATAGTATGGTTTGGACTCGGTATCTTGAGCTGATCCAGATGAGGGTTTTTTTTTTTTTTTTTTATCACATTTCATCATTATTAAAAATTAGCTCTGTCATTAGCACACTAAGCTATTGACTCAAATCCATCCCACCATCTGGAAGGGGCTTCTGCAAACAGCATGGGGCCCAGATGGATTTGTTGGGAGAGTTGTGAGCAGAGATCAGCTGAGAGGGAGGGAACGACAGAGTGAGAAAGAGAGGCCAAGTGACAGAGACAGAGAGTGAGGAAGAGAGACAGAGTGGGATCCACTTGCCATTTGCCCATTTCATAGAGGTGGACACTGACTCCCAGAAGAGGCGATGTGACGAGCTGGCTTAAGGCCAGGCCTTCTGATTTCATAGCCTTCTGAGCTAGACCTGCTGTTTATGCATGATCAGTAATGATGCCCTTTCTCTTTTGAGAGGAGAACCCAGATTTTCCTTTGGGAACTATAGCTCTCTTCTTCGGGTCAAGATAGTTAGACATGGATGACCCCGCCCACAAGTGGCCACATGACCCAAGTCTGGCCAATCAGTTTCACAGGGAGGGTTCCAGGATAAGCTTGTAACCCAGTTTCAGCCAATGGGAGTCAGCCTTGGGAATTCTGCTGGAACTTTTGGGAACGTTATATTCCTTGCCCCTGGGAAGTCCATCCTGTTAAATAACCCTGGTGTATTAGTTGGGTAGCTTGGGAAGCAGACGCTCAGATTAGGTTAGGAGAGAAAGAGATTTATTGGCAGTCACCCCCCTGAAAGACAGATGTGACAGGAAGCAGGAGTGGAAAGAAGCTTTCAGACCCTCATGGAGATCTGACCACACAGTGCAACAGCATTAGCACTGGGAAGAAATGACTAAGCCCCAGCCTTACCACTACTGGCTGGGACCACCTGGGATCAGCAAGGCCTGGTCTCAAAAGCTCGGGCAGACCTTGAGGGAGCCATATCTGGGGGCTATCAGCTAACTGCGCTCATGGTGCTGAAGGCAGACTCCTCCTTGAAAGGAGATCTATAGCACGCCTCCTAGTGGGGACACATGAAACTGCGGGTGGACTTCTTGCCCAACAGTGACTCCAGTGCAGAGGACAGGAGACACTAGGTGAGATGTAGGGAGAGCATTGAGGACATTGTTTGAGTTCCTGGATCCAGCCATGCTTGAAATCCATCCTTGGGCTTTTCAGTTGCATTAAACAATAAAGTCTTCCCTTTTCAGATATGCCAGAGTTCTGTCACTTGCACTCCAAGACTAACATTCTTAGTCAAGGCAGCTTCTTTAAGTTCAACAAGTGAATATCTTAGTTAACAGAATCCCACTGAAACATCTTCACAGATCAAACTGTCCGAGCTGGAGACCATAGCTGTTGGGTCAACACGTGCTGTCCCCTCAGCCCTAGTGATTGGGCAAGGATCGCCACAGAGGCTGTTATGATGGAGCTCCACAAATTTTAGGAAATTGCATTCACATTCCTATCTCTAAAACATTTTCAGAAATTAACAATTAAGTAGTTAAAATGCAATGCCAATTTTTTTTCCTCATCGATGGTCTCTTATTAGGAAGTGGATAATTACATTTTTCAAAGAATACAGTTTGGGGCTTCTCTAGTGGCTCAGTGGTGAAGAATCCACCTGCCAATGCAGGAGACATGGGTTCGGTCCCTGAATCAGGAAGATCCCACGTGCCATGGAGCAACTGTTGAGCCTGTGCTCTAGAGCCTGGGAGCTGCAACTGCGGAAGGCACATGGGCCCTAAAGCCTGTGCTCTACAGAAGCCACTGCAGTGAGCAGCCCTCGCACCGCATGTAGAGAGTAGTCATGCTCTCTGCAACGAGGAAAGCCCACGCAGCAACGAAAACCCAGCACAGCCAACAACAGATTTTTAAATATATACATGTATACATTTTTCCTTGAGATTCAATAAATCAACTGAAATTAGTGGCCAAGAGCAGGGGCCACAGGCACCACCCACCTGGGTTTGAGCTCAGCTCCAGCACTTTCTGGCTGCATGACCGTGGGCAAGTCACCTAGACTTTGCACCTGTATTTCTTCATCTGTAAAATGGGGGACATGATAGCATCCACCCCCAGGGACCTGGCAGGAAGTTAAATGAGTTACTGCCTGTAAATGTGCCTAGGATACTGACTGCCATGTAATAAGTGTTACATATAAACATCATCATCTAAAATGTTTGTAACATCACCCTTAAATGTTTCCGCTTTCCCAGATTAGACCTTGGTACAGCAACAAAGGCTGGCCCCCACCCCTCCCACTCCCGGCTTGGAGGGAGCCGGTGAGCAGACCAAGGGGGCACCACCACCTTCTGTTTATCTTCCTGTGAGGAAAAAATATGCAAGCAAAGACAAAGCTCTGTAACCCAGTTTGAGCATCTCGTTACAATTACATAATGCTATTTGCCGGCTTTGTGTTCTATTTGGCAACTTGTTAAAGTAATTGAACAAAATATAACTAATGAACAATTATAATGAAGTTCATAATTTGGTCCTTGAAACACTTGATATGGAAAATATTTCAGATGCTTAAGAAAAAAAAACAGTACTCAAGTGAGGTGAGGCAGATTCAGAAATCGGAGAAAGCTATGGATGCTTTCTCTGGTTTGTAACGAAGAAAGTGCCCCCAAAGCACTGTCTGACATTGAGAGGCTAATTTAAATGAGATAGTGGCCATGAGTGCCTAGCCCAAGGCATGACACATAGTAAGTGTACAGGAAATATTAGTCCCTTCTATCCTTCTAGCAGGAAGGTCAGTGAAGGGTAAAGAATCATCTCTTGCTGTCTATGGGTTTGTTTTTTTTTTCCCCCGATTTTTCTTTTATTCTGGAGTATAGTTGATTTACAATGCTCTGTTTGTTTTAGGTGTACAGCAACATGATTCTGTTACACATAGACATATATCTATTCTTTCTCTGGTTCTTTACCCATATAGGTTATGACAGCATGTTGAGTAGAGTACCCTAGGCTTTAAAGTAGGTCCTTGTTGATTATTTTATAGATAGTAGTATGTATATGTCAATCCCAACCTCCTAATTTATCCCTCTTCCCCACACCTTTCCCCTTTGGTAATCATATGTGTGTTTTCTAAATCTGTGAGTCTGTTTCTGTTTTGTAGATTAGTTCATTTGTATCAAATTCTAGATTCCACATCTAAGTGGTATCATATGATATTTTCAGTTCTCTGTCTGACTTATCCTGCTTAGTGTGATCATCTCTAGGTCCATCCATGTCACTGCCAATGGCGTGATGTCATTCTTCTTTTTCCTACTGTCTCTGTCTTATGGGCCCTCATGGGGAACTCAGTAGTGAAGAACCCTGGCAGACCCTCACTTCAGCTAAGGGATCGCTCTGTATAACATTTTCACTGTTTATTCATGTTGTAGCAAGTATCAGAATAGTATTCCCTTTTATAGCTAAATAATATTCCACTGGATGGATAGGCCACATTTTACTTATCCATTCATCTCTGGGGTTTTTTGTTTGTTTGTTTGTTTTGGCTATAGCATTCCACTTGCAGGATCTCAGTTCCCTAATCAGGGCTTGAACCTGGGCCACAATAGCAAAAGCTGGGATTCTAACCACTAGGCCACCAGGGGACTTCCTGCATTCCTCTGGTGATGGACGTTTGGATCGTTTCTGCCTTTTGGCTGTTGGGAGTAACATTGCTATGAACAGGACTTCCCTGTTAGTCCAGCAGCTAAGACTCTGTGCTCCCAATGAGCAGGCCTGGGTTCAATCCCTGGTCAGGGAACTAGATCCTGCATGCCGCATCTAAGACCCAGCACAGCCAAATAAACAAAAATAAATAAATTTTTTAAAAAGGAAAAAGAAATCCTTCCTTAAAAAAATATTCCTATGAACATTGGTGTACAAACACCCATTTGAGTTTCTGCATTCAATTCTTTGGGGAACATATCTAGGAGCAGAATTTCTGAGTCATACAGTAACTCTATGGCTTCCTAGGTGGCTCAAACGGTAAAGAATCTACCTGTCATGCAGGAGACCCTGGTTCGATCCCTGAGTCAGGAAGATTCTTTGGAGAAAGGCATAGCAACCCACTCTAGTATTCTTGCCTGGAGAATTCCATGGACAGAGGAGCCTGGTGGGCTACAGTCCATGGGGTGGCAGAGTCAGACATGACTGAGTGACTAATATTTTTACTTTCACATGGTGACTCTATTTAACTTTTTAACGAAATGCCAAACTGTGTTCCAAGGGCCATTTTATATTCCCACAGCAACGCATGGGGTTCTGATTTTTCCACATCCTCACCAAAGCTCAATTTTTGTATACACATAGATAAACTCAAGTAAAAACCACACAAATCGAGACACAGAACATTTCCTGCACCCCAGAGACCACCCTTGTGGGCATGCGTATTGGTAAAAAGCTCCGCAGTAGCCAGGGCTGACAACCATACCTGCAAGTCCTCGAAACTCGCTCTCTGGGAAGGCTGGCTGATTCCCAACCTAAAAATAAACCTCAGGTCTGAAGATGGAATATTAAAAATGACATTGTCACCTTGACAGAGTGGCTAATAACGCCATGGCGGGCAGAAGCCCATCGATCAAGGGCTGCTGCCTTCTGCTGGGGAGCTGAGGAAGACTCTGGGATGCAAAGAATACAGATGGGATTCAGGACACAATGGAATGGATGCCCGCTGTCCCCGCCCCAGCACGGAAATTGCCACCTGCACCTCTCCAGACCTCTCTGCCCAAACTGCAAACGTGAAATCTAGCAGCCAGGCATGAGGGCTGACCTCCTCGAATTCAATTTGCAAGGTCAACCATGCAAGAACCCAGGCCTAATAGAATTGTCACATCTGCGTCGCAGTCATTTACAACGTGCTCTTGCCGGGTCTGAACATGAAAGCAATTATGTGATACATACTTTGGCAAGAACCTGAAGTCCCCATCAGAGGGAGAGAGACACTGTGGAGTCAGAGAGTTTTGGGGGTTTTTTGTTTGTTTGTCTTAAAGAAAGAGCTAACAGAAAAAAGCTATAAAAACACATTCATTAAGAAAATTTGAAAATTTCCACTTCTGCAGAAATCACATATGAAGACCTAAGAGTCGGAATTATTTTGAAAGCTCCATTGTCTTAAGAGTATAAATATAGCATCCTCTGAAAACCTACAATTTCAATCAAGCTGGAATAATGGGAAAGACCATTCACAGAACGTTGTCTTTTAAAATTTCATGACACATGAATTGATTCTCCTCCAAATCTAATTAGAGGCTCAAGCATATGAGAGGGTTTGTGATGGTGTCAAAGTGACTTGGAACTGTACATGGCAATTGATCTTTTTCACTGGAGTGTGATTTTTTTTTATTAATCAATCTAGACAGTCAGGAACCACCCCTCCCAAAAAAAGAACTACCCAAAAAAAGGACCACATAACAAGGTTTTGATTATCAAAAGAGGGATTCTCCCTATTCTTTGGGGAGTCCTTTCCGAAAGGTTCAGCCGGAAGGTAGGGACCAGCATCGGAAGCCAGTCTGCCTGTGCGACCTTGGGCAAGTTCCTTGAACTTGGTGCCTTATTCCCCATCTGCAAAATGGGGATAATGATGCTATCGACCTTCCAGGCTCATAGTCAGGATCATGCCCTTGGAACAATGCCCGGCACAGTGTAAGAACCATAGCCATGTTGGCTGTTATTAGCGTCAGCCAGCCTAAGGCTCCAGCCCCTGAAGCCGTGGTCCTGAATCCTGTCCATTGTAGGACAGCGGGACAGATCGCCCAGCAGGAGTCACAGCCCTTGGCCACCAGGACAGCCCAGACTGATGAGAAACAAGCTCATTGCCTTTGGCAACTGGCACCAGGTTCGGCCGTCAGTACACAGAGGGGACCCGGGCGGTCATTATCAAAGCTGCAGGCGCACCGTCTGCTTGATGCGGTGTGACATTCATCAGCCCCTTCCAGCCCAGCCTGAGTGGGAGAGGAACACCAGCCACTTCCTCCTGCATGCCTTTTCTCAGTTCCCTGTTACCACCAGTGGTCCATAAGCATCACTACATGTTGAGGACCTACATGGGGACCACTGACTGGGTCACAGAGGGCATGGTCCCAGCTCTCCTAGGAAGTATTGCCAGGAAAGGGGCTCTGGATGCACCCTGTTTAGGGAGGCTACAGCCAAGCTGCCTAGAGTCAAACCCCAGTTCTATCCCCTATTAGCTTAATGACCTCAGGCAAGTTAACCCTGGTACTTTAGTCTCTATTCTGAGGAAACATGGAACATCTTCTTCACGGGGTAGTCGTGAGGATTGAAGGGGCTGATACTTTGATCACCTAAGCATGCAAAGAAGGTTTGTTGTATGAGTATTTTTGTTTTTTGTGTTTTTTTTTTAAGTGTTCAGCGTACACGCTGGAGTTTGTAGAAATCTAGTTTAGTTCTCAATAAACTAAGTGAATTGCTTTCATGAACCCCCACACCCCTAAGGACATCAAGTTAATCTCAGTCACATGTGGGAGTTCTCCTCTCTCCAGGGTCATGCATAACTCTGGGCAGGAGTGTGTCTGGCCCCAGCAAGGGAAGAAGGGAACATTTTCTCATCAGCATCTCCTGCCACCATGGTACACGCTGAAGTGGCTTCCTTGCTCCCTGGATCACCTCTGGTAGAGCCTGGGATGGTGATGCTACAGACCTTGGAGGGCTGCTTGGGGTCAAATGAATGGATGTCAAACCCTTAGAATGCTGTCCTGCCCGTCCATGCTAGATGGTCCGTCTGTGTGAGCAGTATGACCCCTTGATTTCCAGAAAAGCTGGGAAATCTCCCAATTCCTAAATTAGATAAAGAATAAAATATGGGGACTTCCCTGGTGATCCAGTGGTTAAGAATACCTGCCAATGCAGGGGACACAGGTTCGATCCCTGGTCCAGGAATATCCCACATGCTGTGGGGTGACTAAGCCCATGGACCACAGCTACTGAGCCCGTGTGCCCCAGCGCCCATGCTCTGCAACAAGAGAAACCACTGCAGTGAGAAACCCACGCAATGAGAAACCCATGCACTGCAACTAGAGAAGCCCGCACATGCCAGCAAAGTCTCAGCACAGCCAATTATTTTTTGTTAATCAAAAAACCAAACAAAACATGGGAGTCAAACAAGACACATCTGTAGCCTAGATCTGAGCCCTCGGCCATTGGCTGGAGAAGTCTGTTCCTTGTGGCCAAGTTTAGAACATGTTAGATAGTCTCATGTGACAGATGGAAAAGCTGAGGCCCGGGATGGTTGAGAAGCTTTCCCAGTATGACCCAGCTGGCCCAGCCAGGACTCGAACCCAGACAGTTGGCTCCAGAGCCAGTCCCTTTATGCCTGTGCTTCCTACTAGAGGCTGTCACCACAAGACAGAGCAGGCTCCTGCTGTCCCCAGCTTCCCTCGCGCTACATCCGACCCTCTTCCTGCATTTGCGTCACCAGCTTTGGCCCCACTTCAGAGGCGCTCTGGAAACTTCTCTGGTGGTCCAGTGGCTGAGACTCTGTGCTCCCGAGGCAGGGGGGCCCATGTTCCATCCTGGCCAGGGGACTGGATCTCACATGCCACAACCAAGACCTGGAGTGGCCAAATGAATAAATAAAAATTTTAAAATAATAAATAAACAAGTTCTGATTACCACTGTTATATAATTGCCCAAAACTTTGTAGCGTAGAACCAAATGAATTTTGCTATGTATCATGCATTCCACAGGTCAGGAATTCAGGCAGGGCTTCACTGGGTGATTCTTCTATTCCACGTGGGTCAACTGAGGTCACTTGATGACATTCGTGTGGCAGAGGGCTGGTCCAGAGGTCAAGGCTGGCACCACTCGTGTGCCCGGTGCCTTGGCAGGGATGGCAGTAACACTGGACTCTACTGGAATTTTTGGCCAGAGCACCTCCATGTGGCTTCCCTGGAATGATGACCTTGAGGTCATCAGATAGGGCTTCACTGGGTGATTCTTCTATTCCACGTGGGTCAACTGAGGTCACTTGATGACATTCGTGTGGCAGAGGGCTGGTCCAGAGGTCAAGGCTGGCACCACTCGTGTGCCCGGTGCCTTGGCAGGGATGGCAGTAACACTGGACTCTACTGGAATTTTTGGCCAGAGCACCTCCATGTGGCTTCCCTGGAATGATGACCTTGAGGTCATCAGATTTCTCCACCAGCATGGGAGAAGTGTCAAAAAATATTCTGCCATTTTTCTTGAACTACCACAACTCCTGAGAGCCCTCTCTTCCTAAAGGAAATGCTAGCTCCAGGAATATTGCAATGTTATAAGATGGATTTATCCCAGAGTTGCCTCTCCCAAAGGTGACCTGTCTCGCTTTAAATATGGCTGATGCTCAAAACTCAATTTTGGTGTTTGCCGTCTGCGCAAATAAGTCTCATTTGTGTTCATTACACATGAACATTCAGAACCAGAGAAACAAATTTTTTTTCACTGAAAGTCTATTTGGGAACTCTTCCAGCCAAGATCCAGGTAATTCTTTAATTCTCCAGTCTTCCTACAATAACGCCTTCATGTCCACCCACCTTCATCTGTGGAATGATCGCCACGGGCATGGCTAGTTCAGCTGAGAATGAGGCAGGACCTTAAGCTTGAAATGAAGCAACAGCTCTTCTCTCTGACCATGAATCCTGCCATTTCACAGATGCCCCGTAACTGCACTGAGTGGGGGTATTAGCATCATCAGGAACCCATATTCACTGCCCCCTCTACCATCAGCACCGATTCTCCCAGGAGGGACCTTGCCTTCCCCACTCCCATCCCAGGTGGTCCCCGATGGGCTAGCTCCACACTCCGGCTGCAGGGGCGGTCACATGACCCAGCTGAATTATGGGGTCACTGTAGGATGTGTATACTACAGACGGGGGTCTAGATTGGCAAAGCAGGACAGGCTTCCAAAGAGAAGGGGTGTGGGCATTTGGGGAGTGAAGAACTTCAAGGAGGTGAAACAAGATTTGACCTGAGCAGTTCCAGCGCCTTTGTTCACTGGCGCTTTCGTGATTTCTGCCTCCAGCCTCACTCCTGCCTCCCCCAGCCAGGGCAGGTGGTTGTTTCTCTTCATCCCGTCTTGGGTGAGCAAACTGAGGCACAGAATAGGGAAGTGACTGGTGTGACGTCAAGTGGTTGGAGGGGTTAAGGAGAGGAGGAAGAGGTGAATGGGAAAGAGAGAGAGGACTGGAGAGGAGGGAAGGGGAGCAGGGGCCCCAGGTGAGGGCTGGAGGAAGCGTGTCAGTGTGCCAGGCCCCCAGGAGGACTGAGCCCACCAGCCCACAAAGCTGCAGCTCCCCCAGGCTCAGAGGGCTCAGAGGGGGCATCTAAATGTCAGTCCAGCATCTCCCAGAACTTTAAGGACAAACACTAGATTTCAGAGCTTTACTCTGCAGAATTTATGTTATGGAAAAAGAGTACATGTCTGCCCACCACACTCCCATTTTCTTAATCTGGAAACCTATGTCACCAGAACCCAACTTGTTTTCTGAGCAACCTGAAATTCTGTGGTGCAGAGGAGGATTCCGGGAACAGGGAGAGAGACACGGGAGGTTAGAGACTCTCCTAGAGAAAGAAGGAAGCAGCGAGGAAAGAAGGGAAGGACTGGCCCCTGAGGAAAGATGAAAAGAAACAAGGGCTGGTTGCTGCTGCTGCTGCTTCTTAAAGGAAAGCCACGTGCTCCTTCAGGACCCATCTCCCTCACGCTCAGTCCCAGTTATTGGGGGCAGCTAGTTCCACACCTGCTGGCTAGTCATGTGACCCAGATTTAGCCACTCAGCATACTTTCTCCTTCTGGCCACAGTGATTGGCTCAGGTTTGGGCATGTGATCCAAATAGTCCAGTGAATTTCAACACAAGAATTCAGGTTGGAACTACTATGGGGGGGCGGGGGCGGTGGGTATGTTTCTCCTCTCTCAGCCCTGTGAGGACATAAGCCTGGAGCTGTAAGTATTCATCTGTCCCCGTGAGAGGAGAAGCCACCTGAGAATGTGGTCAACACAGAGGAAGGCAGGGCTGATATGCAGGCAGAGGACACTGATGACATCATGGAGCCCCTGGATCCAGCCATACCTGAAGCTAGTCCCAGCACTTGAGGTTTCAAAACTGTGAGCCAATAATACCCTTTTTTGCACTTCAGCCAGTTTCCATTGGAGTTTCTGTTACTTGAGGCCAGGAAAATCCTGAGTTGTGATTGAAAAAAGCAAGCGGATGCCAAAAGGAATGAGACCACACTAAGTAGGTAAGTGGTGAGTATGAATGATGAGACCAGCAAGCTCAAAACCCAGAAAATGAAAAACTGGGTCCAAGCTGTGCCTTTCCCTCTCTCCAAACCCACCTTGACTCGTGAGTTACAGTTCGAGTTAAGGAAAGAGAGTAGGAGAAAGCACAGGGAGGGCATCCTGAGATGAAGAAGCCTGGAAATTGTTCCAGGGCATAATGAATTGACTAACAACTGCTTCTCCCCTGGAAGTCATCTAATGAAATTATGAGACCATCCACTTACCACTGTGATGGCCAAGAGCGCACTCCAAGATGATCAGCCGTGACAAGGAGCCAGTGCTTAGCTCATAATGTGTTTTAAATAATGTCTAAACGGGCTTTTGCTTTTCCGCTAGTGACAGGCTTCAAGGTCTGGGGACAAGATGGCAGCAGGCGTTTAGAATGAGTTTGTGCTGATGTCCGTGGCAGTTGTGGCTCAGAAAGAACCTCGGCTTGTCAACGCAGTTCAGGCTTCCTGGCTGAATCCGACAGGCTCCCCATCACTCTGGCTGTGTGTTCAACATCTGTTTGCTTCATGAACCAAAGCATCCTTGTGATCTGTGCACGAGTGATGCTTGGGGTGACAGGGTGGTGCGGGGGGCGGGAGGAGGGCAGTTCCTCCTGCTCACCGGGCAGTGGTGGCAGGCATAGGTTGCTGGGTGGATGGAAGACTTTTCCAGAAATCAGCTTGCCAATTTTCTCCTTCCCTCCTCTCTTCTGTCACTCGTGGGAGGTGACCAGGGGCACAGAACATGGCAGCCCTGCCAGGATGCACTGCAGGTCCTAACGCTCCCTTGGAGCTGCTGCTGGGACACGTGTGCTGGGAGCTGGAAGGACAGGAGCCGGGACGAAGGCTCAGTGCAGCTGGCTGGCAGGAGCTGGGGTTTTGAAGAGCAATGCTCGGGCCAAGGCACTCCACAGGAGCGCCGGCACGGCAGGCAGTGGAGTGACTGTTGTTCCAGACCATCTGTCTCTCGTTAATGAAGTTGTCCGGCATGGCTTATTAATAAGGACGCGTGGGCTCAGCCAGCCTGGGACGTCTTGCTAGAACTAAAGGGCATGGCAATTAAGCTTTAACGACTCCTCAGACATAGTCAGTGTGAATGGGTTCCAAGCAGTGGGCCATAGGAGAGGGCTGAGGTGTCCTAGGCCTTACCTGAGCCCTGGGAGGGAGGCTGGCAGGCCGGCAGACCATTCATATGGGGGTGGCCAGCAACCAGGGGTCCCAACTGCTCACTCTCCCAACTCAGGGCTCACAGTTTGCCTTCCTGATGACCACTTGCCCTCCTTCCTCCCCCATAGCTCCCTTGCTGAGTTTGCAAAGCCAGGTAGGCAGAATAATTGCCTCCCCCAGCCAACAGCCCCAGCGAAGGGTGCATACATCCCAATTCCCAGAACCTGTGAAAACATTAGGTTACATGGCCAGCAGGGGTTGAAGGCTTCAGCTGGAATTAAGCTCGCTAATCAGTAGATGTTGGGGTTCCCCGGTGGCTCAGTAGTAAAGAATCTGCCTGCCAACACAGGAGAGGCAGGTTCGATCCCTGGGTTGAAAAGATTCCCTGGAGAAGGAAATGAAAACCAGCTCCGATTTTCTTGCCTGGGAAATCCCACAGACAGAGGAGCCTGGCAGGCTACAGTCCATAGGGCTGAAAAAGAGTCGGACACGACTAAGCGACTAAACAACCAGATGTTAAAAGAGGGGGAGTATTACGGTTATTCAAGTGAGCCCAGTGTCATCACAGAAGTGGAAGAGGGCGGCAGGGGTGTCCTACACTGCAGGCTTTGAGGATGAGGAGCCCCCCACCCAGGAGGCAGGCACCTCCAGAAGCTGGAAGCCAAGGGCGTCTCCTAGTGCCTCCAGAAGGAACAGCGCCTGCTGACACTGACTGCAGCCCGGTGACACCTGCCTTCAGACCCCCAGAACTATAAATTCGTGCTATTTTAAGTGCGTGGTAATTTGTTCCAACAGCGAGAGGAAACTAAAACAGGCATTCTTGGGAGATGTGGCCAGTTCTGTCCAGACGACTGTAATAAAGTAGTCACATGAAGCTTCTGATTTTCCAGCATGAATAAAGATTCATGCTCAGTCGTGTCTCTTTGTGATCCCATGGACTGTAGCCCGCCAGGCTCCTCCGTCCATGGGATTCTCCAGGCAAGAATACTGGAGTGGGTTGCCATTCCCTCCTCCAGGGGATCTTCCTGACCCAGGGATCAAACCCATGTCCCTTGTGTCTCCTGCACTGCAGGCAGATTCTTTGCTGGCTGAACCATCGGGGAAGCCCTCGAACAAAGGCTGTTTCACTATACTGTAGTCTATTAAACTGTGTGATACCATGATGTCTAAAAAATAATCCATGCACCTTAATCCAAAAATACTTATGGCTAAAAAATGCTAACTGTCTGAGCCTTCAGCAAGTTGTCATTTCTTTTGCTGGTAGAGGGTCTGAAGTACTGGGAGAATTACCAAAACGTGACACAGAGACACGAAGTGAGCAGATAGGACCAACAGATTTGCTTAATGCAGGGTTGTCACAAACCTTCAATCTGTTAAAAAAACACACACACACACAGTATCTTCGAAGCACAATAAAACAGCTTACAATAAAAGGAGGTCTACAGGGATTTCCCTGGTGGTCCAACGGTTGGGTCTTCACCTCCCATGCAGGGGGTGTGGGTTTGATCCCCGGTCGGGGAGCTAAGATCCCACATGCCTTGTGGCCAAAAAACCAAAACATAAAACAGAAGCAAAATTGTAACAACTTTAATAGTTTAAAAATGGTCCACCTCAAAAGAAAAAAACCAACAAACTTGAAAAAAAAGAGGTCTGTACACAAATATAATAGGCCTCGCTTAAAAACTCTCCAGACTCTACCCCACCTCCCCAGTGCAACACCCCTCTCCCCGACAGCAAGCAGTAGCCTGTGGCCAGTTCTGGCCCCGAGGCATGAGCAGGTGTGCACTGGGTGGGGTTTCCAGAAAAACCATTGTTTTGATGATAAAAGCTGAAAGGTGAAGGTGAAGGTGAAGTCGCTCACTCGTGTCCGACTCTTTGCGACCCCGTGGACTGTAACCTACTAGGCTTCTCCATCCATGGGATTCTCCAGGCAAGAATACTGGAGTAGATTGCCATTTCCTTCTCCAGGGAATCTTCCCAACCCAGGGATCGAACCCGGGTCTCCCGCATTGGAGGCAGACGCTTTAACCTCTGAAAGGGACAGGCTTTTTGCCTCCCACCCAGTCCTCATCTTGCCTGGGACACAGATGGGAGGCTGGAGGTGGGCAGCCCCATGGGAGGACGGTGGAGTCCAGGAGATGGATGAGCTGGGCCCCTTCAGCCCATACACCCACTCAAGAACAGCCTGCTTTCAACCTCCCATGACGTGAGAAAAATAAGCCCTGCTGGGCCCGGCCTGGATGCTATGACACAGAGCCAGACACCATCCAAGGGACACACGTGTGGTCTCGTAATGGTGAAGGAGTGCCAACCAGAACCCCGGCGGCTCTGAGCTCCAGGAGAGTCCAGGGTGAGCATGTCCTCCCCTCTGGGGTGTAACCTCATGCTGTGAAGGGCTCTGGGGCTATTTGATCACCAGGCAGGTCTGCTACATACCAGGGGCCCAGGTCACGCTCCCACCATCTGGACCAAACATCTTGCTGGCCCATCAACACCAGCTTGACACCCTCAGATCCAGTACCCACTGCAGAGAACGCACGAGCATGCCTGTGTGTGCGTATATACATATATGTTTATTGCATTAAATGCCTCATAGCAATCTGCCCTGTTTTTATAATCCACAAGAGAAAAAAGGGTTCAAGAAAGTTTTCCACTGTGCTCAGTTTTAAAAAATATAAAAATGAACATTATGACGACAGGAGAGCGCTAAGAGGCCGAACTGACAAATACATTCCAAAGTCCATCTGGCTGCCGGTGTGCGGGTCCTGGGCCCTCGGGCGGGGCTGTGCAGCGAAGCCACGTCCCCGAAGCCCAGCAGCTCTGCCTCGGCAGGACCTGGGTGGTCCACTACCTGGGACTCGCCCACATTCCTGAGTGACACCCTCAGGAGTGGGCACTACCCACACCTGCAAACGCCCACGTACCACACACTTAATTAACATTAAAAAGTTTTAACCACTCAAAAATCCATGAAATAAAGAGATCCTATTAAAACATGAAGCCCAGTCATTCTCTAAAGGCAACTGGAGCTCGCTCTGTCTGCTGAGGGGTGCCAGGGCTGGGGTAACACACGGCTGCCCCAGGAGCTGCCCGGATTCCATCTGTGACACACAGACGGGACAGCGGTCGGCCCAGGTGCTGACGATCTGCTGTGAGATGCTGTAAAGTCACCCTGGGACGGGTCCCATGATGGGAAACACACCATAGTAGCCAGACAGGCCCTGAAGGACAGCAGCCAGAGCTGGGAGAAGATAAAGGGGTGAAAGAGATCAAAATGGACCACAGCATAAGGCTGCAAGCTGGCTGATCCCCAGAGCTGAGCTGACACAGGATGCCCACACAGGGCCGGGCATCAGCTGTAATGGCGCACACACCGGTGACCCCAGCTCATCCCTGTAAATATGCAAAAACACACACCCTCCAGATCACTGAAGGTCAGGATCCTGCAATGGTGGGTGGAAGAGGCGGGAACCCACCAAATGAACCTGCAGGACAGAGAATGGTTCTTCCCTGGGCCTACGGACTTGGCTGGAACCCCTTTCCAAAGAGCCGTAGGTTTCTAAGTAATTTCTTGAATGTACAAAAATGACAGTACAGGCGCGTGTGGCTGAGGGACATGCTGGCCAGCTCGGCTCAAAAGTCCTGCAGCTGAGGGATGTCCCGGTACAAATCCAGGGTCTCGGGATTCGAGAAGGCCCCTCGGTGCTCCACCGTCTTCCCAGCGATGATCTGTTTCACAGCCACTTCCACCTTCTTGCCGTTGAGGGTGTACTGCCGGTGGGGGGTAGGCAGGGGGAGCAAACAGAAAGACTGTTTAGACCCAAAGAGGAGGGACTTCCCTGGCAGTCCAGTGGCTAAGACTCTGCACTTCCAATGCAGGGGACCCAGGTTTGATCCCTGGTCAGGAAACTAGATCCCACATACCGTAACTAAGCCCCAACACAGCTGAATGAATCAATCATTAAAAATAAATACTAAAAAAAAAAAAAAATCCCAGAACATCCTTGGTGGTCCAGTGGTTAAGACGTCACCTTCCAATGCAAGGTGTGTGGGTTCAATCCCTAGTCGGGGAGCTAGGATCCCACATGCCTCAGGCCCCCAAAAGAGCAAAACATCAAACAAAAGCAATATTGTAACAAATTTAATAAAGACTTTAAAAATGCTCCACATCAAAAAATCTTAAAGGAAGAAAAAAAGAAGAAAACCCAAAAAAGGAAAAAAAAATTCCTTAGCTCTGCTATCTGGGTACATCCAAGCCAAAAAAGACCATGACCTGGGACTCGGAAAGCAAGTCTTTCTCAGTGGGTGACTGTGGGCAAGTTCCTTAACCCAAGTTTATCTCCTTAAATGTAAAATGGGACCACAGCACCCACCCCAAGTCTGTGAGTTAACCTGCACACAGCTCTTGGGTGTGACTCACTATTACACTGCATTTTCATTATTTATATTTACTTTCTTATAATGTATTATAATAGAAAGGCTAGCTTATTCCAGGACTGGACTGGCTTCCTGTGATTCCATCCCCAATCACTAAAAAGTGAGCGTCATCCAAGAGCCTCTCGAAACTTCCACCCCATCTTCCCCCAGAACCATCATCTGAATGAATGGGGCACTGCTTTTCCTATAATCGGACTCTCTCCAAGTGTTCAAAGCTCCCTCTGAAATTCATAGCATGTGTGTTTCATCTTTAACTCCAATGGGCATTTGGCAGCCATGCTGGCATGTTTAGGGGCCAGGAAAATTCTGGAACAAATACAGTTCTTTAATAAAGCTGCCAGTGCTCTGATCTCTCCCTGCACTGGCACTTTTTCTTCTTTTTAACCTGAGATGTAATTAAAATTTATTCACTGAAAACCTCTGTCAGTGTGTGAACTAATTACGGATCTGAGTGCAGACTTATGAGGGACTGTCTGTCACTGGGGTGCCGTCAGTCCCTTTCGCCCAGAAATGCAAGCGTCTCATGCGCTTTCTGTGCTTCTAAGCACTAAAGCCCCAATAACAGCTCATGGGAGCTAACAACTTACATCTTCCATTGGCTGACAAAATAAACAAGGTGTTGTTTTAGAAGAGATTCTGCTTCTGCTTCCTGGTGAGAAGGGTCGGGGGGAAGCAGAAGTTCCCCCAGCTCCTGCTGGAACCCCTCCTCTCCCCCACCCAGGAGGTAAGTCAGAGCCTCAGTCAGGACGGGCCAGTACATCAGCCATGACCAGGGATGAGGACCTGCTGGGGCCAGGGCAGCTGTGGCCACAGGGCCTTCCAGCCAGACCGGCCTTCAGATGCCCACTTACATTCCCCTAGGTGAGACCAGATCCCCGGCGGGGACCTTGGCCATGGCCAGCCCCAAGCGCCATGGCCCAGCAAGACGCTCTACACCAGCCGGGCGACACAGGGTGAATCTTCTCCTAAGTGCTTCGTTAGTTCGGACCACGGGGATCTGAGAATATGAGGGTGCCTGTAAAATCTCCAGGGACCCTAGACATGACCTCATAGGCCAGGAATCATGACCCCACATGAAGACAGAGGAGGAGAGAGCTGAGCTGGGTGCCTGAGAGTAAGCAGACAAGAGCCTGGCTGAGGATGGAAAAAATAGGCTGGGGTCTTCCTCCATTTCCAATAAATCGCTCCACTAGTCTCATGAGCAGATCAGTTCAGTTCAGTTGAATTTTTGCAACCCCATGGACTGCAGCACGCCAGGCCTCCCTGTCCATCACCAACTCCTGGAGTTTACTCAAACTCATGTCCATCGAGTCGGTGATGCCATCCAACCGTCTCATCCTCTGTTGTCCCCTTCTCCTGTCTTCAATCTTTCCCAGCATCAGAGTCTTTTCAAATGAGTCAGTTCTAAGCATCAGGTGGCCAAAGTATTGGAGTTTCAGCTTCAGCATCAGTCCTTCCAATGAATATTGAGGACTGACTTCCTTTAGGATGGACTGGTTGGATCTCCTTGCAGTCCAAGGGACTCTCAAGATCTTCTCCAACACCACAGTTGAAAAGCATCAATTCTTCAGGGTTCAGCTTTCTCTACAATCCAACTCTCACATCCATACATGACTACTGGAAAAACCGTAGCTTTGACTAGACAGACCTTTGTTGGCAAAGTAAAAATGTCTCTGCTTTTTAATATGCTGTCTAGGTTGCTCATAGTTTTTCTTCGGAACAAGTGTCTTTTAATTTCATGGCTGCAGTCACCATCTGCAGTGATTTTGGAGCCCCCCAAAAATAAAGTTTCTCACTGTTTTCATTGTTTCCCCATCTATTTGCCATGAAGGGACGGGGCCAGATGCCATGATCTTAGTTTTCTGAATGTTGAGTTTTAAGCCAACTTTTCCACTCTCCTCTTTCACTTTCATCAAGAGGCTCTTTAGTTCTTCGCTTTCTGCCATAAGGGTGGTGTCATCTGCGTATCTGAGGTTATTAATATTTCTCCCTACCATCTTGATTCCAGCTTGTGCTTCTTCCAGCCTGGCATTTCACATGATGTACTCTGCATATAAGTTAAATAAGCAGGGTGACAATATACAGCCTTGATGTACTCCTTTCCCAATCTGGAACCAGTCTGTTGTTCCATGTCCAGTTCTAACTGTTGCTTCTTGATCTGCATACAGATTTCTCAGGAGGCAGGTCGGGTGGTCTGGTATTCTCATCTCTTTAAGAATTTTCCACAGTTTGTTGGGATCCACACAGTCAAAGGCTGCATGAGCAGATACAGACTGGGAATTCACCATTCTGACAGCAAAGGAGACAGATTCGTTCTCAACAAAACAAAGGCCAAGGGGACGATCATAGTCTAGTTCCCCAAAGTGTTTCGGATGCAGACAAAACCTGATCCACTGAAGGGATACCTGAGACCCTCACCAGGGAAAGTCAGTGACACTGACTCAAGAAGTCCCTTCTCATTTCCTGGCCGGTCCAGTGGTTAGGACTCTCTGCTTCCAATGCAAGGCTGCCGTGGGTGGGGATTTGATCCCTAGCTGGAGAACTAAGATCCCACATGATGTAAGGTGCAACCAAAAAAAGGAAAAAAGAAGTTTCTTCTCTCCCTGAGAACCACTGTCCCCACTGGGTCCCCAAGAGTCACCCACTGAGGGACTTTCCTGGTGGTCCAGTGGCTAAGGCTCCATACTTCCAATGCAGGGGGCCTGGGTTTGATCTCTGGTCAAGGAATTAGATCCTACATGCTGTAACTAAGACCTGGTGAGGCCAAATAAATAATAAAAATAAATATTAAGGAGAGAAGAGAGTCACCCACTGAGAGAAAGAGAGAACTTCCAGGTCACAGGGCCCTTCCTACACACAACCAAAGTGGAGAATAAATGTGTGGATGGTATAAAAAGCCCTGGTTCTAACTGTACCTCACATCCCCACTGGACGGCTCAGTGGGTAAACCATTCACCTACAATGCAGGAGACGCGGGAAGATCCCTTAGAGGAGGAAATGGCAACCCATTCCAGTATTCTTGCCAGGACAATCCCATGGACAGAGGAGCCTGGCGGGCTACAATCCACGTGGTCTCACGAGGTTGGACACAACTGAGCACCCACAAGCAAACAAGCACATCCCCACTCCTAAGGTGAAGACTCTCCATCCCCTGGGGACCCAGGTAACCTGCTCCCATCTCCAACACCCATGAACACCCATGAACAGTACACACTTGGGTCACCTGTACACTTGATGCACTGTGTGTGCACCCATGCATACAGGTGTGTGCGCACACACAGGGCAGTCTCCTCTCTATGCTGACAGAGGCAATGGTTTTGTAAGCAAGGCAAGTTAAAGCTGTGATCTGATCTCCTCCCCCACTGAGAGCCTAAACAGAGTACAAGGCACAGGAGGAGGGCCGCTTTCTGGAGATATGCCTCTAAATAGATTCAAATCTTCTTTCTGCAGACCAGAACTAAAAATTAAAAGGCAAGAGCAGCAGCACCCTAGCGGCTCTTTAAAAAGTTAAAATTAATTTTCGCATTAATAATTTGAGAACACACTAAAACCACACTGGGGGAAAACCAGTCGGTCAGGCTGGGCTGGGCCTGCTTACCCTCTGAAAACCAGTGTTTAGCAGAAGTTGCCTTACATGCAATTTACGAGAGGTTAAAAAAAAAGAGAGACAGAGAGATGGCAGAAAAGAAAAAAGGATGGGGACGGGGTTGCCAGGCAACATGAAACAACTATATATGAAACATGAGCAAGCATCTAGCTGACTGCTCCAGAAGCAGGGGGGCACTTGGGGGATCCTACCGGGATGCCCTGCGTCTCCAGAATGAGGCTGGGCACGTGCCGGGCAGACAGGCCGAGGCGGATGGCCTCACGGATCTGCTTCACCAGGTCAGGCCGGAAGGTGTGGCCAGAAGCCATCTTCAGGAAGAGGATCACCCTCTCCTCCCCGTCCTTGTTGTACTGGGGGACACACAGGCTGTCCAGCACCTCCTCGAAGGCTTCCACTGCGGAGACAGGGCGAGGGACAGGGCCCTGCTCTCACACCATCCCACCTTGATGGGGACTGCCTCGCTTCCTCCAGCCACCACCCTGGGGAAGAGCTTCTGGGGAACAGGTGGAAGGACACCCATCACCAGCAGAGAGCCGCAGCTCATGCTGGAAGGGCTGACATCTTACAGGGAGCCGTGCACGCTTACTTCCTCAATTACAAATTTAAAAAGAAAAGGAAGCAAGCACCTTGGTGGGGACTCCAGCACTGGAAGAAAGGCTGGAATCACAGGGATCAAGATTCCATCCTGGCTGCACAGCCCTGACATGACCTTGGGGCTCTGACATCCCCATGAGGCCACCTCCCTGGGAGGCTGATTCCGTGGCTTTGGTGGGGGCATTTGAAGGCCCATGGGTAACTCTATTGTGCACTGTCTTTATCTGGTGCTGAATAGTGCTGTGTGACCTTCAACAACCACACAACCTCTCTGTGCATCTTCTTCAGCCATAAAGAGTAGACACAAATGACCGACCCCACAGAGCTCACCATGAGGCTGAGACATAACAGAATGGGGCCGGGCCATAGGACCTTAAGAAGCTCGTCTTGTTTTACAAGCTACAGGCAGTGTGGGACGAGGCATGTTCTAGGAAGAAGGACAAGCTCATACACGTCTACTCTCACAAGCAGAGGCAAATGGGCCACTTATGCCAAAAGATGGGATCTTTGGAGAGCAGGCTCCCTGCTAGGACCCTCCTTCCTTCCCTCCTGAATGACCTGAGAATTATTCCAGGAGAAAGGAAAATGCTCACCAATGTTATAGATTTCCGAGCTGCCGAATCGCACTCCGTTGGGGTTGAGCGTGCCGTCACTGCGAAGAAAGACGAGGTCGTGAACACACACAGTGGCTCCCGAGCGAGGCCGACTGTGGGGGCTGGAGGACAGTCACCCCCTTCCCACACCACCACGCCCACCCAGTCCTTGCCGGCTGCCTCCCCAGCTTCTGATCCTCACCACCTTTCTCTCTCTAAACTCAAAGCCAGACATCAAGGGGTCCCCTTGTGTGGGAGCATCTGCCACCTCCTGCCCTTCCCACCAGTACAAGTGCCCCTCTCCCAGGTGCGGACGCCCCAGCACCTCCACGCTGCCACTCTGGGAAGGGCCATAGCTACGGTAGACAGATGCAGGCTTTACATCTTCCAAAGCCCTTGCCCTCACCCTGCAAAGTCCCCCAGTCCACCATTTTGGGGCTCAGATATGTGGATCAGGCCAGAACCACCCTCGGGGAGCTGACACAGGAAAGGCCCAGATGGGGTGCAGTCAGCCCACTCCCAGACTGAGCCAGTGGAGCCCAGGGTGCAGGAAGCACCCCCCACTCCCTAGGTGGCTGCAGGGGACAGAAGCCAGGACCGCAGACCCCTCACCTTCGGCCCAGCATGATGACTCCCCCGGTCTTGGGATTTATCCTGCAGTAGTCACCATGCGCCCAGACACCTGCGGGGAGGCAGGGGGGTGGTCACCTTGAGGGAGGCGTGGACAGACGCCTGAGGTACGAATGACTGAAATGTAACTCTTATTAACAGACAGAGCCGAGGCCCAGAAACAGGTGTGATATGGGGCTGGGGGCAGAACTGAACTAACAGTTCTCACCCCCAAAGACATGCCTCCTAGTGGGGTCCACCCTACACCCAGTTCTGAGATGCAGCGGTGTGTGAGAAATGCCCCTCCTGCAGGCACCAGTGAGAAATTGATGGGCTGAGAGCAACGCCAGCAGTGAGAATGCGAAGGGCACACTGAGCAGGTCAATGAAGCTTCAAGGGGGGCCTCTGAGAAGAGGGTGGGAAAGTACAAGCCCCAGCGTAGGAAGAGAGGGTAGCCTGGGGCGGCTGATGGAGCAGGTCTGGAGGAGTCAGGGCCCATCTCGGAACAGAATAAAGAGAAGCAGCAGGACTGGGCAGGAGGCTACTATACCAGTCCCAGTAATGGAAGCCTGAACTAAGGCACCAGCCACGTGGACAGAGACTTAACTAGCAGGAAAGCCCAGGGTGCACCGAGGGCGGAAGCGGAATAGGGGGACACTGACACCGTGTGCCCTGAGCTGCCCCCGTGTGGCCTGAAGCGTACACCTGGGCCCTGTGCTGGTGATGTTCAAGAAGAGCCCCTCATCCTAGGCACAGCAAAAGAACAGACCCAAGGGGGCTGGTCAAAGAGATGCCAAGCCTCACGTGGGAATGGCCAGGAAGAGGCCTCCTTCCTTGGGCTAACACAGCCAGCCCAGGATCAGCCCCACAAATAGAGGAGGCGCTCCAGATGTATCTGAGATGAGAGCATGCCCCCACTGGCTCTGCACAACTTGCAAGCAGCAGCCTGACCTCCTGAAATAAGCCCCAGATTTCCTGTGATCCACAGAGAAAACAGCAGATAAAACTGGCTCAGGGCCTTCACGGACACCATCTCGTCCTTCCCAATTCTTAGGACAGTTTTTGACTCTTAAGCGCTAACCCAATCAGCCCAAGACTGGATGAAATGACTTAAGTTCAACCTATGTCCGTCCTGACCATGACCAGTAGCTTCAGATCTCATTATTTTATCTGCCCTTGTTTCTTCATATTTATTCATATATCCCACCTATTTCCAGAAAGTATTTGAGGAAGCTACCTATCAAACCAACTGTATGATGGGATGATTGAAAGAATCAGAAACTGCACAGGGGTGAGAGGACAGCTCTAACAAAGCAATGATGGCAGCGCTGAGCTTCCTGGCAGCCAAGGCAAAAATGGAAATACCACAAGTCACAGAGTCTTCATTTTCTCCAAGAAGGAATATCAGCGCTTTAAAAATAAAGATTTTTCTGGGACTTTCCTGGCTGCCCAGTGGTTAAAACTCTGTGCTTCCACTGGAAGGGAAACGGGTTCCATCCCTGGTAGGGAACTAAGATCCCACAAACCATGTGGCATGGCCAAAAGAAAAAAATAAAAGGCTTTTTACGAAATTAATCCTGAAGAGACATCTATCACATAAACCCTTGTATACGTAACAAAAAGTGACAGCAAAGACAGTTTCAAGGGGCAGTGTACTGAGCAGAAGATGAAGAGATGTCATTTCTTAGATGAGTCTTCAAGCTGAGGTTCTAATCCTTCCCTTAGACAGGAGCCTTTGACTCTTCAGGATCATTTGAGGAACATGTCTCTCCCTACCCCTCCCTCTCTATTCTGCCTTAGTATGTCACAACCACTACACCCTGGCAGGATCTGAGGTGGGGCTTAAACACAGCAGGCATCCAGTAAGGACCAGGCCACATGGGCGGGGGATGTTCCTGCTAACTCACATGGGAGGTGCTATGCTGGGTACAATGGCTTTCAGATGGGACGTTACATGGGGACACACAAGGCTGAGCAGAGAAATAAGAGGGATCGGTGGAACATTCTACACCTGACAGTCACCTGCCACTTTCTGATTCTCCACATGTGATTTATACAAAATCGAATTACCTTTCTAGACACTGAAGAGAGCAAGTACTTGGTATAAATAACTCTAGAACAGAAGGCTTGCTAAATTATGAATTATATAGCAGCAATAACTCAAGGTTGCTTACGAAATAAGAAGGAGGCAGGGATCAGAGCTTTAAATAGAGAGACTTCCCAGCTCAGGGGCAGGGCACTGCTCCAGAGATAAGCGAAGAGGGCAGCCTGAGTGAGTGACAGGCCTGAAATTAATTATCCCACTGCAAAAGCTCTCTTCTCCCATTACCGCCATAAGGACTGGATGATGGGGTGTGAGACAGCGGAGACCCCAGCCAGATAGCTATTGCACAGGCATCTCTCCCTGAATAGGCACACAAGTCTGGGTAAGCAAGCAGCGACCACTGCCCCACCCCACCCCCAGCCCCATGTCCCTACACAGGCAAACAAGCAGCTCATGCCAGCTTCCAGGTGCCGGGCTCAGGACCAAGTGGCTGTAGGCACGGAGGATGTTAAGAGCACACTAAACCCAGATCAGAGTTTCATATGATAACTTCAAGCTGAAAGTGACAAGATACTGATCAAAATTCATTATCACCCCTCTGGCGGAAGGAGCCAGGAGCAGCCTCACCAGGTTTCAGCAGGGAATAGGGGCTGGCAGGGGGAGGGGACCTCCAGAACTAGACCCCCAAGGCCCAGCCTGGGCGGGAACCTGGGTGGCTCCACCTGCATCCCCAACCCACCTGGGAACTTGGAGAAATAGGCCTTCCGGTACTTGCTGCCATTCTCGTCATTCCAGAAGTGCGTGGGCTGGCAGGGGAGCGGCTTGGTGCACACCAGCTCACCACTCTCGCCCCACACGGCCTTTCCTGGTCGGGGAGGGGAAACAGGTACACTGAGCACACACCTCGGTGCTCTTTCTCTCCTTTAAAACTACAAGCTATTATGCAGTATTTCAGACATACACAAAGCTACAGAGCTGGTCCCACCCCGCTGTCCATCCCTCTGACATCACCGAAAGCCATGCTAATCCCTCCCCACACAACTCTCCCCTATCTCTCTCGCGACTGGAACACTGTATTATTCCCTTGTGTGTATTAATACTTTTACTACATCCACGTGCATCTGAATAACGTCATTTTGTGTGTTTCTAAACTCTGCACGGATGGCGGCACACTGCCCTTTGTGCCTGCATCTGACTCCGTGTCCTCAAGGTTAGGATGTGAGGCCATTGGTGGGGCAGCCTCAGCAGTGTTTCCAAAATTCAGATGCCCGCCTCACGTGTCAAGCACATGGCCCTCCTCCGTCTATGCTCCAAACCAACACCTGTTCCTCTGCTTCAGGCTGAAGGCAGATACGGAGCCGGTGGGGGTTAAACCAGTCTTGGAGGCCAGCAGTCTGCAAGTGTTGGTGGGGAGGGGTAGACCTTCAAAGGGGGCAGTTTTGGAGAACTGTCCCCCAGCAAAGCTATACATCCAACTGCACCCGGGAGACCACTCATGCCTCATCACAAAGACAGGGTTTGTGGCCATCACCTTGCTCATTCCATGCCTCCACAGCCATGCCCAGGTTCCGAGCCTGAATCTCCCCTTTGTACACAGGAATGGATGGATTCTGGCCCATGAAGCAGGAGACGATGTCGGTGCCACCTGCCAGCGAAAGGAGATCCAGGATTTACAAGACCGAGAAGAACTGCTCGCGTTTTTCATTGGTGAACCCTCAGGGGAAGAGAGCCTGCAGGACAACCCCTCCAACTCTGTCTCCAGACAGCTGAGCTTCTTTCAGGGAAAGAACAGGGCGGTTATTCAGGGACTGGCACAAACCTGGGTCTGGGTGGTTTATTCATTCATTTATTTTTGACCAGGACTTCCTGCTGGAGGAGAAACCAGTGAACGACCTCCTGTGGTCACACTGAAACCCGAGATTGAGGTTCGTGGAAGATTGAAGTGTGGCCTGTTAGATCCGCCCACAGGCACTGCCGCGGGAGATGGGTCATGTGCAAAGGCTCTTTGCTGTGGTTCACGTTCACTTAATCACCCGAGAAGCAGAAAGCCTGTGGTCCCAGGAGGGCGAGTCTCATGTGAGAGACAACGTGCCGGATGGGAAACACTCTGATTTCAGGAAGGAGCTTGAAAGGGAGTCAGACTCTGGGTGCCATCAGGAAGGAATGGCATTAACCCCCAGACCTGGACAACCACCCCCTTGACAACTGTTCCCTAGGGCGGGCACCCGGGGAGGGCAGGGCCCCACGTGATTGTAGGGCGGGATGTCCTGAGGGCAGAGACATGCAAGGGGCCCACCCAGGTGCACGGTGGAGGCAGATGGCAGCTCAGGGAGGAAAGCGGGGAGGGTGTGAGCGGGAGTCACCCAAGGAGTCCCCAACTCTCCCTTCCTAGACTCGACAATCCAGACACTGGCTGATGCTTCTCACAAAAACAGAGAATTGTGTTCACTGCAGTGACCAGCAAGGTTGGACCAGCCCCAGGGCCCCATGGAGGCACAAGGGCGTAGGCAGAAGTGTTGCTTCCTCTGCTTCAGGATCAGAGCTGGGTTCACTGGACAGGGGTGGGAGGACCGACTGAGATCCTAACAGGCGTGCTGCCCCGAGATGGGCTGGGCTGGCCTGGGAAGGCAACCCTGTGCCCACATGACCACCACACCCCTGCCCACCAGGCAGGATGTGGGGAGGACCAGGGGATGGGATGGGGTTGGTGGGGAAACTCTGGCTCTGGGACAACAGAACCAGGTCTGAATCCCACACTGGGATCTCCCTGGTGATTCAGTGGCTACGACTCTGCGCTCCCAGTGCAGGGGCCCCAGCTTCAATCCCAGGCCAGGGAACCAGATCCTGCATATGCTGCCACTAACACCCAGCAGAGCCAAATTAACAAACTTTTGCTTTTTTTAAAATCCTACTCTGTACCCTTGCTAGCAGGTGATCTTGGGTCAGTCACTCAGCACACCCGAACATCATTTTCTCTTTTGTAAAGAAAATAGGCTCTACCAGAATCAGTAGATTTTCCATGCCTGGAAAATGCCATGGACGGAGGAGCCTGGGAGGCTGCAGTCCATGAGGTCGCTAAGAGTCGGACACGACTCAGCGACTTCACTTTCACTTTTCACTTTCACGCACCAGAGAAGGAAATGGCAACCCACTCCAGAGTTCTTGCCTGGATAATCCCAGGGACAGAGGAGCCTGGTAGGAGGCAGTCTATGGGGTCGCACAGAGTCAGACACGACTGAAGTGACTTAGCAACAGCAGCAGCAGCACACAATCAGTCGTTTAGGATCTAAGGTTACGACTGATGTGAGGTGCGTGTGTGTATTTCCCACCCTGGCAAAGGTTCAGGAACTGCTAATTGCATGTCTGCAGCTTCTCCCTGGAACATAACTATCGAGAATCAGCAACATCAACTGAGCACACCCTGCTGACTGTTTATCCCGACAGATTCAAGCTGGTGGGCTTGCTGGGCCAGAGGGTAAGCACACCGAATGGCCAAGCCGGGGCCCCAAGTCCTCTGACCCTTCCAGAACCCTCTCTATGGCACAGGCGCACGATGGGGCTGTACCTGAGATGGAGCCCAGCAGGACGCTGCTCTTGACGCACCTGTAGACGTAGTCATAGCTCTGGGCTTTCAGCGGGGAGCCGGTGGACAGGATCGTGTGCAGTGTCTGGAGACTGTGGGTTTCCACTAGAGCCAGAAGCATCGGGAGATTAGAGCCAAATCCGATGCCCTGTGCTGGCTTGCAGGAAACTGGTAACATAGCGGATCTGATTTCATTTCCAGGGACAGATGCGCAGGGAGACTTGCTTACCTGGCCTCATGTCTTTCTCTTCAAGCACAGACAGCCACTTAGCACCCGTTCCAAGAATGGTGATGCTGACGGAAAGAAAACACCAGAAACCCGTCAAGGCTCTTTCATACTGCAGGTAACCAAAGTTTTCTCCTATTAGTGACCTATTTAGAACAAGGCTGCAAAATCTAAGATACATCATTTTTCTGGGCTAAACTTATACATAATATTTAGTTGAAAGCAAGTCACAAAACCTGTGTTACTCTGGGGCCAGCAGTGACAGAGCACTAGGGCTCTCATTAACCTTTGGCTCTACTTAAAACAACTGTTTGTACATAAACCCACTATCTTTGGAGACACTTCCCTGGTGGTCTAGTGGTTAAGAATCTGCCTTCCAGCGCAGGGGACAAGAGTTCAATCCCCGGTCAGGAAACAGACCCCACATGCTGCAGAGCAACTAAGCCCGCACTCCACAACCAGAGAAGCCTGTGTGCTGCAAGACCCTGAAAAATAAAAAATCCCTATCCTCCTAACTGTAGGATGATCTCTTTCAGAGATCAAAGCAGGTCACAGAATCAAAGCCCCTCAAATTCTGAGCTCACAAGATCTTCTTCCAGGGAAGTGGAGAGGGCTGCAGGAGCTTTTGTTAGAAGAGGTGCCATGCTTGGAATTGCTGACCCATCTTCTTTCCTTAAATCAGCTCACATTTGTATGAAACTTACAAAACTGCTCCCCTTCTTTTTGAACATTTCAATTCTACAGTCCTTTATTCTTCACTGAGAATGACACATTGTGCGAGTGTAAGTATTGTGTTTTCAAGGAGAGACTGTTATTTAATGTTCTGCTTCCTTCCAGCAAGGCAGCCCTCAACATGAAAGCTCTAGCTTCCTAGGTAAAGGATGTTTTCTCCTGGGGGCCAAAGGAGGCCATAGAATCCAGGTCCCAGGACTTCCCTGACAGTCCATAAGACTCCACGCTTCCAGTACAGGGGGCAAGGGTTCGATCCCTGGTAGGGGAACTAAGATCCTACATGCCATGCAGTGTGGCAAAAAAAAAAAAAAATCCAGGTCTCGCCTCTCCTCTCTGGGCAGTAAAACCTATCCCTTTACACCTGGCTGGCAAGATTCATCCCAAGGAGACAGCCATGCTCTGTTTCATGTTCAGAAGTAGAGACACACAGAATACTGGGTGATTCAGGACTCACCGAGCTGGGAGGTGCAGAATCCACGGGGGCGGGAGGAGGTGAGGAGGGTCTCAAAGCTACTGTCTTTCACGCTTCCTCTCCCTTATTCTCTTCACTTCTCGGGGACACCCTGCCGCCACTAAAACCTCAGATGCCTCCTGGGTTGCTGTGCCCTAAGGATGGCTAATTTGGAAGCTGTGCGGTTGTGGGGAGCTGGAAACATACTCAAGCCCCTCCCCAGGTCCCCACCTCAGCTAATTTCATAAACTCAGATAGTGTGACTAATTCCAGATCACCTCTGAGGATTAAGGTCTCAGCTACTTCAGGAATATCTGTATTTTAACAGAAGACCAGGGACCACCTCCAGCCACACGTACAGAGATCTCCAACTATCAGCCACACATAGATTTCAGCTCATTCCCCATCTGCCCCCTGCCCAAAAACCGAGGGCCCTCTGTGGTCCTGAAGGGTGTTTCAGTCACAGGAGTCCCTGCAAACCGTAACCCTGGTTATGTGTGGAGACTGAGACAGCGTCCCCGGGGCCGGCCCACAGGCCTGCTTGTCTGAAGAAGCGGCGAGGCCTCCCCATCTGTCTCCAGGGCTTGCATAAGACGGCTTAAAAACCAGAGTTCACAAAGCGCAGGCACCCTTACGTGGGTGCTCAACACTGTATTTTTAGCTAGCGAAGCTGGGAATCACCCCAGGAGAAACAAGGCAGCTCCCAGCTCGCAGGGTCGGGATCCAAGCCCCAGGGCCCTGCAAGGAGCCATACGCGGACAAGGGTCCGCCAGCCTGAGCCCTGTCTCCTCTCAGGTGCCCTCAACTCCATGGTTTTGGGGGATCATGTAGCTCCCTCAACTCAAGTGCTCCAGTGGTGTCTTGTTTCACTCAGAAAAAAACCCACCCTGCAGGTACAGCCTGGAAAGCCCTGGGGGCTCAGACTCCCGCCCTCACCTCTCATCGCCTCTCATCACCCTTCATCATGGGGCATCACCTCCCGCCCTGCCTCCCATATCCAGACCACAAGGGCCTCCTTCCAGACTCCCCAACACCCCCATCTTGGTCCCTTCTTTCTGCCCTCGGGGTCTTGGCACTTGCTGTTCCCTCAGCCTGGAACATGGGTCTCCCAGTCCTGAACATGAACTGCCTGCTCAGTTAAAAACCTGGACAAAGACTTCAGAATTCTACCCTAACTCCCATCAGAATGTTCCCTGGGCTAGATTCAGGGAGCCTAGAAACACCCCAAAGAAGACAATCTGTCCTTTAAAAGAGTCTTGTTCACATCTACAACATGATTGCTCAGTTATGAAACGTGTTAGTAAGCCTGAGAGCTGCCATGATGATAAAGATTTTGTCATCAAAGATTTTGTCTCTAAATGTATGGACATTATTTCCTCCCCTCTTGCCCATGCAGGCGGCTGGAGCACTGGGGTGTCCTTCACGCACCCCTCACAGGTTGCCAGGTGGCACCTGCCTCACTGAACCCAACAAGTCAGCCCTCCCAGCCAGGAGAAAGGCCAGGTCAGAGGGGCCCGGAGGACCACCGAGGCCACAGCTCAGCCAGTGTCCAGGGCACAGATCAAACCAGGATGGAAGGCAGAGGCCCGGCACGTGCTTACTAACAGTCCACAGGGCTGTGAACACATGCACACGCGCATGTACACACCTGCACACGATCGCATGCCAGCACATATACACTTGCTCACAGACATGTGTGCTCTCCCACTCCCACTTACCTAGGCATATGTGTACACATACATGCATAGACACAGGCACGTATATGCTTACCTGCACACAATCAGATGCACACATACACTCATTCACGGACATGCATGCTCACACTCACACTCAAGTGCATGTATGTTCACACTTGTGCACACATACACACTTTCACACTCAAGTGCATACAGGGGCACACTTCTGCACATATACACAGTTTCACACTCAAGTGCATGAGACTCACATTTGTGCACATATACATACTTTTACACTCAAGTGCATATACGCTCACACTTGTACAGATATACACACACTTGCATATACTTAAACACATATATGCTAACACTTCTGCACATATACACATTCCCTCATCCACATGTGCACACAAACATACACTTACTCACACTCAAAGCTGGGTCTCCTGGGGTCCTTCAGCCTTCAACTTCATAAGCTCTAAGCCTTGTGGAGGTACATCTGTTCCTCCAATCTCTTCCTGTAACCCACACACACACTTCAGAAATGCCTCCACCTGCACCCGGCTTATAGGTATTAAGGACGAAAATCTTCAAGTCGCCTAAGTTCCCAGGGATTTGATTAACCTTTTGCTGGAAACAATCTCATTAGGAGATAACCTTCCTTGCTCATGTCGTGAGCCAAATGTCAGAATTTAAATATTACCCAGGCCAAAGTTATATTTAAAATATTAATGGCCAAGGACTTAAGAACATTTGTGGCTCATTCTGTTTCCCCAGCGCGAGCAGACTCAAACGTAAAGTAATTAGACCGTTTCAGAGTGTGGCTGACTTCTGGGCCCCAGGAGCTCTGCCAGCTGCCGTGTTCTCATTCCTGGAAACACAACCATCAAGCCAACAGTGACCACCAACCACAGCCGCAAGAATGCATCAGCCGGTGATGATTAATTCATCAGCCAACAAAGTGCTAATGAAACAGGGTCCTAGCAATGACAATGGGGAGGGGGCTGGGGGATAAATGGGGCCACTTTGCCCTTCCCCTGACGTTCCACTTTAGCTGGCTCTGCCCCTGTCGTCAGGATGCCCGCCTGTCACTCTGTTAACAGGACTAGAGAGAGGCGGAGATGCCCCCCTGCAGCACTGGCAGCAGGGGATCTGGGCACACTGCTGAGTCCAGGAGACCCTCGAGGCACTGGCCAGCCCTGAGGGTGTGCAGCAAGGTGACTGGGAAGGCCAAACACTGGGAACTCTCCAGGGACGGACCTGCCCTTCCCTGGATGAGAGGATCCACACCATCCCCTGACCAGGTTAGTATGTTCAGCCTGGATCACTCTCTATCTCACCCCCGTGTAAAACACGGCTCTAGTAAATCCTTCTTCTGCCTCTCTTCTGAGCTGTTCTGTAAGTTTTTAGAATCCAGAGTTCAGAAATAAGACCATGTTCCCTTTCCTGGCTTTCCCTTTCCGAGGCTTCAGAGCTCACCCTTGGGTCAGGGGTGGGAGGGGGCAGCCCTCTCCTCATTACACAGATCTGACTGGTCGGTCCCTGTTGGGGTGCCCACCCCTGCCCATCTCGACAACTTCACCTGCCCTCAGCACCTACATGTCCTCACACTGCCCCCTACCAAAAGGGGAATGTGGACAGACAGGGATAGGGTGCAGGGAGGGAGGGGGGTTGTGAAGCATTCCAGAGATGGCAGCAGACCCTCACAGCGGCCACCCCACATCTGAGCATCCCAGGTACTTACCCGATCCTGTCAACCAGATCCCAGAGCACGTTGGGTGTCGGAACCAGTGGGGAGCCGTCATACAGGACCACAGCAGCCCCTGTGGCGAGAGCAGACACCACCCAGTTCCACATCATCCAGCCAACCTGGGGTGGACAGAAAGGAACACGTGTCAACCGAGTGCTGGGCGGGCTCCTCTCGGCCCTGTCACTCAGCGTCTCACATCCCTAGAAACCATCCGATGCTGAGCCAAAGTTGCCAAAAACTGCCTGTCCAAATAAGAGATGCCCTGAACCGGCAATTGCCCATCAAGAGTTGACGGCATGGATCAACATACACGTGTACACAAAGACATGTCGGAGAACATCTCCTGCAGCCTCGCTGGTGACAAGAGGGACTGAAGGTCACAGAGATGATAGTGGTCACGTGGTGCACACAAGCCAAGAACTGGGTGCTGGAGTGGCCCACCCACATCGGACATGGGGAGCAGTGCCTGGCACCTGCAGCGCCCTACAACCTCCAGTAAATTCCTTTTCAGTTTGGATGAGTCAGAGTCCCTTTGCTGTTCCACAGGGATAAGGACTGACTGGCCTCATGGCGTCTCTGGTAAGTTCCTGCCCCCCACCCCCAGCTGAGCTGCAGATTTCAGTCACGTGACTCTCCTCCCCCCTTCTACAGGCTCAAGAACCTGAACTACCAGTCAGTCTCCTTTGTTTCTCTGGAATTCCCCAGGGCACCAGGTCTCCCGGTGGCAACCAAGGTCAACACGGGAGGACGGGCCAAGGTAAGGAGGGACCCTGGTGCCAATTCAAGGAGGCAGCCACCTGGGGGGAGAAGGCAGTGGCAGAGGGAGAGACGGAGATCGACAGGCAAGGATCCCACAGCAAAGGCCACTTGTGCATGCAGCCTGGGGTCTCATGCACACAGCCTGGAGTCAGCTGACACAGCCTGGAGTCAGCTGCACACAGCCTGGGGTCTTGAGCACGCAGTCTGGGGTCTGAGGTACGCAGGCTGCAGCTTGAGCTGTACTTCTGACTACTGACACATGCGATGGGGGAGAAGTGAAAAGAATAATAAACAACCCCCTACCTGAGTGAACCAGAGCCCACCCTGGGAGGGCACTCACCGTGGTGTAATACAAGATGATGTCACTGCTGGTCATGTTGCCATGAAGAATGTGTTCCTTCAGGTGCTGGATGAGCGTCCCCTGGAGAGAAGGGAGTGAGCCAAGCAGCTTCCTCCAGGGCACAAAGGCACGCACGGAAGAGACGCTTGGCCCCGGAGCAGGAGAGGTCAAGGAAGAAGCAGAGTTCTGACAGCCTTGCCTTGACGAGCAATCTCCCATCCCTCTGTCACGTGACCCCTGAAACTCCCAGAGGACACAAGAGGAAACCCTGACCCTCTCCTGCTGACCTGCAGGCTCTGAGCACCAGGTGACCAGGCACCCAGGGGATCTTGCACAAGATCCTAAAGCTAGACCAGGGACGCAGCCCCTCCAAAACCCCTGAAGAGGCTGGACCACTGCACTCATTCTGGCCACAGACAGCATCCGCTGGCCGACAACAATGATAGTCCCGGATGTTTAGGACCCTTTGGGACTCACATATTAAAATGAGCCTTGCAACCCTCATTGGACCCAAGACAAATAAAAAAACAAGGCATTAGGAGATGACCCCTTTGAAGGCACAACAGAAACAATCCTACTCACCAGGGACTTCCCTCAGGGCCCAGTGGTAAAGCATCTGNCGGTTATGTGTATGTTTTAATGTTACACTCTATTCGCCCCACCCTCTCCTTCCCCCACTGTGTCCACAAGTTTGTTCTCTATGTCTGGATCTCAACTGCTGCCCTGCAAATCGGTTCATCAGTGCTATATTTCTAGATTCCATATATGTGGGTTAATATGCAACACTTGTTTTTCTCTCTGACTTGCTTCACTCTGTATAATATCCTCTAGGCTCATCCACCCCATTAAAGCTAACTCAAGCACATTCCTTTCTATGGCTGAGTAATAGTCCTTGCAAACATGTACCATAGCTTCTTTACCCACTCATTTCTCGATGGACGTCTAGGTTGCTTCCGTGGCCTAGCTATTCTAAGTAGAGTGGCAATGGACACTGGGGTGCACCTGTCTTTTTTGATTATGTTTTTCTCAGGGTACATGCCCAGTAGTGGAGTTGTTGGGCCATATGGTAGTTTTATTTCTAGGTTGTTTTTTTTTAAATAAATCTCCATATTTTATTATGATAATCTGATGGACCGTCAACTCAACAGAGTGTGAGCTATTGTCCAGGATGAAGCCAAGACATGGCTGAAGTGACTTAGCACACACACACATATCCAAGAACCCTGAGCCATGCCTGACTTGATGACCAATTTTTGAGTGAATGGCACTGCCCTGTCCACATATTTTCATGGAGAATCAGAAGGCTGAAACGAAGCACTCTTGTGAGCCCTGGAGGACTAGGCTGGGGTGGCAGAGTAGATGTTTGGGTACAAGTAAGCCTTCCCTTGTGGCTCAACTGGTAAAGTGTCTGCCTGCCATGCAGGAGACCTGGGTTCAATCCCTGGGTTGGGAAGATCCCTTGGAGAAGGAAAGGCTACCCATTCCAGTATTCTGGCCTGGAGAATTCCATGGACTGTATGGTCCATGGAGTCACAAAGAGTTGGACACAACTGAGTGACTTTCACTTTCACTTTCTTTTCACTTTCAAGCCTTCTCTTTATGGAAAGGAGCTTTGGGTTCTGACATCAACTGCATCTGAGAAAATTCTCTGTAAACTTGTGTTCAGTTCAGTTCAGTCGCTCAGTCGTGTTCGACTCTTTGTGACCCCATGAATCGCAGCACGTCAGGCCTCCCTGTCCATCACCATCTCCCAGAGTTCACTCAGACTCACGTCCATCGAGTCCGTGATGCCATCCAGCCATCTCATCCTCGGTCATCCCCTTCTTCTCCTGCCCCCAATCCCTCCCAGCATCAGAGTCTTTTCCAATGAGTCAACTCTTCGCATGAGGTGGCCAAAGTACTGGAGTTTCAGCTTTAGCATCATTCCTTCCAAAGAAATCCCAGGGTTGATCTCCTTCAGAATGGACTGGTTGGATCTCCTTGCAGTCCAAGGGACTCTCAAGAGTCTTCTCCAACACCACAGTTCAAAAGCATCGATTCTTCGGCGCTCAGCTTTCTTCACAGTCCAACTTTCACATCCATACATGACCACAGGAAAAACCATAGCCTTGACTAGGCGGACCTTAGTCGGCAAAGTAATGTCTCTGCTTTTGAATATACTATCCAGGTTGGTCATAACTTTTCTTCCAAGGAGTAAGCGTCTTTTAATTTCATGGCTGCAGTCACCATCTGCAGTGATTTTGGAGCCCAAAAAAATAAAGTCTGACACTGTTTCCACTGTTTCCCCATCTATTTCCCATGAAGTGATGGGACCGGATGCCATGATCTTCGTTTTCTGAATGTTGAGCTTTAAGCCAACTTTTTCGCTCTCCTCCTTCACTTTCATCAAGAGGCTTTTTAGCTCCTCCTCACTTTCTGCCATAAGGGTGGTGTCATCAGCATATCTGAGGTTATTGATATTTCTCCCGGCAATCTTGATTCCAGCTTGTGTTTCTTCCAGTCCAGCGTTTCTCATGATGTACTCTGCATATAAGTTAAATAAGCAGGGAGACAATATACAGCCTTGACGTACTCCTTTTCCTATTTGGAACCAGTCTGTTGTTCCATGTGCAGTTCTAACTGTTGCTTCCTGACCTGCATACAGATTTCTCAAGAGGCAGGTTAGGTGGTCTGGTATTCCCATCTCTTTCAGAATTTTCCACAGTTTATTGTGATCCACACAGTCAAAGGCTTTGGCATAGTCAATAAAGCAGAAATAGATGTTTTTCTGGAACTCTCTTGCTTTTTCCATGATCCAGCGGATGTTGGCAATTTGATCTCTGGTTCCTCTGCCTGTTCTAAAACCAGCTTGAACATCAGGGAGTTCACGGTTCACATATTGCTGAAGCCTGGCTTGGAGAATTTTGAGCATTACTTTACTAGCATGTGAGATGAGTGCAATTGTGCGGTAGTTTGAGCATTCTTTGGCATTGCCTTTCTTTGGAATTGGAATGAAAACTGACCTTTTCCAGTCCTGTGGCCACTGCTGAGTTTTCCAAATTTGCTGGCATATTGAGTGCAGCACTTTCACAGCATCATCTTCCAGGATTTGAAACAGCTCAACTGGAATTCCATCACCTCCACTAGCTTTGTTCTTAGTGATGCTTTCTAAGTGAAGGGTAAATTAAAATAAAATTTCATTTAAACATTAAAATAATAGTAATAATAATTATTACTAATATTATTTCAGAACTTCAGAGTCCTCGAGACTTTTTTTTTACATTATTATTATTTATTTTGCATTATCAAATACTGCAAAGACACCTGAGGGAAGCCTCAGCCACCATGCAGAGTCGCTGCAGCTCTATTCACTAAACAATTTGCAATCTTAGAGGAGCAAGGAGTGGAAACAGCCCAAGGAATGCACAGAGCAGACTTGAGCTCAGCACACAGCCTCAGACAAGCCAAGAGTGAACTAAAGGAGTTTTATGATTCAGTGAAAGATGGCACGACCCCTAAAGATGGATTAGAAGTGGTCCAAAGAATAACAATAGCTTCTTCACACTTTCTCACCTGCCTTTTCAAGCTCCTCACGTCCTCCCAGATGTCACCATCAGGAGCCCCTTTACATCACTGTGTGTGAGTCCTGATCACCTCTCCTTATAAACTGCCCCTGGCTAGAAGGTCCATTGTGGATGCCTGCGCCTCACATTCATGAGGGGACGACACTGATGGGGTAATCTATCGCCAAGCAACATGTCATACACTGTGCATCAGGAATGACTTACTCTGTATTTCAAACAGCCCTCATGCAAGCATTCTCATCTAAACAGTGAGGGCTGCAAAGTCGAGCAAAGTCCTCCCCTGCCTGAAAGCTCCCCTCCCCACAAGAAAGCTGTCTGTCTTACTCTCTCACAGAATAGCAGAAAGGGCTCTGAAATGCGTCTTGCATGCCTGATTTTAACTTTAGAGGGCTAGAGGTTGGCCTTGCTGAAATTCAAATGCAGCTGCTCATTTCATCATTTTATTTGAGCTGTTCGGTTTTGTTTCTTTTTGATCCCCAGTGGAACCGTGTTGGTTTCATGTAGCCAGTGCTCAAGGGTTTTGTAGGGAAGAGTCTTACATATGCACACACACACATCACACACACTCTCTCTATAGCTACAGAATATGATACAAATAGAAAAATACCTTGTAAAATACCCAAGACATTGTTCTGCTTAGAGAAAGGTCGAAAGCAGCAAAGAGTGATGGGGAGTCAGGGCGGGGAATGTCTTTGTCAGCAGATTCCAAGTTACTTCCCCACAGACTCCCAATCAAGATTGATTCTTAATCCCCAGGGTGCCTCCGAATGGCTCGGAGAGCTTGTTAAAGATTCCTGGATTCAACCCCAGGAAGTCCTGATCTAGCAGGTCTAGTGCATGGCTGTAAGTCTGGTTTAAACCAGCAGCTTGCTTGATTCAGAAGCTGTTTGTCCAAGGAGCCACCTGGGCTATGATCCGGAAGCTGTCATGCTTCGGCTCAGAGCCCTTCCATCGTCCCCCGAGAAGGTGTCCTGACTCTGCCCCAGGTGGGTCTCAGGCTCCCCTCACATGGGCCATCTTGTCCCCCAGCCCTTCGGCTCAATGTCCAGCTCCCCTCGCTCTTGAACTCACCCCAGCCTCCTGGGAGATCACGTTGCACCTGCTCTCTTCCTCCCTTACATGCTGAACTCCTCTGGCTTCCAGAATGGCCCCACCAAGTCACTCCAGCACACGCCTTCCTCAGCCTCCACTATGGTGGCTTTGCTCCAGGCAAGCCTCCTACCCAGGCGGAGCCGGTCCAAGCCCCGCCGCGGAGATTCTGAAGCTTAAATCAGATAAGGAAACCAGTGTTCTCTCTAACACATGGGGCTCTCCATGAACACGTTTCCATGTGTTCTCTCTGGTGGTTAAAACTCCACCTTCTGACGGTGTTCACTGAAGAAGGCTTTCTTGTCTCTCCTTGCTGTTCTCTGGAACTCTGCATTCAGTTAGGAGTATCTTTCCCTTTCTTCCTTGCCTTTCACGTCTCTTCTTTTCTCAGCTATTTGTAAAGCCTCCTCAGACAATCATGTTGCCTTCTTGCATTTTTTTCCCCCCTTGGGCATGGTCTTGATCCCTGCCTCCTGTACAATGTCACGAACCTCTCTCTATAGATCTTCAGGCACTCCATCTATCAGATCTAATCCCTTGAATCTATTTGTCATCTTCACAGTATTAATCATAAGGGATTTGATTTAGGTCATACCTGAGTGGTCTGGTGGTTTTCCTACTTTCTTCAATTTAAGCCTGCATTTTGCAACGTGGAGCTGATGAGCTGAGCCACGGTCAGCTCCAGGTCTTGTTTCCGCTGACTGTACATGGGCTTTCCATGGACATACTTTCCCTGTTCGCACAGAGGAGAGGAGGAGGAACAGGATGGGCAGAGAAACCTGGGAGAGGGGAGGGGCGCCTGGGGGACCCCCTCCTCCCATACCTACTCTTCCCCGAAAGTCTTTCCCGAGGCCAGTACACCCTTGTCTGCACATCTCCGTGGTACATCCTGTGTTTGTTTGCTAAGACTGCCATAGCAAAGTGCCATACGTCTCTTAAACAACAGAAGTTAATTTATTTTCTCAGCATTCCGAGGTCCAGACGTGTAAGAGCAAGGTGCCGGCAAGTCTTCTCCCTGTATCTCCCTGTGTACCTTTCTGAATTCTAATGGCCTCCTCAACACAGCACCAGTCATATTGGATCAGAACCCACTGTAATGACCTTATCTTAATTGCATCACCTCTGTTAAATACCTATCCCAAAGCACAGTCACATGATGTAGTACTGGGGTTAGGACTTCAGTATATGAACTTTGAAGAGATACAATTCAGTTCAAAATCTCCCCCAATATTATCATAATAAACCCATCTTTTTGGTTGAAGCTCTTCTGAGTTGGAAGGTCTCCTGTCTGCAAACCATAGCCCTCCTCACCTCCAGTGTGTCCCAGGGCAGCTCTCCAGGCAGGAGAGCTTGGGCACTGCTGGTGTGCTGTTCTTTGCCCTCACTGGACCAAAATAATGTCTCATCTGCCGAAATGAGTCTTCCCAGGGTTAGAACACGGCACCCAGCACAGGTTCTGTGCTTAACATCTGAACCAGACGTGTAAGTGGACATCACACACTCCTCTTTCCATCACAGGAAATTCAGAGGAAGGAGCCCCTTAGAAAGCTTTGCTCAGCTTTGCAAGATATATACTTTTGTTGTTCGGTTGCCAAGTTGTGTCCGACTCCTTATGAACCCATGGACTGCAGCACGCCAGGCCTCCCTGTCCTTCACCCTCTCCCAGAGTTGCTCAAACTCATGTCCATTGAGTCGGTGATGCCATCCAACCATCTTGTCCTCTGTCATCCCTTTTCCTCTGGGCCTTCAATCTTTCCCAGCATCAGGTTCTTTTCCAATGAGTCAGCTCTTCACATCAGGTGGCCAAATTATTCTGGCCTTATTCCCGGTGCTCTTCAGCCAAAAAGAAAGTACTGTGAGGAATTATTGCCTAGATACGGAGAGTTTTTATTGGCATTCTAGGAAGCCAGAGATTTCTGAGTAGTGTATGAATCACAGGAAGAATGCTGATTATTTTTTACCCAGAAATTGACAGTATTTGGTGATGAATAAATGTAATAGTTCATGATCTGTAACCTCCTTTGATGTCATTTCAAGATTACTTGAGAGAAACCTTGCAGAGAGGGACGTGATTAAGGGGGAAACGTGAAAAAGTGGAAGTGTGAGTTGCTCAGTCCTGTTTGACTTTTTGCGACCCCATAGACTGTAGCCCACCAGGCTCCTCCGTCCATGGAATTCTCCAGGCAAGAACACTGAAGTGGGTTGCTGTTCCCTTCTCCAGGGGATCTTCTGATCCAGGGCTGGAACTCCAGCTTCTGGCGACCACAAAGTAGGTGTAAGCAAAATGATAGCACTTATTATCATATGAATAAGAATATTTATTGTTGATGGAAACACACATCAAACTATAAGAGCATCCCCAGCAGTGATAAATGAGTGGATAGGGAGGAAAGTTAATAAAACTCAACTGGAATATTTATGCCTTTAAAGGGATGAGGTATTAAGATTTGATGTAGCTGTGTCATAGTTCTTGGTGGTCTCTCATATTTTTCTCTATACTTTTCGATCTGTTTCAAATAGTTTCATACTAAAAACATTGAAAAGGAATGAAGTGAAATATGAGTAAGGCATCTCTGAAGAAGTATACATGGGTGAGTTTCAGCTGTAGCTCACTTTTCTCTGATTGTTGTTGATCCCAGGGCTTTCCTGCAGAATGGCTAACAGCCCAGAGGTGGAAGCCAGAGACTAGAAATCCAGGAAGTGTCCACAGAAACCTGATGTCCACTTCTTTCCTGAGTGGGAGAAGCCCCCTCCATACCTGAAGAAGGTTGGAAGCAAGGCAAGGAGCTCCAGGTCAGGAAAAGATTGCCCATCCTTTATTTGAGTACCCACCGCCAGCCGTCATGTAAAAACCTGCACTGGCGTGTGAAGCCCAAGCTTTCCCACTCAGCTGGTCCCTCCCACTTCTTGTTCACAGAGTCAGACCTGCCTTGCAGCTCTCTAGCCTTCTCACGCTCCCTTTTTCTTCCTTCACAGAAATTTCCCTGATAACCTCTCAGATGTCTAATCCTACCATAGTGTCTGCTTATCTGAGGACCCGAAGTAGCACCATTTATTTCCAACACCAGCAAAGAACAAAAATATAATAAGAGCTAGTTGTTTTTCAATGAATATAAATAATAAGGAAAAAATAATGTTGATGAAAATTTAGAAATTTTCTACAAGGACAATGCAAACAATTCACTGGTATCTATAATTGAAAAAACACTTTAAAATAAATTTTATGATCAGTGCATTGTTTGTAAATTAATTTTTGTCAACATTTTTAGATTCATGAATGATTAGCAATCAGTAAGAAATCACGCTTGATGAAACCACCAAATTATAGAGATAATTTATAACCTGATATCTGCTTCTTTAATTTAGCCACTCAGGATGCACTGAGGTCCTCGTTCAGCAGTGGCTGAGAATTACTCTAAGAGAAAGGTGGCCCAGATCCTTGTCAGCCTGTGCTCACTGCGGCTTCATCTGGGACCTACACCTCCTCATGCTTGCATTTATCAGCACCTAAGGGTTCATAGCTTCACCCGGATAGCCATTGATATGAATGTCCTAATTTCCAAACAACTGGAGAGAACAAGTACAGTTGATCCACGCAGAGCTGTTAATGCTACTGTGACCCTTGAACAAAGGAATTCTATCGGCTTCCCAGGAAACCTGCAGTGAAGAACCAGTGGCAACAGGCAGCTACTTGTAACCCAGTAAACCTGCGGGTGTGACTCTGATGTGTGTTAGCCTGGTTTCCCAGCTGCACACGACGCTACGAAGCAGCAACACCGCTGTGTTTGCTCTGCAAACTTCAACACCACTGCCCAGCACTCTCTTTTAAATCTAAGATTGTTCTCTTCACCCACTTTAAGTAAGAAACGACATTTGTCACCGAAAGCATCTATTGAGCGCTTGTTGTGTGCTAACATTAAATTCTCACAGCAACCAAACAAGACAGAACTATTATTGCCATTTTCAGACGAGAAACTAAGCACAGAGACGTCAAGCAACTTGCCCAAGGTCACACAGCAAAAAGAAGACCAGACAAGGTCTGCAACGGGGCAAACTACAAGCAAGGTGTGAAGCTGAGTAAACAACCCTTCTGAATTTCAGCTTTATTTTTAAAAGGCCAACAACCTAAGATGATTTTTTAAATTTAGTTTCATGATTCCAAGAAGACGAAAATGACTTTTGGTATATGTCCAACCAGGATAACGTCATCATGGAGAAAAAAAAAATCTGCCAACACAACACATGCCTTTATAAGCAAGTCAATGCCTTTGCAATGATGTTCTCTTCCTTTGACAAAGAGATTTTTATATTTTTCTAGAAGTAGACAGCCTGCTGCTCAAAGTTTATTAAAAACATGTTTAGTATTCTGCCCCAGTCTTTTTTCCAGTTCTGAATGTGAAAACGTTGTTTATTGCTCTGCATGATTGCCATGTCGCTGACCAAGCTTGGGGTAAGGGGTCAAGCTTGGGGTCAGTGGTCAAGCTTGGAATCAGCAGGGAGTGATCATTGTGTACTTTCTCAGCAACAACATGATGCTTAGAAAGCTTGCTGCTGCTGCTGCTAAGTCACTTCAGTCGTGTCCGACTCTGTGTGACCCCATAGACGGCAGCCCACCAGGCTCCCCCATCCCTGGGATTCTCCAGGCAAGAATACTGCAGTGGGTTGCCATTTCCTTCTCCAATGCATGAAAGAGAAAAATGAAAGTGAAGTCACTCAGTCTGTCCGACTGTTAGCGACCCCGTGGACTGCAACCCACCAGGCTACTCTGTCCATTGGATTCTCCAGGCAAGAGTACTGGGGTGGGGTGCCATTGCCTTCCCCGTTAGAAAGCTTAGAGAAGCTGATAATCTGGATACTGTGCTGTAAGACCTGTAACATATAATAGATACAACCATCAGTCAGCTCTCTATATCACAATTTTAATGAGGATCTGAAAGTGTTAGTCACTCAGTCGTGTCTGATTCTTTGTGACCCTATGGACTGTTAGCCCTCCAGGCTCCTCTGTCCATGGAATTCTCTAGGCAAGACGACTGTTGTGGGTAGCCATTCTCTTCTCCAGGGGATCTTTCTGACCCAGGGATTGAACCCGGGTCTCCTAGATTGCAGGAGAATTCCTTTCCATCTGAGCCATCAGGGAAGCCCTTAATTAGGAGAGGTGGTAATTTTTTTAAGCATTTGAGATATTGTAAACAATTATTTGGCGGTACAGCACTCAGTCGTGGCATATTTGCTCATGAGGCCATGAGCTCTTGAGCGCTTTCTTCTATTCGCTCTCACCTGTCCAACCAAGAGCAGCTCATGGACAAGAAAGTGGTGGGAGGAGGGAGGGAGGAAGGCATCCCAGAGGCGCTGGCTATTCTCATTTTTCCTTAAGTCAACAGGCTTATGAGAACAGCGCAGAGCAGGCTCCACCCGTAAGCATCAATGTTTGCACCGAGCAGGAGATGTCTGAATCTCCTCATCACGACCCTACATTCTGGGTTCAGCCAGCAGTCTGGACTCCGAGCAAGTGTCTTTAATCTCAGAAACTCAGTCCCCTGTTCTATAAAATGGAACAAATGAATCCTGGGCTCTTGAAATAGACAAAAGGTGTGAAGTGCTGTGTTCAGAAAGCGTGGGACAGAGTTTGCGTTCGGAAGACTTTGATTCTGCCAGTTAGAGAGCTGATGGAATTGGTGATCTGGAAGTTGTGAATTGTAGTTGGGGATGGGCTCTTTTTGCTTCCTATTTCCAAGTTAGTGGCATTGCATGTTCTTCAATTAAATGGGAGAAACAGTGTCCACTGGTAATTATTTTGCTCTCAGTCCTTTTGAGGAGGAGTATCAAGGTAAGTGGGCTTCCCTGGTGGCTCAGACAGTAAAGAATCTACCTGTCAATGCAGGAGATCCAGGTTCGATCCCTGATGGGGAAGATGCCCTGGAGGAGGAAATGGCAACCCACTCCAGTCTTCTTGCCTGGAGAGTCCCACCAACAGAGGAGCCTGGCAGGCTACAGCCCATGGGGTTGGAAACAGCCAGGCAGGACTGAGCAGTGAACACAACACACACATCTAGCAAAGGCGAGAAACTGATGGGAGAAGAAAGGACTCAGCTGATGGGAGCACCTGTCTTGAGGGAATCTCTAGTGATCCTAGACCAGAGGTGCCCACATCTGTTGAGGACTAGGCTCATGTCCAAGACCCACTGTGGAAACAGTGGAGGACCACTGAGCCTGGTGCTGAAGAACCCAAGTTTCAAAACACGTTTCTTATACCAATGAACAGGCCAAAATCCAGCATAACTCAAAAGAGCTGTTCAAGGGCATGTGGCCATTCAGAAAGAGAGGTGCAAATCTCGTGCCTTCCACGAGGGTTTCCCTACTAGCTTCCACCAGTGACTTTATGTTCTGTGTAGGTTGGAGCAGGAAATCCAAAACTGCTTTGTTATCCTAGCCTGGATGTATTTTGCACTAATTTCAAATGCATCCAATTGAAAACTGATGTTAAAGCTGAAGCTCTAATACTTTGGCCACCTGATGTGAAGAGCCAACTCATTGGAAAAGACCATAATACTGGGAAAGATTGAAAACAAAAGGAGAAGGGGGCAGCAGAAGATGAGATGGTTAGATAACATCACCAGCTCCATGGACATGAATTTGAGCAGACTCTGGAAGATGGTGAAGGACAGGGAAGCCTGGCATGCTGCAGCCCCTGAGGGGGCAACAGTCAGACATGACTCAGTGACTGAAAAACAACCACAAGTGAAATAAATAAAAGCAATGGTGTTAGCCCACAAAAGTATTTGCGTTGGACTTCCCTAGCGGTTCAGCGGTTAAGACCTTGAGCACCCTCTGCTTGGGGCACAGACTCAACCCTGGCCGGGGAACTAAGATCCCACATGCTGCCAGGCGAAAAAGCATATTGTGTAAAATACAGTTATTCTAATTGCTAAGCTCACTTAACTACTTAAGAGCTGGATATAGAAAAATGTAAGAATTTTAATTCTATAGGCAAAATTATATAGGATATTAAAGCAGAGTCCAAAAGCAGCATTCAAAATATGTCAGAAAAAAAGTATAGAAGACATTGAAATAAGCAAATTTAATTACTGTCTAGGGCATCTTTCATTTTCTTTGAGCTATTAAGCAGTAGACAACCAACAATAATGAAAATGGCTCTTGTCCATGTAAAGCACGTTCTGTCTGGTGGAGATGCACTAGATTATTGCACTGTGGATGTTGATTAATTTTGTATCTATGTTTAAATTCATTTCTATATTCTTTTTTTCTTGATGGTCTATACATGTGTGAATGTGTGTGTTTGTTTTAATCTTCCTTTGAACCAGTTATAACATCATATGAATTCCTGATTAATTACGGTGCTGAATAAAATCCTTGATATGTGTTCATTTTATATGTTTATGAGGGTCATTATTTTGTTGTTGTTTAGTCATTAAGTCATGTCTGAATCTTTGCACCCCATGGACTGTAATCCCCCAGGCTTCTCTGTCCATGGGATTCTCCAGGCAAGAATACTGGAATGGGTTGCCCTTTCCTTCTCCAGGGAATCTTCCTGACCCAAGGAATGAACCCTTGGCTCCTGCATTGCAGGCAGATTCTGTACCACTGGGCCACCAGGAATGTCTTACCACTTAAGAGCACACACAAAAGACAGTGGCCAGTTTCATCCAAAAGGCTAGAATGTAAGCTTTATCTCTAATAAATGAAACCCTATGTCTTCCCAGAGCCTCTGCAGCCCAGAGCTATTTCAGATACGTGTGTGCTCACCAATCCCCTCCCAGCTGTCACAGCGGTAAAAAATCCACCTGCCAATGCCGGAGACCCAAGTTGGATACCTGGATCAGGAAGGTCCCTTGGAGTAAGAAATAGCAACCCACTCCAGTATTCTAGCCTGGGAAACCCCACAGAGAGAGGAGCCTGGCGGGCTACAGTTCATGGGGTTGCAAAGAGTCAGACATGGCTGAGCGGCAGAACAGCAACAAAGCACCAGCGATAGAAGCGACGTGAAGCAGTCGCCAATCTGAAGTTCACTGCAGCGAATATGTAAGTGGAAGTAGAAGGTTAAGCTAGAACAAGAAAATTCAGAGGGTGGAAGTAGTAATACCCTGATTGGCATTTCCATCAAGCTTCACAGCACCCTGGGAGACAGGCATGGCTCCTCTCTCATTCCTGTGTTTAAAGGTTGTAGATGTCACTCACTCAGATGGAGGCAACAGGAAGCTGACAGAAGTTCCCTGAGAGCCAGCAAAGATAATGAACGCCTGGAAGTGCGTTTATGCATCGTGTCAGCTCTGTGTTTAAACAATTAGGGAGTGGTTTTGACCTCCCTTGGAATCTTACCGATAAGTTTTAGTCAGTGTAAGAAGAGACTCTCTGGTTTAATCTTAATCTCCTTGAATGTGATTGATTCACGTTTGATGCAGATGCATCGGAAGGAAATCAGTCCATGTGGAAACATAGAGCAGGAGAAGTAAGGCCCTCCCCACCTCAATAGGGGACAAATTATACCTTTTTAGGGAAAAGTATAAAAATATATTGCTGCTGTTCAGTTGCTAAGTCATATCTGATTCTTTGCAATGCCATGGACTGCAGTATGCCAAGCTTCCCTGTCCTTCACCATCTCTTGGAGTTTGCTCAAATTCATGTCCTTTGAGTCAATGATGCCATCCAGTCATCTCATCCTCTGTCATCCCCTTCTCCTCCCGCCTTCAATATTTCCCAGCATCAGGGTCTTTTGCAGTGAGTCGGCTCTTCACATCAAGTGGCCAAACTGTTGAGTTTCAGCTTCAGCATCAGTCCTTCCAATGAGTGTCCAGGACTGATTTCCTTTAGGATGGACTGGCTGGCTCTCCTTGCAGTCCAAGGGACTCTCAAGAGTCTTCTCCAGCCCCAAAGTTCCAAAGCATTGGTTCTTCAGCACTCAGCATTCTTTATGGTCCATCCCTCACATCCCTACATGACTACTGGAAAAATCATAGCTTTCAACAAATTATTTACTAAGGCATTTCTAGGATGAGTTCCTCTTCAATGGGCAGAGTGAAGGAAGCATTTTAGGGGAATCTGTAAATTGAGCAGAGTAGAAAGGAAAGCAAGCCCAGGGAAGCTGATTTTTCTGGAGCAGTAGTAGGTTGGGGGTCAGGGACCGGACATGAAGGGTGGTTTGGAATCAGACTGGAGAGGGGTGGATCTCGCCTGCTAGGACTGGAACCAAAACAGGCACAGGAGGACTACTGAAGAGTTTTGATCAATTACCTGATGTTATTTGAGGTTGTCAGAATGAAGAATTAATTGGAATAGGCTTAGCCTTGGAGAGAGAAACTAAACAAGCCATAAAGGCAAGTCTTAAACAGGAAGTGATCAGGCTGGTGCCCAGCACACAGTGTGAGATCAAGAAATATTTGTTGGGAACTGGGCTGTGAAGCAACAGTTTTAAAGGAGACAGATTCAAGAGAGACCAAGAAAGGAAAGTCTGTAGGACTCATCAGTGCATTGGATCCGCAGCACCCCCCTCCCAAAACGAGCTTCCTGGTGGCTCAGACAGTAAAGCATCTGCCTGCAGTGTGGGAGACCTGGGTTCAATCCCTGGGTCAGGAAGATCCCCTGGAAGAGGGCATGGAATCCCACTCCAATATTCTTGCCTGGAGAATCCCCATGGACTGAGGAGTCTGGCAGGCTGCAGCCCATGGGCTGCAAAGATTTGGCCATGACTGAGTGACTTAGCACAGCACAGCACCCCCAAAATAAGGCAGTCAGAGCTACTTTGACTGGGGGCAGGGCCAGCCTCAGACACCACATTCACCTTGGAAGACAGTACTGACCAGGACCCGATGGGTCTTGTTTTCCTCAGTCCACCATGGAGAAACTCTTCTAGACTTGTTTTCTCTTTCAGAGCCTAAGTCCCAACCCTCTGCTACTGGTGTCATTTAGGGGCTGTTTTTCCCCTCAGAGTTCCCATTTATCTAAAATGTTATATGAAAAATAACCACCTCATGCAAAAAGAGGCAACAGTTTTTGCCCAAAATATAGCCTGGAAATATTTTCTTAGGAACAGCTGGAATGTCATAATTCACTAAGCAGAAACCTCATCTATAGTACAGGGTTCTCCCCTGAGAAACCATTCCTGTTGTTGTCCAGTCTCTAAGTGGCATCTGACTCTTTGCAACCCCACGGACTGCAGTTTCTTCTTCACTACCTCCCAGAGTTTGCTCAGATTCATGTCCATTGAACCAGTGATGCTATCTAACTATATCATGGTCATGTAGAACTCTCCCTTGCATCAAAAAAGAGTATCCAGCATCTTTGACTGAAGTCAACCAGATGCCCAGACCTCCCTTAGTAATGATGAGAATAAAAACCACCCCACTTCTTTCTAAATACTCCTGTGAGGGCAGCGGGTCTCTGTATAGGAATCTGGAGCACACAACCACTAAGACAGATATTCGGGAGGCAGCCGAGTTCACCTGTAGCTTTCCAAGGAAATGACTGTGGATCCAAGGGACATGTGTCACTGGCGCAGGAAAACTGAGCAACTGAGGATCCAGCCAGGACTCATCAAGGGTGTGGAGGACAGAATCCTAACGTGACCCACTGGTAAGCCACACACCCTGGTAGAATCCCCTCCTCTTAGAAGGGGCCTGTGGATGTGGGGGGACATTCCACAAGTGATGAGGTTTGTTATACAGTGCAGGTGACTGGATCAGGTGAGCTGTTAAGACAAATGTGGCTCTTCAAAGTTAGAGGGATCTGATGCAAAGGGAACTCTTCGTTGCTGGCTGTGAAGACAGAGAGGATTGAGTGGCAAGGAGTATTCACTGCTTCTGGAGCCAGGAGCAGCCCCAAGTCAACAACCCACAAAAGAGTGGAGACCTCAGTCATACAACCGTGAAGACTGAACTGTACGTCAACAGTTCCTGAGTGGGGCGGCCAGGCCAGCTAAGACAGCACCGTGATCTCAGTCTCGTGCCGAGTGTGGGCTTCTGACGTTTCTGTTAAGAGTGGGTTTTGTTCTAGACTTTGTCAGGCTCATGGTGCTCCATCATGCGGCACTAGGAAATGAAAACTGGAGTCTCAAGGCAGTTCATGCCCCTTTGCTATAATTTATCATCACTGTTGTTATTATTCTCAAGTATCTCCACCCGGGTCCCAACAAGAAAGAGCATGTGAAGAAGTCAGCTGAGGAAAGCTAATGGAGGGGGTGTCTACAGAGATGTGTGTGAGGGAAACTGGTCCTTGTGCACACCAGGAAGGACAGGGTGGAGAGCGAGATGGAAAAGGAGGTTCAACTCTTCAGCACAGCAGGGACTTCGATAGCAAAAGAGGCCTGCACTGGGGTTATCAGAGCTCGCATGACGTCTGGCCTCAGAAGGAAAGGTGCATATTGTAAACTGGAGAATCTCGGTGCCTATGACATATACAACCCCTTTCAAGCTGGGACAGACTAAGGAAGAGGCGGAGATGAAGGCCAGGCCTCAGTGACTCCAGAAGTGGTCATCATCAGTTAAAAAGACACCAGTAATCACTTTTATGGGCTTCCCTGGGGGGGCACTAGTGGCAAAGAACCCTCCTCCCAATGCAGGAGACATAAGAGATACTAGTTCAGTACCCGGGTTGGGAAGACCACCTGGGGAGGACTCGGCAACCCACTCCAGTATTCTTGCCTGGAGAACCCCATGGCCAGAGGAGACTGGTGGGCTGTGGTCCATAGAGTTGCAAAGAGTCGGACGCAACTGAAGAGACTTAGCACAGCACAGCACATCCCTTTTATATCATCCTCAGTTCAGTCCAGTTGCTCAGTCGTGTCTGACTCTTTGCGAACCCATGAATCGCAGCAAGCCAGGCCTCCCTGTCCATCACCAACTCCCAGAGTTCACTCAAACTCATGTCCATCGAGTCCATGATGCCATCCAGCCATCTCATACTCAGTCGTCCCCTTCTCCTCCTGCCCCCAATCCCTCTAGCATCAGAGTCTTTTCCAATGAGTCAACTCGTCGCATGAGGTGGCCAAAGTACTGGAGTTTCAGCTTTAGCATCATTCCTTCCAAAAAAATCCCAGGGTTAATCTCCTTCAGAATGGACTGGTTGGATCTCCTTGCAGTCCAAGGGACACTCAAGAGTCTTCTCCAACACCACAGTTCAAAAGCATCGATTCTTCGGCGCTCAGCTTTCTTCACAGTCCAACTTTCACATCCATACATGGCCACAGGAAAAACCATAGCCTTGACTAGGCGGACCTTAGTTGGCAAAGTAGTGTCTCTGCTTTTGAATATACTATCCAGGTTGGTCATAACTTTTCTTCCAAGGAGTAAGCGTCTTTTAATTTCATGGCTGCAGTCACCATCTGCAGTGATTTTGGAGCCCCCAAAAATAAAGTCTGACACTGTTTCCACTGTTTCCCCATCTATTTCCCATGAAGGGATGGGACCGGATGCCATGATCTTCGTTTTCTGAATGTTGAGCTTTAAGCCAACTTTTTCGCTCTCCTCCTTCACTTTCATCAAGAGGCTTTTTAGCTCCTCCTCACTTTCTGCCATAAGGGTGGTGTCATCAACATATCTGAGGTTATTGATATTTCTCCCGGCAATCTTGATTCCAGCTTGTGTTTCTTCCAGCCCAGCGTTTCTCATGATGTACTCTGCATAGAAGTTAAATAAGCAGGGAGACAATATACAGCCTTGACGTACTCCTTTTCCTATTTGGAACCAGTCTGTTGTTCCATGTCCAGTTCTAACTGTTGCTTCCTGACCTGCAAACAGATTTCTCAAGAGGCAGGTTAGGTGGCCTGGTATTCCCATCTCTTTCAGAATTTTCCACAGTTTATTGTGATCCACACAGTCAAAGGCTTTGGCATAGTCAATAAAGCAGAAATAGATGTTTTTCGGGGGTAGGGTGTGCAAAGGCACGAAGTGAGTCTATTCAGGCAAAGCAAAGTGGTCCAGTGTGACTGGAGTGCAGAGCACGTGTGTGCACCTCGTGAGCAAGGACATTGACACTGCAGATGAGGGCAAGGCAAGGTGTTGTGAAGAGAGTAAATGTCAACAAAAGCAACTACGATGGTCTTTCCAGTAGTCATGTACGGGTATGAGAGTTGGACCATAAAGAAGACTGAGCCTTGAAGAATTGATGCTTTCCAACTGTGGTGTTGAAGACTCTTGAGAGTCCTTTGGATGGCAAGGGGATCAAACCAGTCAATCCTAAAGGTAATCAACCATGAATAGTCACTAAGAGGACTGATGCTGAAGCTGAATGAGAGTTGGACCATAAAGAAGACTGAGCCTTGAAGAATTGATGCGTTCCAACTGTGGTGTTGAAGACTCTTGAGAGTCCTTTGGATGGCAAGGGGATCAAACCAGTCAATCCTAAAGGTAATCAACCATGAATAGTCACTAAGAGGACTGATGCTGAAGCTGAAGCTCCAGTTCTTTGGCCATCTGATGCAAAGAACTGACTCATTAGAAAAGACCCTGATGCTGGGAAAGTTTGAGGGAAGGAGGAGAAGAGGGTGGCCGAGGATGAGATGGTTGGATGGCATCGCCATTGCAGCAGACATGAATAAGAGCAAGCTCTGGAAGGTAGCAGAGGACAGGAGAGCCTGGCAGGCTGCAAGCCATGGGGTCACAAAGAGCTGGACACAACTGAGCAACTGAACTACAACAAGAAAAGGTCTACAGTGTGGCGATGCCTCAAGTTTGAATATAAACCCTCTCACATGACACCGTCTCAGGATTAAAATCCAAAGATGAAGTTTCCCTTTACTCATAAGTTAAAATCTAAAGAAATGAAAAGGACAAATTTCTAAGCCAAAGGAATTCAAGTACAAAATCTAAAAGCTAAAGGAAAAATGTAAAGCCCAAAAATATTTTAAGGAAAAAAATTTAAAGTTTAAAGAAGTTAAAATGAGGCAAACAGCTTGTTCTGTCTCAACCTGGGGCCCCTCTCAGGTGCCTGGGCTGCACTGAGCTCCCTCTGCAGCTGCACCTGAGTTGTCTCCCTGACTCTGGCACGAGCCTTCAAGACCTAAGAGGCTTCTCTTTCTCGTCTGACTTACTTCACTCAGCGTGACCATCTCTACATCCATCCATGTTGCTGCAACTGGCATTATTTAATTCTTTTTAAAGAATGAGGAATATTCCATTGCCAAAAATTGATGCCTTCGAACTGCAATTCTGGATAAGGCTCCTGAAAGTCCCCTGGATGGCAAGGAGAGCCAACCAGTCAATCTTTAGAGAGGTCAACCCTGAATATTTACTGGAAGGACTGATGCTGAAGCTGAAGCTCCAGTATTTTGGTCATCTGATTCGAACAGACGACTCATTGGAAAAGTCCCTGATGCTGGGAAAGATCAAGGGCAGAAGGAAAAGAGGGTGTCAGGGGAAGGATGGCTGGATGGCATCGTTGGTGCAATGGACGTGAACTTGGCAAACTCTGGGAGATGGTGAGGGACGGGGAGGCCTGGCATGCTGCTGTCCATGGGGTCACAAAGGGTCGACACAACTGGGTGACAGAACAGCCATAACAAATATATCTTTATCCATTCCTCTGTGAAAGGACTTTAAGGTATTTAGGTTGCTTCCACGTCTTGGCTATTGTAAAGAGTGCTGCAATGAACACTGGGGTACGTGTATCCTTTCAGACCATATCTCTGGATATATGCCCAGGAGAGAGATTATCTTACTGAGTCAGACAGAGAAAGAGAAATATCATACCATATCCCTTACATGCAGAAGCTAAAAAGAAATTATACAAATGAACTGATTTGCAAAACAGATACAGACACAGATTTAGAGAACAAACTTTGGTTACCAGGGTGAAGGGTGGGGGGAAGGGATAGTTAGGGAGTTGGGGATGGACATGTACACACTGCTGTATTTAAAACAGAGAAGCAACAAGGACCTACTGTATAGCACATGGAGCTCTGCTCAGTGTTAAGTGGCAGCTTGGATGGGAAGGGAGTTTGGGGGAGAGTGGATTATGTGTATGTATGACTGAGTCCCTTCCCTGTTCACCTGAAACTATCACATTATTAATTGGCTACACCCCAGTACAAAATAAAAAGTTAAAAGACCACAGATGTTGAGTTCAACCAACACCATGGCCCCCAAGAGCCCAGTCTTTAAAGAATCTGAAGAGTCCTTTGGAACAGTAAGACATCTCAACACTGGCGGCCCATCATGAGGTATAGAGAACTGAAATCCTACGCGTTACGAGTCCACAGGAATGCTGCACTCGTGGGTGTCAGGAACACCATATGGGAACAGGATGGCAGGGGTTGGAGACCATGCATTTTGCACAGTATTTGCCAGTTCTCCACATCATGCATAAGAGCTCTCTTTCCTCTCTTCACGTGCATGCTCCATTAAAGCATGTATTGAGCCCTTCTGAATGCAGGCCCATGAAGCCAGCCATGAATGTGGACTCTACAACTTGTGATCCAAGCCCAGGCAAATCTCCCCTCGTGCCTGGTCTTGACACGATGCATTTACCGTACCTTGGAAAGAAAGGGAAAAGTGTGCACTATCTCTTCCTCTCAGAGAGTCATATTTCAGACATCTGTACCCGGTGGCTTAATAGTAAGAATCCACCTGCCATTACAGGAAACCCAAGAGGCTCAGGTTCAATCCCTGAGTCAGAAAGATCCCCTGGAGGAGGGCATGCCAACCCTCTCCAGCATTCTTGTCTGGAGAATCCCGCGGATGGAGGAGCCTGGTGGGTACAGTCCGTGGAGCCGCCAAGAGTCGGACAGCGACTGAGCGACCGAGCCTGCAGTAGTACCTTCTGCAAAGGTGAAGTTTGCAATTATGACACGTCCGTCTCCAGAGCTCATTTAAGAGGCCCCTCCTCTGTGTCCGTGTATTGCAAATCCTCTCAATCCCCATTTCCCTGACCTCCCCCTTTTCTGCAGGCCTCAGGTTTCCAGGGGTGACGGGCTCTGTCTAAGGGCATCAGCTCTGCTTCCTCTTATGAGTTCCCCTGGGTCACAGTGGTGGTCGCCGCCCTGTCCTGCTGAGGAATCGTGTAAGTCTATGAACGTTGCCCCACCGGATACTTTCCCTTCATCCCCACCCATATTCCAGCTTCAGACCCAGCCTCAGCAGAGTCAAGAACAAGCACGTTGGTCTTTCCAAAGTCAGACCTCTCTGAACCTCAGGAGAACCTGCCCGCACTCTCAAATCACTTTTGCCCCGCTCCTGTAATGCAGGCTTGGCTTAGGATGTAGTCTAGGACATCAGAGTTCTTCTCCAAATGCCTCTAGTGGCTTATCTGCCCCTAAGTTCAGCTGAAAGTTCTTCTTGAGAGTCCCTCGGACTGCAAGGAGATCCAACTAGTCCATCCTAAAGGAGATCAGTCCTGGGTGTTCATTGGAAGGACTGATGTTGAAGCTGAAACTGCAATCCTTTGACCATCTGATGTGAAGAGCTGACTCATTTGAAAAGACCCTGATGCTGGGAAAGACTGGGGCAGGAGGAGAAGGGGATGACAGAGGATGAGATGGTTGGATGGCATCACCAACTCAATGGACATGAGTTTGACTAAACTCCGGGAGTTGGTGATGGACAGGGAGGGCTGGCGTGCTGCAGTTCATGGGGTCGCAAAGAGTCAGACATGGCTGAGTGACTGAACTGAACTGAACTGAAGCTGAGCTGAGCTTCTAATAGTGCGAAGTATTTCTTAAGCCACATTCTGCCGTCCCCACGAAATGGAAGTTTAGGAGCATTTGCCAGAATTCAGTACCTCCCTCCCTTTTATCTTCTTTTAGCTTCCCAGTCTGACATTTGTGTTTCTAGCACATCACACTAGATTTTACCTTGGGAAGTATCCCACAGTGAGAGGGATTCAATCTGGAAGTTCTAAACCTGCCAAAGGCATTCACCGCTCAACGGGATATTGCCTGCGTGTCCCCGAGTGACGTAATCGTTCCTGGAGGCGGTCCCCATCGGAGCCAGCTGAATCCACTCCCGACTTTGTGTTGCACATCCTGCCTCACCCTGAATAGCTCTTCACTGACATGCCTTCTCTCCAGGTGTTAATTCTGTACCAGCTGCCTGGGAGATGCCATCGTGGGGTATAGACATCAAAATAACAATTCCACTCACTTGCTCAGACATCCTTTGCCTACTTTATGCTGACTCTCCAGTGCTGCCCTCTTTCACCTCCAGTTTCTGGCCTGCCAGGCTGGCCCAGTCCTCAGGGTGACATACCTGTCCCCAGTGGCTCCCAGATGGTGGCCCAGATCCCCACACCCTCCCGGGAGTCATCCCAGGCTGTTTACTGAGACCTCCCTTCTCTGGTTAGACTTTTCGGGTCCCTTGTTATTCTTACTGATGTGACAAAAAGCAAGGAATCTCATTTTCAAAGCTTTCTTTAAGAGTACTTGGATTAAATGCATCTCACTTTCCCTTTCTAAAGGCCTATCCTGATAGGTCCTCTCTGAAGGTCTCTATCTGAAGACCTCAATGTTTCTCCAGGCTTGTCACTTGGCTTCTGCCTCTGTTCTAAGTCTGAGGAATAGGCTTAATACCATTGTCATTTCTCCCTGATTCCCAGAGACAATCAGATGAATTCATGTGGAGAGTTCCCTGGGCTTCGGTTTTACAGTAACTTAGTTCCATTTTTTCCTCCCTCTTAGTCCAGGTAGAGGGTGTATTCTCTTTATAATCAGGTCCTTATTTACATGTTGATAAAACTGGCCGCTTGTGTGCGCAGACCATCATTTGGGGTCTGGGACTCTGATACCTCAAGCCCCATTCTGTGGCAGACGCTTTAACCTCTGAGCCACCAGGGAAGCCCATCTGTGCTTGCAGGAGGCACAAAAGGCAGGCACCCAGGAGCCGGTCTCCACTTGCACTCTCCCTACCGGTGATCCTTTCCAGCCCCGAGGCTCTCAGTTCCACCCCCAGACTGACGACTCAGAAATTAATATTTCACGTGAGTGCCGAACTAGTTCTGCTTCTCAAAATCTCCATGAGGGTTTTTAACCAGCATCACAAATTAACATAGCAAACTCCTTACTCCCCCACTGGAAACTGGCTCCCGCACGTCTCTCCCTCTTCAGTAAGCTGACCCCAGCTCCCAGCCTGCAAGCTTAGAACACTGATTTCATCTTTGATTTCTACCTTGATTTTCTTTTCTTTTTTTTAGTTTTTTAAATTAAATTACTTATTTTAACCGGAGGCTGATTACAATGTTGTGGTGGTTTTGGCCATATATTGATGTGAATCAGCAAATATTACTGTTCCACCTGCACAGTGTTACCCCCAACATGCCAAATTCCCTTCGTGCGCACCTCTATATCCGTGTTCCAACCCATCACCTCTCACGTGATTGTCTTTCTGCATCTGCTCCTGCCTTCCTGCAGTGCTAAGACCACAGAGGCTGGAGGGAATCAGGGCATGTTGCTCCTGCAGGTAAAAGTCTTGCCACTCCTCCTAGAGTGTAATTCATCTTCTTCCTGTGGCCAAACAACTCACACAGTCTCCCCTTTAACCTCACCTGCCCCTCCCTCCCAGTCCACCATTTTCCAGCCACAGGGATTATCTCTCTGCTCCTAAATGTGCAGCCAAGCTCACCCCCTTCTCGGTGCTCAGGGACTAGCCAGTCCTTTCCCTGGAATGTTCTTTCCTTGGATCTTCACATAGCTGACTCTTCCATGCAGATTTTAGCTCAATGCCCCTCCTTAATGGGACTTTTAATGGGACTGTCCAGCCAAAATTATCCCCGTCCCTTCCCATTTCAGCCCCTTTCCATCAGATTACCCCATTACATGTCCTGCATTATACTTATCCACTATCTGGGATAACCTGGATTGTTTATTTATTCCCTTGTAATCTAGTATTGTCAGCTTCATGAGAGCAGTTACCTTAACTGGGACATTTTCCTCTTGGTTCCCACCAGAGAGCCAGTGGGACAAAAAGGAACATCATCTTTGCACATCTCAAACCACGTGGGCTGCCTGAGAAGCACGCCCCTTGTCAGGACCGAGGTGATTTATTTAAGTCCTGATAAGAAGCATGGCGCCCCACTCCAGTACTCTTGCCCGGAAAATCCCATGGACAGAGGAACCTGGTAGGCTTCAGTCCATGAGGTCACAAAGAGTCGGACACGACTGAATGACTTCACTTTGACTTTTCACTTTCATGCATTGGAGAATGAAATGGCAACCCACTCCAGTGTTCTTGCCTGGAGAATCCCAGGGACGGGGGAGCCTGGTGGGCTGCCATCTATGGGGCCGCACAGAGTTGGACATGACTGAAGTAACTTAGCAGCAAGAAAGGAGAGTTAAAACTCAACATTCAGAAAACTAAGATCATGACATCTAGTCCCATCACTTCATGGCAAGTTGATGGAGAAACAGTGGCAGACTTTATTTTTTGAGCTCCAAAATCACTGCAGATGGTGACTACAGCCATGAAACTAAAGATGCTTACTCCTTGGGAAAAAAAGCTATGACCAACCTAGACAGCATATTAAAAAGCAGAGACATTACTTTGCCAACAAAGGTCCATCTAGTCAAGGCTATGATTTTTCCAATGGTCATGTATGGATGTGAGAGCTGGACTATAAAGAAAGCTGAACACCGAAGAATTGATGCTTTTGAACTGTGGTGTTGGAGAAGACTCTTGAGAGTCACTTAGACTGCAAGGAGATCCAACTAGTTCATCCTAAAGGAAATCAGTCCTGAATATTCATTGGAAGGACTGATGTTGAAGTTGAAACTCCAATCCTTTGGCCAGCTGCTGTGAAGAACTGACTCATTGGAAAAGACCCTGATGCTGGGAAAGATTGAAGGCAGGAGGAGAATGGGACGACAGAGGATGAGATGGTTGGACGGCATCACCAACTCGATGAACATGAGTTTGAGCAAGCTCTGGCAGTAGGTGATGGACAGGGAGGGCTGGCGGGCTGCAGTCTGTGGGGCCGCAAACAGTCGGACACGACTGAGCGACTGCACCGAACTGACTGAAGAACGGAGGGAAGCCGGAGAACTGAGGAGACAGGCAGAGAGAAACGCCGTTCCTCTCCCCGAAACAGCCCAGAGGAAGAAGGTGGGAAAACTTGCTGGGGAACACCTCTGCTGGAAGCCAGAAAAGCAGAGCGAAGCCCCTCCTGTGCTTCCGGCCCCCTGAGCTGCCCATCCACCCTCCATCTCAGAAGCTTCACGTGGCATCCACCCCTCCTTTCACTCCACACAGCAGGGAGCCTCCTACGGGTCCTCCTCCTCTTGTGCCCGTCTGTGGTCCCCTTTGTTCCAGCTGCTCCTGGCTGCCACAGGCTTGGTTCCAGCCTCACCATCCTCAGCTTGATCATCACAGCACTCACACCCTCTACATACCCAGCATCCTCCACAAAGGGGGTCTTTCCAAACTGGGCTCTTGTCATGCTACTCCCCGCTTTAAAAACCAAGCTAGTTCAGGGCAGGGAAAATACAAGATGAGTCTGGAGCATTTTGTGGTGGCCTGAAGTAAGAAAATGCTCAGAAATGAAAGAAAAAAAGGGAGACAGGAAGGAAGGAAGGAAGGAAGGAAGGTAAGAAGGGGAAGCACGGAGAAAGGTAGGCAGGAGGGGGGGATGGAGGTGGGAAGGAAGGAAAGGCAAGGATGGATGGAGACACATCAAAAGGACACAGGCGCTGAACTGATAAAGATCTCTATGACCAGAGTTGAAACAGTTCACCAACAAAGCTCATAATAATGATAGTATCGGATTGTAACACAAAGAATCCAATAAATATTCACGAGTTCATAGTGATATAAACAAATGATTGAATAAATACATCACAAGTATTCCTTGCAGAATAATTCCAACAAATAAATATAGAATGGGTGGGGGAAATGGGAAATGAACATTAGAACACCGTAGCAAAAGTTATTGCAGGCAAGATTCACCAGTGAATGCTTGTATGAAAGGGCAAATATCTTTCTCTCAAGGAGAAAGATATTCATTTAACCTCAAAGTATCTTCCCCAAAATTAAATGGAGAAACATGGTAACTTCATAATGGAGGAACCCCACCCGCAACACCTTCACCGAGTGACTGAGGTTAATATCACCAAACTGAGCACCTCTTTTTCCACATGCAGAGAGCAGTCCATCAGCTCTGGGGTACTCTTCCTATAAATCCATAACCTCAATACCTTCTTGCAGAAACATCATAAAAATCCAATAGAGACATTTTACAAAACATCAGACCAACAGTCTTCAAAGATGTCAGGGGGATGAAGGATTTGGGGAATACTCAGGAAGAGACTGGCAGACTAAAGACTTGAAACTGAGTGTAATGGAACTTCATTTGGATCCCGGAAGAGCTAAGGACATCAGTGGGGAAACACAAAATCTTGATAGTTTGTGGTTCAGTTTATGATGTCACGCCCATATTAATTTCTAATTTTGACAAACACACCATGGTCAGTCAGGTCAGCCACTCAGTCGTGCCCAACTCTTTGCGACCCCATGGACTGCAGCACACCAGGCTTCCCTGTCCATCACCAATGCCCGGAGTTTACTCACACTCATGTCCATCCAGCCATCTCATCCTCTGTCATCCCCTTCTCCTCCTGCCCTCAATCTTTCCCAGCATCAGGGTCTTTTCCAGTGAGTCAGTTCTTCACATCACTTGGCCAAAGGATTGGAATTTCAGCTTCAACATCAGTCTTTCCAATGAATATTCAGGACTGATCTTCTATAGGATGGGCTAATTCCATCTCCTTGTAGTTCAAGGGACTCTCAAGAGTCTTCTTCAACACCACAGTTCAAAAGCATCAATTCTTCATGCTCAGTTTTCTTTACAGTCCAAATCTCACATCCATATATGACTACTGGAAAAACCATTGCTTTGACTAAACAGCCTTTTGTTGGCAAAGCAATATCTCTGCTTTTGAATATGCTGTCTAGCTGGTCATAGGTTTTCTTCCAAGGAGCAAATGTCTTTTAATTTCATGGCTGCAGTCACCACCTGCTGTGACTTTGGAGCGCAGCAATGGCAATGGATGTTCATGTTAGAGGAAGTCAGGTATGTAGGAACTCTCTGTCCTACTTTTACTGTTCTGTAAATCTAAAGTTATTCAGGGGCTTCCCTGGTGGTTCGGTGGCTGAGAATCCACCTGCCAATGCAAGAGGCATGGATTCTTTGATCTCTGGTCCAGGAAGATCCCACATGTTGTGAGGCAACTGAGCTTGAGAGCCACAGCTACTGACGCCTCTGTGCCCCGTGCTCCACAGCAAGAGAAGGCCCCGCAGCCGAAAGCCTCCTCCTCGTGAGTGGGGAGCAGCCCCACCCTCCACAACTAGAGAAGCACAGGCACAGCAACAGTGACCCAGAGCGGCCTAAAACAAGTACAGAAATGTGCAAATACAAGGCGGGCAAAATAATTCAAGAGCCCCTCGCTAGCTTGGCGGGGTCAGTAGAATCCAACTTCTTTGCTGTAGCATCGGAACCACCCACGATCTTAGCTCCCGGGGATTCTTGAGGAAAGGTCCCCTTCCATACACCACCCCCCAATACGTTCAAACAGCATCACTCTCCAACCGCATGAAGCTCTTCACAGCCCCTCAAGGCAGCCCAGGCTTCATAGTCACAGGCCCTACGCCTTCATCACTCCTTCATCTTGGAGTCTGTTTCTTAATCAAGCTCTTGGTCAAAGTCAAAGCAGAAGTCACTTTTGCATGACTTTCCCGAGTCCCCACTTCTACCACGGGCGGATGAACTCTTCCCTCCCCACCTTCCCACCCTCTACGCCCTGTGATGACTTCTGCCACGGCCCCCTCCCCGTTGTCTGCACAACGACTAAACTCTTGGCTCCCAGGACAGAACTGGGGCATATTTATCTTCATGGTCCTCAGCCAACACTAACGTTGTGTGAGATTAATCGGGAAGGAAGGTGTTCCTGGAGCTGGACAAACCCATCTGGTTAATCAGCTTCTGTAGGCAGAGCCTTGGGGAGGGCGGGGAGGGCTGACACCCTGCGTCCTGGAAGATGGTGCTCATCCATCACTCTCCAGCCCTGCCAGCAGCCAGTAGCAAAGTGCCTGCACCAAAGGTCGTCTCCTCAGGTTCTGTGAAAAGCCAGGGTCTAAGCTAAAATGCATAACAACCAGGAAGAAAAGTTTTCTACTCAAGAAATGAGTTGCTTTTAGACCTAGCTGAACTAACCAGCAATGCAAACAGGGCTAGTGGAATGTGAACAGGAACTAGATTTACTCCTCATTAAACCAAACCATTCAATAGAATTCCCCTCTGTGGCTCAGATGGTGAAGAGTCTGCCTGCAGCGCGGGAGACCTGGGTTAGATCCCTGGGTTGAGAAAGTCCCCTGGAGAAGGGAATGGCAACCCACTCCAGTATTCTTGCTAGAAAATCTCATGGACAGAGTGAGTCAATTCCTAGATAGGTTGATAAGAAGTCTGGGGGTCCCCGAGGAGAAAGGGCTCTGGGGCTCTTGAAGAGAAGGAAGGGGTCTGGGGTTCTCAAGGAGGAGGAGAGGACAAACTTTTTTTCTCTCTACATTCCTTAGTCTTAATCACAGAAAAGGTCTTTTTCTTTAAGCCCAGAACTGATAATTATACAACAAACCACTCAGTTTAAAACTCTGTGAAAGTGAAAGTGAAGGTGCTCAGTCATGTCCAACTCTTTTCGACCCCCATGGACTGTAGCCCACCAGGCTTCTCCATCCATGGAACTTTCCAGGCATGAGTACTGGAGTGGGTTGCCATTTCCTTCTCCATTAAACTCTGTACTGGGGATTATATCCTAGGGAAAGACTAGGATTATATCCTAGGGAAGGACTGGTGTTGAGGCTGAAACTCCAATACTTTGGCCTCCTGATGCGAAGAGCTCACTCATTTGAAAAGACTCTGATGCTGGGAAAGATTGAAGGTGGGAGGAGAAGGGATTGACAGAGGATGAGTTGGTTGGATGGCATCACTAACTCAATGGACATGAGTTTGAGTGAGCCCTGGGAGTGGGCGATGGACAGGGAGGCCTGACGTGCTGCAACCCTTGGGGTTGCAAAGAGCTGGACATGACTGAGTGACTGAACTGAAGTGAAATGAACTGAGGGATTATATAACAACAGTGTAACCTGCTTGAGGACAGTTTTTCCTTCCTGAAAACCTTCTGGCTAATCTTGTTATCTTAAAATGTAAATTATGGGAGTGGGTCTGGTAAAATTTTCACAAACTTGAGATATTCTTTTGATTTATTATAATAATTAATTCCCTGGAGAAGGAAATGGCAACCCACACCTGTATTGTTGCTTGGAAAATCCCAAGGACAGAGGAGCTTGTCAGGCTACAGTCCATAGGGTCAAAAGAGCTGGACATAACTTAGCAATATCTTTCTTAACTAATTTAAAAAGTATATAACTCCTTTGCTAACACTAGGGAGGGGGGCACTCTCCACCCTCCTTCTGATATCTATGTCAGAAGCTTTCCCTGTCCCTCTCATACTTTAATAAAAGTCTGCTACACAACAGCTTTTGAGCGATCAAGCTTGGTCCCTGGTCCCGAAGCTAAATCTTCTTCTTTAGAGATCACGAATCCAACACCGTTCACCATAAGCTATCAAGAGGAGCCTGGCAGGTTACAGTCTGTGGGGTAACAAAGAGTCGGACACAGTTGAGCAACTAACACTTTCACTTTCTGTGGCCAGCTTGAATTAGTCTATGTATTTAAAGGTAATAAGTCCCCATTCTTTTGTAAAAGCCTCAACCTTACATGTTTCAAACTTTCTCAAGACTCACTTCTTTGGAATCACTTGAACCCAAGTGACTACAGATTCTGAAGCTGCCTGCTCGCCCTCAGCAGATTCTGAAAGGACGACGTTTGCCTTGTAATTTAGACTTCAGTCCCACAGTTTGATATCCTCAGTTCTCCCAGACCTCGGGCTTACTGATGTGAGAGCACCTTGGGTCTGACTCTTTTAGGTCAGTGAAGACTGCTTTTTTAAAGTTTTTCTTGGTATGTGCTTTTCCGTGTTGATTTCTCCCAGTTCCAAAATAGAGTTCAAACAGTAGAGCGGTAATAGCTCTCGGACTTCAAACCCCCTGCTCTTGATTTGCGGTTCTTAATGTTTCATGCATGTGGCCCTTACATAACTGCGTCTCCACCTCGGTATCGATTCCCTGCCCTCACCTTCAATATTTGATCACAGTGATGAGAAGAGCCAAATAAGTAACTGTAGCTTTTGGAGCTGGACTCAAAAGTAATTCTTCTTCCCATGAATGCAGGAGGAGAAAAGGAAAATAAGGGAAAGGAAATTGCCTTTATTTCTCAGAGTAGCAGCCCGCTATTTTCTGAAAATGATACTTTTACTGAGCTCATTTTCAGCACAGGACACAGTGAGGCGAGCTAGGAGGAGCTGCTGCTGTTTCTCCCCGCCTCCTTCTTGGCCTCGGGGACAGGCGGTAGGTCAGCAGCTCCTGACTCGCCCCCGCTGGCTGTCTGTCCAGAAGTGGGACCAAGGAAGCCTGGCATCCTCATGCCCTCAAATCACCTCCCAGTGACTCTCCACGGTGGTCCTTCTTCCGCCCTCCTGAGCTTCCCGCTAGAAAAGCAGATATGCGGTCCTGGTGATCCTTCTAGTTCACCGGCACTAGCCCTCCTGGTTCCTCATCATAGGGGAAATAGCTGTCAGTTTCCCAGAGAGGTTCGGGGCATATTTAACCAAGGATTCCTCCTCCCAGTCAACTAGCCTAAAACAGAGAAATTCTTTCTTCTATCTCTAATTATATCCTCTCACCCACATCCCACCTGGCTGGTCGCTGAGTCCTGAGGCTGCCCCGGAAGGACCTCTGTGATGTAGCTCCTTTTTTTTCCCCTATCTTCAATGCACTAGTGAAGGGTCAGATTTGATATTTCCACCTGGAACTATAGTTAAGAAGGGCTTTTGCATCCCTTTCCAGAGGTTACAGGGGAGAAGGGACAAGGAATAAGAAGCAGATGGGTCCCAGCTCCAGAAGGAAAGGGAGCTGTTGGAGGATTGATATATGGGATAATGGGAGGGATGAAGGCAAGTCTTATTTTCTAAGATCCTGAGTAAGGTTTCTAAACCTGAGTAAGGCAGACCAGCCTGGAATCTCCAAAAACTTGGTTCAGTTCAGTTCAGTTCAATCGCTCAGTCTTCTTTGCAACCCCATGAATCGCAGCACACCAGGCCTCCCTGTCCATCACCAACTCCTGGAGTTCACTCAGACTCACTTCCATCGAGTCCGTGATGCCATCCAGCCATCTCATCCTCTGTTGTCCCCTTCTCCTCCTGCCCCCAATCCCTCCCACCATCAGAGTCTTTTCCAGTGAGTCAACTCTTTGCATGAGGTGGCCAAAGTACTGGAGTTTCAGCTTTAGCATTATTCTTTCCAAAGAAATCCCAGGGCTGATCTCCTTCAGAATGGGCTGGTTGGATCTCCTTGCAGTCCAAGGAACTCTCAAGAGTCTTCTCCAACACCACAGTTCAAAAGCATCCCATTATAATTGTGAATGGACATTGATTAGGATTATGACATATTCAATCATCTCTTTTAGTTTCTTGATGTCATTTGATAATTAGATGGGTTTTATAATAACAAAAAATGTAGTGCTATTTAACTCAGGTTGGCCCAAAGATATAAAGATATAGTTCACCTTTTATAACATATAGCATAAAATATCCTTGATTGTATGTCCGTAAACCTCATGTAGGATTAAACAGCATACCTACGCTTGTTAATAAATGAGCCACTGTAAATTAAAAATGTTCCATGGACCCCTGGTGTTAATATAGTTAGCTTAGTGACACTTCAGCATGTCCAAACATAAAACTAAACATGAAATCTTTATGCTAGTAACTCTGAGACAACTGTAAAGCTGAAGTAATTTGAAAAATTAAACCACTTGTCTTAGCTTTATTAGTTATATGCTTTGAATATTAAGAATTATGTCATTTTACTGAAACAAAATCAGTGTTCAGAACACAAATATGATGTAGACCGTTCCTTTGCAGCTCCTACTGGACTTGTGTAAATACCACAGTTCAGTTCAGTTGCTCAATCGTGACCCCATGAATCGCAGCACGCCAGGCCTCCCTGTCCATCACCATCTCCCGGAGTTCACTCAGACTCACGTCCATCGAGTCGGTGATGCCATCCAGCCATCTCATCCTCTGTCATCCCCTTCTCCTCCTGCCCCCAATCCCTCCCAGCATCAGAGTCTCTTTCAATGAGTCAACTCTTTGCATGAGGTGGCCAGAGTACTAGAGTTTCAGCTTCAGCACAGGCCCTGGGATAATCCCAATGGCTCTGAAACCACAGTGAACAGCCTAGCACAGATGTGTTTGGAAAAGCAGAAAAGGAGGAAGAAGATGGGGAGCGTATATTTGAAAAGAAAACGGTTCAGGGACTTCCCTGGTGGTCCAGTGGTTAAGAATCCACCTTCTTATGCAAGGGACACAGGTTTGGTCCCTGGTCAGGGCACTAAGATCCCACGTGCTGCAGGGCAGCTAAGTCCAGGCCCCACAACTCCCGAGTCTCCTCGCTCTAGAGCTGGAGTGCCACAGTTCAAGAAAAGACCTCACGTTGCAAAGAAAGGCCCCATTCACCCCAACAAAGATCCCTAGGGCCACAGCTAAGACCCAGGGTAGCGAATGAATAAATGCTTTGTTGTCTAGTTGCTAAGTCATGTACAGCTCTGCGACCCCATGGAATGCAGCCCACCAGGCTCCTCTGTCCATGGAATTTCCCAGGTAAGAATCCTGGAGTAGGGTAGCCATTTCCTTCTCCAGGGGATCTTCCCAACCCAGGGATCGAATCCATGTCTCCTGCATTGCAGGCAGACTTTTCACTGCTGAGCCACCAAGGAAGCTCAAATAAATAAACATTTTTTTAAAAAGAGCGTGGCTCAGAACTTTATTACACTGATGAAGGACATCACCTCTGCGTACCAATCCCTAAATTCCAGAGTAAGACAAACTTTTAAGAAAGATACTTCCTGACTCAGAAATAATAGGGAAGCTTATATCAATTTAAGCCTCAAGCCAATAAATATTACAAATTCGGGGTGGGGTGGGGGGAGGCGGCAGGGAAGGAAAAAACTTTTGAAGGCCCTGGAGATGAGCCTAGAGACTGAGGAAACTGGAGGCACACGATCCTTGGAGAAAGGAAGGATTCGCTTCCCTTCCTTGGGAAGCAAACATGTGAGCACAACACTGAGCACCTAGCCAGGCTTTTCTCTGAAGACACTTCTGATTCAGCACAGCAGGTCGGGGCATAGAGCTCAAACAGAAAGAGGTGGTCTGGCTGGAATGGAAGAAACGGGGCTGAAGTGATCAGAAACTAAGAAAAAAGTCCTGGAGAGGAAGGAGACATAGGTGGAAGCTCCCAAAGCTTCATACTAAATTGAGTCAAGTCCCTGCACAGCTCCAAGAAGCCCAAGAGAAATATTTCAGGAGCTGTCTGCTACTAGAGAGACAGGGATTGGCATTCATGTCTCACCAGCTAGGCAAGCAAGCTGAATGCCTCA
>SJYX01024346.1:67040-94220 GCA_006410675.1 Oreotragus oreotragus | reverse complement strand
TGCACAGCTCAAAGAAGCCCAAGAGAAATATTTCAGGAGCTGTCTGCTACTAGAGAGACAGGGATTGGCATTCATGTCTCACCAGCTAGGCAAGCAAGCTGAATGCCTCACGCTTCCCGCTGAAATCCCTCAAGAGCCACATAGTCGGAATAAGTATCACATTTTAGGACTAACAGAGTCACCATCTGACCAAGAGTAAAATCTAATTAATTAGCAGCAAAACCTTAAACAAACTCTCAACACGATTTAGGGGCTTACCTGGTAATTTAACTGCCTTCCAGAGCAAATATGGCATCCTGCAGAGGAAGATATCAAACTCCAGAGTTCCTACAATGTTCCAAACAAGACATCAGCCTAAAGTCAAAGATTACTAGACATGAAAAAGGAGCAGAAAAAATGGTCACCAAGTTAAGAGAAGAAAAAAGCAGTCAAATAAGATTGAACCCGGAGACCCGGGTTCGATCCCTGGGTCGGGAAGATCCCCTGGAGAAGGAAATGGCAATCCACTCCAGTTCTTGCCTGGAGAATCCCATGGACCGAGAAGCCTAGTAGGTTACAGTCCATGGGGTCGCAAAGAGTCGGACATGACTGAGCGATTTCACCTTCACCTTCATTGCTTATATGTGGAAGAAAAAAGAAAGACAAATATCATATGCTATTGCTTATTTGTGGAAGAAAAAACAAATGAACTCATTTATAAAACAGAAGCAGAGTTACCAATGTAGAAAACAAATAGGTTCCCAGGGGATAAGGGGAAGAGAGATAAACTGGGGGGTTGGGACTGACATAAACACACTACCATATGTAAACTGGGGGCTTCCCAGGCGGCGCTAGTGGCGAAGAATCTGCCTGCCAGTGCAGGAGACTCGTGACGTGGGTTTAATCCCTGGGTCGGGAAGATCCCCTAGAGGAGGGCATGGCGACCCACTCCAGTACTCTTTCCTGGGAAATTCCATGGACAGAGGAGCCTGGTGGGCCACAGTGCACGGGGTCACAGGGTCAGACACGACTGAAGCGACTTAGCACACACACACACACACATAAAACATAAACCTAATAAGAACCTGGTGCATAGCGCAGGTAACTCTACTCCGTACACTGCAATGGCCTATATGGGAAAAGAAATAAAAGAGTGGATATACGCATACGTTTACATAGCCAACTCACTTTCAGTGCACCTGAAGCTAACACAACACTGTAAATCGACTATGAAAATAAATCACTAAATGGCAGTGAGCAGACTGAGCAAAAGCAAGCAAGAAAATGATACACCATCAGTGAATTCCTTAACTTTTCATTACTTAATTTATTTAGTACTTTATTCTTAATTAGCCTGATTTCTTAAGTTATTCTTTTAGATTGCTTAATTCTGGAACATTATAAAGAAAACCCAAACTGAGGAAATGCTGCTCAATTTATTCAACTCTTCACTTCAGACTGTATCGTGATTGACAGCAAACACAATTTTAGAATCATTAAGGCACAGTCTTCTTCATGCTCCTCATACATTTTCATTTTCTGGTACTAAGTTTTCAAATTTTATTGTAATGTCACCTTCATTGTGTGTGAGCAAGATCTACCTTTCGCTAAAAAAATTCAAAAACATTTTAATCCTAAAAGAAAAATGCCTAAATTTAGACTTGGCTTTTTTGTAGACATTTTCATGCTTAACATTAACAAGAAATAATTCCTACCCACTAAGTGTGGATGGTGCAGATTTAGCATTAACTTATTTTGTGTGCTGGAAACCACGTTAATGCTTACTCTGAGGCTCATGGTTGATTTCACTCTTCTAGTAAGAATTTTATCTTGTTCAAAAAGAGCGAAGATTTGGTATTCCTTCCATGTGGTCAAGAATGGTTGAAAAGTCACAAGTGAGAAGAGATTCTCTTTGGTAAGATTTGGAAAAGAGCACATATAATTATTGCATTCTTTGGGCTTCCCTGGTGGTTCAGACTTAAAGAATCTGCCTGCAGTGCAGGAGCTTAGGTTCGACCCCTGGGTTGGGAAGATCCCCTATGGGAGAGTATGGCAACCCACCCCAATATTCTTGCCTGGAGAATCCCACGGACAGAGGAACCTGGTGGGTTACAGGCCATAGGGTCACAAAGAGTTGTACGTTACTGAGTGACTAATGCAACACTTGCTCCAAAAAATGTTATCACTAAATGTATAGTTGAGTCATGACTCCTAGTAGCAAATGGATTTTCAACCAAAATTCTGGTTTGTACACTTTACCAGTATTATGAGTGTTTTATCCTTTATATCAAAACCTGAAACTGAAAGTTGTTCGGTCACACCTTTCTCATATCAAAGCCTACACATTTTACAATAGATATAAAACCAATGACAGCCGTTAATCTTGATGTCTCTTTTCATCTTTCTGGTGGTTAAGACTAAATCCACAAATGTTACTTGCTCAACAGAACATTTTGTCTTTGATACAGGTGATAGAAATGGGTAATATTTACTTTTTAAAACATTTGTGTGTGATTTCTTAGTAAGATGTCCATTCACATCCATTCATTAAGATATGGGTCTCATTTGAATATTTCATTCTTGATCATCTTCACATGCTTTACTTTTAACCAAAATTCCAGGTTCAGCCATTCTACCATTTAGTTTTGCAAGCATTTCTACTAGGAAATTTCTATTGCTTTCTATAAATATTGTACTGTGGGTATCACAAAAAAAAATCATCGTGCTTGCTAATAGTAAGCAGATAGTACGACTCTTTAAGAACATTGCATCAGGGTACTTCCATGTTCACAAGTCTTTCTTCAGCGCTCTCACTCACTGTGTTCAGACTGTTCCCCATGGCAGTAATTACCTGTGTGATTTCTCTGGTTCTAGGTGCAAATGATGTTTCATGTTCTTATAATTAAGAGTTTGGATCTTTGCAGCCATGGATACCATCTTACCCAAAGCTACGTTACAAAACATGAAAAAATAGTTGCAAAATACTTTGCCTTTAAACTTAAAATCTGTAAGTTGGTGGCTATACTTTCTTCTTCCAATAGAAATAATTGCAATGTAAAATACTCAATTTTCTATCAGGCTTATGGAAAGAAAATCAGAATCGTCAATTTGAATCAGATTGCCTTTGCTAAAAACATTCACACACTACCCAAATGGTGTGATGAAGCTTCATCTCTCTCACCCAATTTACTGATTTCATGAACATCATTTTCCTCATCTCCTAACAGCAGGCTGGCGCACTGTCAGTTCCAGTTGTGGTTTGAATAAGAAATACTCTTTCCCACTCTCATTGTTTGATCAAAAATTCAGTCTTCCTTTAATAATGACTATAAAGAGATTTTAGCTGACCTGTTTAAGCTTTGTATCTGATGAGAACAGTTTTCTTGCTCATTTTCATTTTTTCAATAATTAAATCTAACTAATTATACAATGTAGAACATTGAGCTTGCAAGTTTCATCTGAGTCACACACCGCAGAAGTCTGCTCAGTTTCATTGTTTCCAGATTATTTTTAAATGTGAACAGAGCTCCTTTCACGAAGATTTTCCTATTTCCTTCTCAGCTTTCTATTTCTGAGCCCCACTTCCATATTTTCTATTGCACACACACACACACACACACAACTGACTGCATTTATTCTCCACGATCTAAAGTTTATAATACACATTTCAGATTAAAATATGCAATGGAATGTTGTTTGAACTGTATTCATTTAAATATGTTTTCATCAAAAATACAAATACATGGAATGCGTGTGAGTGCTCAGTCATGTCCAGCTCTTTGCTACCCCGTGGACTGTACCGAGTCAGGCTCCTCTGTCCGTGGAATTTTCAAGGCACGAGTACTGGAGAGGGTTGCCATTTCATATATGGAATTTAGAAAGATTGATGGCACCAATGATCCTACATGCTGGGCAGCAAAGGAGACTCAGACATGAAGAACAGACTTTTGGACTCGGTGGGAGAAGGAAAGGGTGGGATGATTTGAGAGAATAACATTGACACATATATGGTAACAGACAGTAATCCAAGTCAGACCCTAAAGGAATCTAGTCAAACCAGTCAATCCTAAAGGAGATCAAACCAGAATGTTCACCGGAAGGACTAATGCCGAAGCCGGAGATCTAATACTTTGGATGGCATCACCGACTCCAAAGACGTGAGTCTGAGCAAGCTCTGGGAGATAGTGAAGGACGGGGAAGCCTGGCGTGCTGCAGTCCGGGGGGCTGCAAAGAGTCGGACACGACTGAGCGACTGAAAACCAGGAATATACAGTAACACGTGTAGCATAAATGAGCAGCGCACGTTCAAGGCATGGAAGAGGGCACCCAGAGCCGGTGCTCGGGGACAACCCAGGGGACAGGGTCGGGAGGCAGGTGGGAAGGGGCTGCAGGATGACGGGGACACGTATAACTTCGGCCGACCCATGTTGATGTATGACAAAAACCGTCACAATATTGAGAAGTAATTATCCTCCAATTAAAATGAATATATTAATTTTTAAAAAAGAAAAAGGAAAAGATAAATACATGAATTATATATCTATAAATGTACAAACTATATAAAAATATAATCTGTACACTTACGTATACATGAAATATATCTATAAATATATATATAAATGTACTAATTAAAATCACATTAAAATGACAATTAAAAATACACTGCATGTTTCTCAAAAAAGTTATTCTTCTTGTAAAATATTTAAACCAATTTTTACAACTGAAGGTCAAACACAAACTGTGATTAATGAACCCAAAATTTTTAAATCAAAATCATATCAATAAAGCTGTAGTTATATAAATTTGTTAAACTATAATTCAAGTGCTAAATATTTTTACAGTTTTCCTGTTGAAATCCTCCTGGATGCCAGTGTAAAGACTCACCATCATGCTGCACTCCAGGGACTGGTGTATCCAGACGGACCCCAACACCCACCCCTGGCAGGACCCATACCACAAAGTCTGGGGCGACTCACATGCCTGTTCACATTCAGAGTGGTCTCCTCTGCTCTGAGGCCACAGGGCAGATGTGGAGAAGTTGACCTGGGGGCCAGAATGGTGTTAGCCAAGAGATGAGAGGTTTGCTGTGCCACGTGGAGGACAGGTACTGCCCACAGACAAGTCTGTCTGTGTCTGTTCTCCCGACGCAGAGCCCAGAGCAGGGGCAAGGCCAGCAGTGCCTACTGGGCCCCAGAAGCACGTGCACAGGTGAGCAGGGACCGTGAGCAGTGATGCTCAGGGAGGGGTCTTCCTAAAAGCCAAAGCCCCACCCACAGTCCAGACGCCCACACACAGCGGAATAACTGACTCATCTGCTGTGCTTTCATAAAACGGAACGGCCACAGAAATGAAAGAACGAGACGGACCTGCAACAACGCGACTGAATGCCGTGCACATAAGTTCAACAAGAGAAGCTCACGGTAAACAGATTTCACTTAAAGCAAACAAACAAACAGATCGTGGACTGTGCCTGCTGGAAAATTCTTAAAGAGATGGGAATACCAGACTGCCATGACTGCCTCCTGAGAAACACGTTTGCTGGTCAAGAAGCAACAGTTAGAACCAGACATGTAGCAACTGACCAGTTCAAAATCGGGAAAGGAGTGTGACAAGGCTGTATATGGTCACCTGCTTATCTAACTTATACACAGAGCACATCATGCGAGACGCCAGGCTGGATGAAGCGCAAGCAGGAGTCAGGATTGCCGGGAGAAATACCAACAACCTCAGATATGCAGATGACACCACCCTTATGGCAGAAAGCAAAGAGGAGCAAAGAGCCTCTTGATGAAAGTGAAAGAGGAGAGTGAAAAAGATGGCCTAAAGCCCAACATTCAAAAAACTAAGATATGGAGAACAATGTGGAGATTCCTTTAAAAATTGCAAATAGAACTGCTGTATGACCCAGCAATCCCACTGCTGGGCATACACACTGAGGAAACCAGAATTGAAAGAGACACGTATACCCCAGTGTTCATCGCAGCACTGTTTATAATAGTCAGGACATGGAAGCAACCTAGATGTCCATCAGCAGATGAATGGATAAGAAAGCNGAAGCGCAAGCAGGAGTCAGGATTGCCGGGAGAAATACCAACAACCTCAGATATGCAGATGACACCACCCTTATGGCAGAAAGCAAAGAGGAGCAAAGAGCCTCTTGATGAAAGTGAAAGAGGAGAGTGAAAAAGATGGCCTAAAGCCCAACATTCAAAAAACTAAGATATGGAGAACAATGTGGAGATTCCTTTAAAAATTGCAAATAGAACTGCTGTATGACCCAGCAATCCCACTGCTGGGCATACACACTGAGGAAACCAGAATTGAAAGAGACACGTATACCCCAGTGTTCATCGCAGCACTGTTTATAATAGTCAGGACATGGAAGCAACCTAGATGTCCATCAGCAGATGAATGGATAAGAAAGCACTGGTACATATACACAGTGGAGTATTACTCAGCCATTAAAAAGAATACATTTGAATCAGTTCTAATGAGATGGATGAAACTGGAGCCTGTTATACAGAGTGAAGTAAGCCAGAAAGAAAAACACCAAAACAGTATACTAACGCATATATATGGAATTTAGAAAGATGGTAATGATAACCCTGTATGCAAGACAGCAAAAGAGACACAGATGTATAGAACGGACTTTTGGACTCTGTGGGAGAGGGAGAGGGTGGGATGATCTGGGAGAATGACATTGAAACATGTATACTATCAGGTAAGAAACAAGCACCAGTCTATGTTTGATACAGGATACCGGATGCTTGGGGCTGGTGCATGGGGATGATCCAGAGAGATGATATGGGGTGGGAGGTGGGAGGGGGTTCAGGATCAGGAGCTCGTATACACCCGTGGTGGATTCATGTCAATGTATGGCAAAACCAATATGGTATTGTAAAGTAAAATAAAATAAAATTTCAAAAGAAAAACTAAGATCATGGCATCCGGTCCCATCCCTTCTTAAGAAACAGATGGGGAAATGTGGAAGGACAGACAGACTTCCTTTCGTTGGTCTCAGAGGACCATGAAATTAAAAGGCGCTTGCTCCTTGGAAGGAGAGCTGTGACAAAGCTGGACAGCATTTTAAAAAGCAGAGGCATCACTATATGCCAGCAAAAGTCTGTACAGGCAAAGCTATGGCTTTCCCAGTAGTCATGCACGATGCAAGAGGTGGATCATAAAGAAGGCTGAGCACTGAAGAACTGATGCCTCGGAACTGTGGTGGAGAAAATTCTTGAGAGTCCCTCGGACAGGAAGGAAATCAAACCAGTCAGTCCTAAAGGAAATCAACCATGAATATTCATTGGAAGGACTGATGCTGAAGCTCCAGTACTTAGGCTGCTTGATGTGAAGAGTGGACTCTTTGGTAAAGACCCTGATGCTGGGAAAGACTGAGGGCAAGAGGCGAAAGGGATGACAGAGGATGAGATGGGTGGATCATGTCACCAAATCAGTGGACATGAGTTTGAGTAAATTCAAGAAGACAGGAAAGGATACAGGCGCCTGGAGTGCTGTAGTCCATGGGGTCAGACTTGACTTAGCAACTGAACAACAACAAGGGCCAGGAATCATTACAAAGCGGACCCAGGAAGGCGCCTGCACAATAGTCAATGGTTGGCATGTCGGTAGCTTTTGAGGGGATGGGGAGGGGCAGTCACTGCAGGGGGCATGGGCGTCTTTAGCCTGTGGGGACACAGGAATTGCCTTTTCTGTGCTCTGCCTGTTTGTGCCCCCCCCACTAAACTCAAACGTTGGAGACCTAGCCACCAAGGGGACGCTATTAGGAAAAGAGCCTCTTGGGAGCTGATCAGGTCCTGAAAGCGGACGTTTCCTGAATGCGGCCAATGTCCTTCTAAAAGAGGCCCCAGGGACCTCCTTCACCCTTTCACCCATGTGGGGCACAGTGAGAAGTGTGAATTCATAGGAGGGCCCCCACCTCACCACACAGACACCATGGCCACGAACGTCCAGCCTCCGGAACGGTGAGGAATAAATGTCTGTTGTTTCTAAGCCGCCCAGATTCTGGTGTTTCCTCAGAGCAGCCAGGGTGGAGGAGTAGGGCAGTTTTCTCTCTGACTTTGGTGGGGTTGTATGGCGCTTCACTGGTACGTTTCACAGCATCGTTTATTAAGCACACATTTACGGCTCTGTACCTTTCTGTGCCTTACACCTCAAGAGGAAATTTTTTTAATGAATGGAGGCAAAACTTTGAAGATGGCAGCTCTAGATGACTCATTTAATCATTCACTCAGCAAATATTTATCCACACTGTGTGCCAGGCTCTGCACAAAACGTTCAGAAGCAAATTCAACATTTGAGATCCCACTCTGTCTTTAAAGAAGACGTTTGTAAACAGTCCCCTCACTTCCTCTCAGCTTGTGGCCAGAAACACTGCAAAGGGTAAGACATGTACATCCTCTCCTTGAAAACTTGCCCCTGCCTTTCCTGAGTGCTGGTGAGAATCAGGGCTCTTTTCTAATGGTGCTTAAAACAGACAATGCAGGCCTGCATCACCAACATCCACCAACATCCTTTATTAAATAGCCTGCAAACTCTCCTTTGGACTTCCCATGTGATGCAGCAGTAAAGAATCAGTTGTGTATAAGAGACAGCGCCCACACACAGAGGAATAACTGACTCATCTGCTGTGCTTTCATAAAACGGAACGGCCACAGAAATGAAAGAACGAGACGGACCTGCAACAACGCGACTGAATGCCGTGCACATAAGTTCAACAAGAGAAGCTCACGGTAAACAGATTTCACTTAAAGCAAACAAACAAACAGATCGTGGACTGTGCCTGCTGGAAAATTCTTAAAGAGATGGGAATACCAGACTGCCATGACTGCCTCCTGAGAAACACGTTTGCTGGTCAAGAAGCAACAGTTAGAACCAGACATGTAGCAACTGACCAGTTCAAAATCGGGAAAGGAGTGTGACAAGGCTGTATATGGTCACCTGCTTATCTAACTTATACACAGAGCACATCATGCGAGACGCCAGGCTGGATGAAGCGCAAGCAGGAGTCAGGATTGCCGGGAGAAATACCAACAACCTCAGATATGCAGATGACACCACCCTTATGGCAGAAAGCAAAGAGGAGCAAAGAGCCTCTTGATGAAAGTGAAAGAGGAGAGTGAAAAAGATGGCCTAAAGCCCAACATTCAAAAAACTAAGATATGGAGAACAATGTGGAGATTCCTTTAAAAATTGCAAATAGAACTGCTGTATGACCCAGCAATCCCACTGCTGGGCATACACACTGAGGAAACCAGAATTGAAAGAGACACGTATACCCCAGTGTTCATCGCAGCACTGTTTATAATAGTCAGGACATGGAAGCAACCTAGATGTCCATCAGCAGATGAATGGATAAGAAAGCACTGGTACATATACACAGTGGAGTATTACTCAGCCATTAAAAAGAATACATTTGAATCAGTTCTAATGAGATGGATGAAACTGGAGCCTGTTATACAGAGTGAAGTAAGCCAGAAAGAAAAACACCAAAACAGTATACTAACGCATATATATGGAATTTAGAAAGATGGTAATGATAACCCTGTATGCAAGACAGCAAAAGAGACACAGATGTATAGAACGGACTTTTGGACTCTGTGGGAGAGGGAGAGGGTGGGATGATCTGGGAGAATGACATTGAAACATGTATACTATCAGGTAAGAAACAAGCACCAGTCTATGTTTGATACAGGATACCGGATGCTTGGGGCTGGTGCATGGGGATGATCCAGAGAGATGATATGGGGTGGGAGGTGGGAGGGGGTTCAGGATCAGGAGCTCGTATACACCCGTGGTGGATTCATGTCAATGTATGGCAAAACCAATATGGTATTGTAAAGTAAAATAAAATAAAATTTCAAAAGAAAAACTAAGATCATGGCATCCGGTCCCATCCCTTCTTAAGAAACAGATGGGGAAATGTGGAAGGACAGACAGACTTCCTTTCGTTGGTCTCAGAGGACCATGAAATTAAAAGGCGCTTGCTCCTTGGAAGGAGAGCTGTGACAAAGCTGGACAGCATTTTAAAAAGCAGAGGCATCACTATATGCCAGCAAAAGTCTGTACAGGCAAAGCTATGGCTTTCCCAGTAGTCATGCACGATGCAAGAGGTGGATCATAAAGAAGGCTGAGCACTGAAGAACTGATGCCTCGGAACTGTGGTGGAGAAAATTCTTGAGAGTCCCTCGGACAGGAAGGAAATCAAACCAGTCAGTCCTAAAGGAAATCAACCATGAATATTCATTGGAAGGACTGATGCTGAAGCTCCAGTACTTAGGCTGCTTGATGTGAAGAGTGGACTCTTTGGTAAAGACCCTGATGCTGGGAAAGACTGAGGGCAAGAGGCGAAAGGGATGACAGAGGATGAGATGGGTGGATCATGTCACCAAATCAGTGGACATGAGTTTGAGTAAATTCAAGAAGACAGGAAAGGATACAGGCGCCTGGAGTGCTGTAGTCCATGGGGTCAGACTTGACTTAGCAACTGAACAACAACAAGGGCCAGGAATCATTACAAAGCGGACCCAGGAAGGCGCCTGCACAATAGTCAATGGTTGGCATGTCGGTAGCTTTTGAGGGGATGGGGAGGGTCAGTCACTGCAGGGGGCATGGGCATCTTTAGCCTGTGGGGACACAGGAATTGCCTTTTCTGTGCTCTGCCTGTTTGTGCCCCCCCCACTAAACTCAAACGTTGGAGACCTAGCCACCAAGGGGACGCTATTAGGAAAAGAGCCTCTTGGGAGCTGATCAGGTCCTGAAAGCGGACGTTTCCTGAATGCGGCCAATGTCCTTCTAAAAGAGGCCCCAGGGACCTCCTTCACCCTTTCACCCACGTGGGGCACAGTGAGAAGTGTGAATTCAGAGGAGGGCCCCCACCTCACCACACAGACACCATGGCCACGGACGTCCAGCCTCCGGAACGGTGAGGAATAAATGTCTGTTGTTTCTAAGCTGCCCAGATTCTGGTGTTTCCTCAGAGCAGCCAGGGTGGAGGAGTAGGGCAGTTTTCTCTCTGACTTTGGTGGGGTTGTATGGCGCTTCACTGGTACGTTTCACAGCATCGTTTATTAAGCACACATTTACGGCTCTGTACCTTTCTGTGCCTTACACCTCAAGAGGAAATTTTTTTAATGAATGGAGGCAAAACTTTGAAGATGGCAGCTCTAGATGACTCATTTAATCATTCACTCAGCAAATATTTATCCACACTGTGTGCCAGGCTCTGCACAAAACGTTCAGAAGCAAATTCAACATTTGAGATCCCACTCTGTCTTTAAAGAAGACGTTTGTAAACAGTCCCCTCACTTCCTCTCAGCTTGTGGCCAGAAACACTGCAAAGGGTAAGACATGTACATCCTCTCCTTGAAAACTTGCCCCTGCCTTTCCTGAGTGCTGGTGAGAATCAGGGCTCTTTTCTAATGGTGCTTAAAACAGACAATGCAGGCCTGCATCACCAACATCCACCAACATCCTTTATTAAATAACCTGCAAACTCTCCTTTGGACTTCCCATGTGATGCAGGAGTAAAGAATCCGTCTGCCAATATAGCAAATGTGAGAGATGGGGGTTTGATCCCTGGGTTGGGAAGACTCCCTGGAGTAGGAAATAGCAACCTGCTCTGGTATTCTTCCCTAGAGAATCTCATGGACAGAGGGCTGCAGTCCAGGGGGTTGCAAGGAGTTGTAGACACACAAACACCCTTTCTCTCAGCTTTCCTACGGAGGGAGACTTGGGGAGTGTAACCAGGGTCCCTCTAGAGCTGTCCTTGGTGCTGAACCTTGCAGAGCAAAGAACTCTATCTTTCAAATTCTCCTCATTCGTCAAAACATATCAGCTCTTTTAGGGAGGGGGGACTACCATCTTAATTTTTTATTTTAGCAGAAGCTGGTGGTCAAGAAATTTAAAACACAAATACAGTAAATTCTTTCTCGTGTTTTCAGTGGGGCAAAACACACTCATCCATCATTCTTTACACCATTCTGATGGACAGCTTATTTTCTAATGGACTAAGCTTCTCAACAACCTCAAATGTACACGAATAAGCAGGCTCAAATGAGGGCTTAGCTCATAATCCTCACAACTCTGTGATATTCAGGAAACATATAAAGACTGCTTGTAGACTGTCTGTAACTGAAATTCATAGACCAGCATCCCAGCAAAGGTGGTCACTCTGGTCTTTGCCAGAGAAGCAGGTGAGATGAATTCAAATCCTTGCAGGCAGATTCTTTACTGTTCGAACTACAGGAGAGTCTTCTAAAACACCACAGGCTGGCAATTCCATGCACTTCTAAGACTCAGTCGTGGACAACTACCTTTTGACTCTAGCAGTGGAATATGACACTCAGGAAATAAGTGGAAAACTTAATATAAATAAACCACATTTGAATTCTAGTAGACTATGGGGCATTATTAAATTTTTTCTTGTAATGCTTAATATCTTTCTTGATTTCTCAATATCTCTTTACAGCATTTGGAGAACATTTTCAAAGCCCCCTTGTAGCTAATTTAATACCTACAAATTCCCCATGGATATGTAGAAAGATTGTACAGCTTAGGGGATTAAGTACTCTACATTTTATTACAAAGGTACAGGTTCAAAATACATAAAGCCTTATTACCTGAAGAATATTTTCCCTGTACATAAAATTATTTACTTTAGGAGAGAAAATTATCATGTTAAAAGGCACATCACATCACCATCAATAAAACAATGTGTTTAAATACAAGTCAAAGAGTTAAAAGTCAAGAAAACTAAGAAGAAAGTTATCATTTCAATATGATATTACCCTGTATTTATAGAAAACTCTTTTAATGGAACTATTATTCATATGATTATTATTATATTAATTATTCATATAACCTTGAATTCCTTTCATTGCTATCCAGTAATATAATCCCAGTTAGCAGCACTATCCTCACTCTCTTGTGTTATTACAATCAGTCCTCAAGAGAGCTCAAAGTAAATAAGTTTAATTAAAGTTAATCTTTGGAATCCCCGCTGAGGCAGAATGAAGTGGACATCATCCTCTTTGTCCATAGAAATGCACGTCCATGAGAAGAATCCCAGGTGAGGACTGCGGTGTCACCAAGGGGAAAACACCCAGGTGTCTGAGATGAATGTGGTCCTGCGTGCTTCCTGGATGCTGACTTAGGTCTCCCAGTTACGAGTCTGCACTTCACTGGTGAGCAGTCTTTAACCTGACGATCAACCGGCAGTCAGAATACAGTCCCAGGCAGGGTGTCTCAGAAGCTCTCAGAACGTCTCTGAGAGCCGTGCGTGGACCAGCCCTGGTCCACTGGCATCCCGGTGAGAGGGAGCAGAGCGAGGGGAGAAGGAGAAACTGGCATGTCATCCTGTTCATGTCCAGCATAGTCCAAAAGCCCAAACCAAGAAAATCATTGCTGAAAGCATCATGCCTTGTCTCAGTAGAGATGAAAAAATTGTCTGTACTTGTCCCTTTTGTTTCTTGGTCAGATCATAATTTACTTAGGTGACAAAAGGTCAATTTGTAAGAACCAGGAACATTTGGACTTCCCTGGTGGCTCAGAAAGTAAAGAATCTGCCTGCAATGTGGCAGACTCAGGTCCTGTCCCTGGGCTGGGAAAACTCCTTGGAGAAGGGAGTGGCGACCTACTCCTGCGTTCTTGCCTGGAGAATCCCATGGACAGAGGAGTCTTGCTGGAAACAGTCCATGGAGTCGCAAAGCACCAGACACGACGGAGCGACTAACACTTTCACTTTCAAAAGAGGAGTGTGTTCCTCTGGAAATCTTATACCATTTCCTTTATGCATTCTCTCTATGGTATATCACACCCGAAGAGCATGCACAAAACAAAACCAGCTAGTAAAGGGTCACAATTTAAACACCAGTGTGACCACAAACGGGGTCAAGATGCTGTCGGCACCTCAGGAGCCCCAAACAGCTTACAGAAAGTTACACACCTTCTTTTTTAAGGGTGTCGCAGCATAGCATCCACATAAATTTTAGAATCAGCTTCTCAAGTTACACAGACGTACACATTCACCCAGTTGGCACTTTTACTGGAACTGCATTGAATCTAGAGATCATGTTGGAAGCACTGGTAGCTACATAATAGTGAGCCTTCCCACCTGTAAATACGACATACTCTTCCACTTTTATTTTAAATTTCTCTTATTAATAGTGTTCCGCATAAAGTCTTACATATTTGTGTCACTTGTTCTTAAATAGTTGATGCTTTTATGTTATTGTAAATATCTTTTTAAATTTAATTTTCTGATTTATATGCTGGTAGATAGCAATTTAAAGTTTTTAATGCACTATTTTAGTGACCTGACTACCCTTATTATAAATTCCAACAGTCTATTAATGTACAAGTCACATTATCTGTCAGAAAAGTTTTGGCTTTCCTACTTTTCAGCCTTTGTACTTTCAGAGTTCTCATTGTTACTTCTTTTATGTTTCTATCAATACTTTCTGGAGTATAGCTGATTTGCAATGCTGTGTTAGTTTCTGCTGCACAGTGAAGTGAGTCACTTATACGCACCCCTTTTTAGACTCTTTCGGCGTCTGGGTCATTGCAGAGTGTTGAGTGGAGCTCCCTGAGCTATACAGCAGGTTCTTATTATCGATAGGCATCGATTTCATGCGTGTGTCTGTTGATTCCAGTTTCCCAGTTTATCCCTCCCCTCTTTTTCCTTTTGCTGGCCATAAATTTGTTTTCTACATCTGTGACTCTATTTCCGCTTTGTAAATAAGTTCATTTGTACCATTTCTTTGGTGCCACATAGAAGAGATACCATAAGATATTTGTAATATCATTTTTTGTGAATATCACTAATTTGTAAAATACAAATGCAACAGTATATGTAAAATTTCTAATGTGCTATCTTAATAAGGTGTTCAAAGATGTGAAGTAAAGAATCATCACTGAGTGGAGGTCCTTTTCAGCTCAGTTCAGTTCAGTCGCTCAGTCGTGTCCGACCCTTTGCGACCCCATGAATCGCAGCACACCAGGCCTCCTTGTCCATCACCATCTCCCGGAGTTCACTCAGACACACGTCCATCAAGTCCGTGATGCCATCCAGCCATCTCACCCTCTGTCGTCCCCTTCTCCTCCTGCCCCCAATCCCTCCCAGCATCAGAGTCTTTTCCAATGAGTCAACTCTTCGCATGAGGTGGCCAAAGTACTGGAGTTTGAGCTTTAGCATCATTCCTTCCAAAGAACACCCAGGGCTGATCTCCTTTAGTCTGGCCATCCCTTTTCTCAGGAGCCCTGTCACTGGTACCATCTCCACGATTAATCCCCTTAATCCCCATGAATTCCACATGTTCTGTAGTTGCCAGGTGTCCTACCAATTCCAGGAAGTTACAGAGCTAAAGTGATTCTTGAGGAGCAGGTAACAATGGGGTGAATGGGGAGCATTCACCCAACATTCTGTGGTTACCTGGTACTTAATAGTTTGAGAAGGCTCCACAAAGGTTCCCCCACCTCACCCTGGCACTCAGAGGAAGTGCCACCTCACACCATGAGCACAACTTGGCACCATGGGAAACAGGTGAAGTGTTGAAGCACATGTGAGCTTCTGAGCTCTGGTTACCTGCAGAGAGCTGTGTGCTTACCGTGGAGTAGACGGGACCTCACCCCAGGACACTCCATACAATTGCTGGAGGGGGACTCGTGGGCATTGGTAACACTCTAACAGCAGAACTGACCTGGTTAGAAACAGTGATCCTCTGGAGCCCACAGCACAGGGACAGCTAATTCTTTCATTGAGCCAAGCGGCCTTCTCTAAGCTTCCAGACACGAGAAGGGGAGGCTCCGGGTCACGCAGGCTTGATGGAGGAGCAATGATCAAGAGACGCAGATGCTTCCCTCAACCAAGCCTTCTTTTAAAGGACGTTTCTTCCTGCAGCTTCACGTGTGGTGTCACCTGATGTCTTGTTTTGCCAAAAAAAATAGCCTCTAGAGGCTCTGAGACCATAGCCAGGGGGCAGAGTTGTCTTTGGAAACACGGAGAAAGGATGCTGTCCCAAGAAAATGGTCAAAACCACAGTCAAACGTTTGTGTACAAAGTTGATCAAAATGAGTTTGCTTCAAACGGGGGAGAAATTAGAAAGCGTCTGAATGCATAAACCCGGATTTGAAGCATCGCAATTCATCCTCTGGATGCATGTCACACAACCCCAGGACTCTCAGCCAGCACTGAGCAAACAGTGCTCGGCAATAAGAGAGGGCCCATACTGAGTTGCTAGGCGGGAAAATAAATTTTTTAAAATGTGTATAAAATGATCTTGCATATGCTTTGGAAAGATAAAATGAGAAGTTTGGGGGAAATGAAGCATATCAAGATATAATAATGATATTTTTTGAGGTGGGAAAGTAGTTGCTGTTTATCTTCTTTTATGTACCCTCGTCTGTTCTCCAAGTTCTCAATAATGAATGTTTACAATTTTATCACCAAGAGCAGGTACACCTAGAAGGCTCCATGGATTAGTGAGATGCTCCGTGTGAAGGGCAGAAACCATCGCCGGGGATTCAGTCTCCATAGGCCTGGGTTCAAATCCCGGTTCAGCCTGTCATCATCATGGTGAAGTATCTTGGCCACACTTGCCCTACCGTGCTGCCAACTATAAAGAGGAGACTCACCCTACTTCTCAGGGTGCTGAGGAGGGTGCTAAGAGATGTGCTTAAAAGTACCGGGAACATGTTGGGCGCTCTGCTGGTCCCTGAATAGGAGCAGGTTACTTTAATAGAGATGAACGTGTCCATTTCCCACATTGTCAGCAAAATCTTGACAATGGAATCAGATCAATAATTCTGAGTGTGTCACATTTCACTGAATGTACTTCAGGGAAGGAGCAGCCTCACGTCTCATCCACCCGGGTCTTGCGGGTGGTCTCGGCACCTGGAAGCCCTGCCTCCCGCTGCTGCTGTGCCCATCACCTCCAGACACTCCCTCCTGCTCATCTTCTGACTCCTGGGAGTGCATGTGTGGTTCTGACCCGGGTGTGGAGAGATGCCTCTTCGCTTGTTAGGATGATACAGTCTGCGCTTCATCACCAGGTATCACTCAGTGTTGGAGCGTTCCATCCCTTTTAGATATTTGTCCACCTTAAGCATGAATCAGGAAACTGTTGTACACATGGTTCCACTAAGAATGCCATGGGGGAGAGGTGGGTGTGATCCACTAAGTGCTGGCCATGGAGGAGCCTGCCCAAGCTGGTGTGAAGTCCAGGAGAGCGGGGTGGGTGGGCGTGTGGGGGAGTCAGCCACACTGTGGCTGTGAGCATCACCTCAGCCAAAGTACTGGAGTTTGAGCTTTAGCATCATTCCTTCCAAAGAACACCCAGGGCTGATCTCCTTTAGTCTGGCCATCCCTTTTCTCAGGAGCCCTGTCACTGGTACCATCTCCACGATTAATCCCCTTAATCCCCATGAATTCCACATGTTCTGTAGTTGCCAGGTGTCCTACCAATTCCAGGAAGTTACAGAGCTAAAGTGATTCTTGAGGAGCAGGTAACAATGGGGTGAATGGGGAGCATTCACCCAACATTCTGTGGTTACCTGGTACTTAATAGTTTGAGAAGGCTCCACAAAGGTTCCCCCACCTCACCCTGGCACTCAGAGGAAGTGCCACCTCACACCATGAGCACAACTTGGCACCATGGGAAACAGGTGAAGTGTTGAAGCACATGTGAGCTTCTGAGCTCTGGTTACCTGCAGAGAGCTGTGTGCTTACCGTGGAGTAGACGGGACCTCACCCCAGGACACTCCATACAATTGCTGGAGGGGGACTCGTGGGCATTGGTAACACTCTAACAGCAGAACTGACCTGGTTAGAAACAGTGATCCTCTGGAGCCCACAGCACAGGGACAGCTAATTCTTTCATTGAGCCAAGCGGCCTTCTCTAAGCTTCCAGACACGAGAAGGGGAGGCTCCGGGTCACGCAGGCTTGATGGAGGAGCAATGATCAAGAGACGCAGATGCTTCCCTCAACCAAGCCTTCTTTTAAAGGACGTTTCTTCCTGCAGCTTCACGTGTGGTGTCACCTGATGTCTTGTTTTGCCAAAAAAAATAGCCTCTAGAGGCTCTGAGACCATAGCCAGGGGGCAGAGCTGTCTTTGGAAACACGGAGAAAGGATGCTGTCCCAAGAAAATGGTCAAAACCACAGTCAAACGTTTGTGTACAAAGTTGATCAAAATGAGTTTGCTTCAAACGGGGGAGAAATTAGAAAGCGTCTGAATGCATAAACCCGGATTTGAAGCATCGCAATTCATCCTCTGGATGCATGTCACACAACCCCAGGACTCTCAGCCAGCACTGAGCAAACAGTGCTCGGCAATAAGAGAGGGCCCATACTGAGTTGCTAGGCGGGAAAATAAATTTTTTAAAATGTGTATAAAATGATCTTGCATATGCTTTGGAAAGATAAAATGAGAAGTTTGGGGGAAATGAAGCATATCAAGATATAATAATGATATTTTTTGAGGTGGGAAAGTAGTTGCTGTTTATCTTCTTTTATGTACCCTCGTCTGTTCTCCAAGTTCTCAATAATGAATGTTTACAATTTTATCACCAAGAGCAGGTACACCTAGAAGGCTCCATGGATTAGTGAGATGCTCCGTGTGAAGGGCAGAAACCATCGCCGGGGATTCAGTCTCCATAGGCCTGGGTTCAAATCCCGGTTCAGCCTGTCATCATCATGGTGAAGTATCTTGGCCACACTTGCCCTACCGTGCTGCCAACTATAAAGAGGAGACTCACCCTACTTCTCAGGGTGCTGAGGAGGGTGCTAAGAGATGTGCTTAAAAGTACCGGGAACATGTTGGGCGCTCTGCTGGTCCCTGAATAGGAGCAGGTTACTTTAATAGAGATGAACGTGTCCATTTCCCACATTGTCAGCAAAATCTTGACAATGGAATCAGATCAATAATTCTGAGTGTGTCACATTTCACTGAATGTACTTCAGGGAAGGAGCAGCCTCACGTCTCATCCACCCGGGTCTTGCGGGTGGTCTCGGCACCTGGAAGCCCTGCCTCCCGCTGCTGCTGTGCCCATCACCTCCAGACACTCCCTCCTGCTCATCTTCTGACTCCTGGGAGTGCATGTGTGGTTCTGACCCGGGTGTGGAGAGATGCCTCTTCGCTTGTTAGGATGATACAGTCTGCGCTTCATCACCAGGTATCACTCAGTGTTGGAGCGTTCCATCCCTTTTAGATATTTGTCCACCTTAAGCATGAATCAGGAAACTGTTGTACACATGGTTCCACTAAGAATGCCATGGGGGAGAGGTGGGTGTGATCCACTAAGTGCTGGCCATGGAGGAGCCTGCCCAAGCTGGTGTGAAGTCCAGGAGAGCGGGGTGGGTGGGCGTGTGGGGGAGTCAGCCACACTGTGGCTGTGAGCATCACCTCTGTGAACACACACCTGCTCAGGCCGGCGCCTCGATAAAATGCTCAATGTCCCGAGTCAAGGCTCCTCTCATTCTCCAGGTCCCCACTCCCCCTTCCAGGCTCAGGGTCACAGGAGGGGACAGGCAGTTCCTGAAGCTTCAGGCCTCCTTTCCCCCAATTCCTGACTGTCCCATCAGGGGCTCAGACCCTCCCATGATAGCCTCCCTGCCTGCAGTGGGAGATGTTACTGTTGGAAAAGTACTGTACGTAGAACCCCTGAAGGCCATCAAGTCTTGACTCATGCTTAGAGGGTACAGCCAGATCCCCAGAGGGCCGTGGGAGTGTCTGCATCAAGTGCAAAAGGCTGGGGGGTGATGGGAGGACGCAGGTGTGCAGGGACTGGGCTGGGCTCTCCTGGGTGCTGATTTGGGCTTATTCACACGTGGGTCGCCTTGCTCTGCCCAGGCCTGGGGAAGCCCCGCTCCACTGATTAAACTGCCACTCTCTCCCTGTGCCTCAGGTTCTTTATCCAACAGTCAACAAGTGGCCTGCCCAGCTCAGACTGCCACCAGCGCATGGCCGTGGGTGGGTGGAGAGGTGGACCAAGGCAAGTGTGTCTGCTGCCCCTACTGAGCCAGGGAAGGGGGGCCAGGGAGGCCGACAGGCAATAAACGGATCAACATGAGGACGAGCCGAACAGCACCAGCAGGAGCCCTCGAGGTCACACGCTGGAGATGGGGTTCGGTGCAGGATGGAGGTGCACGCAGGTTTGTGGAGAGAGGACGGGGCACCGCTCAGAGCCCTGAATGGCATAGAAGAGCCCTGCCGAGGTTGGGGAGGGCAGAGAACTTTCCAACTAGAAAGGCTTGTTCCAGGAACAAGGAGCAGGGCAGAAAGTGTGAGATGAAAAGGCCAGGGCGGGGCTTGCAGCAGGCATGGAAGTGCCAGCTAGGGTACCAGCCTCCCATCCAGGGAGAAAGGGTGCAGATGACCATGCAAGGGTCTGAGGCCACAGCCCAGAGTCCAACCAATCTGAAGGCTGTGGGGCACTGATCTGATCGAGTAGGCTGGTGTGGAGACCAGTCTACACAGGGCAGGGGGCAGGAGACCACCGTGCGTTAGCTGCCATGTTGAGCGGGAAGCATCCGGAGCTGAGTGAACCCGAGAATGAAACCTGAAGCGTGATGGAGTTGAGAGCGCTCAGCTGGAAACCACAGAGCACCTGGGAAGGCCTGTCACGTGCCGGCTCGGGTTCCCATCCCCCCTGCGCAGTCTCCTCTCTTGCCAAGGCCCCTCCCACCGCCCCAGCCTCAGCCGGCCCTGGCCATTCTCTGAACACGTGTAGCATGTTTCCCTGCTGCCCTTTGCGTGCGCTTGACGCTCTCACACCTCTTCTCCACCAGAACGTTTGCCACTCTCCACCTTTGAGACCACAGATCGAGTCCTCTGGGGCCCAAAGAGGCTGCATGTGTCTCTGCTCCCGCTCTCCTCCCTCTGTGCAATCCAGTTCCTTTGTGTCCAAGCTCGAGTGGTGTTCCTCAAGCAGGAGTCACATCTGATGCTGAATCTGGCACAAGGAGATGTTCAGTAAAAAGTCCAATTCACTGCTCCTGAGCAACATCAGTGCTTCAAGGGGAAGCAGAGAAGTAACAGCCACAAATACTCTGGGGAGTGGGCACACGGACACCCCACTACCCACTCACCATGTCTACACTGGCCTCCAGTGCCTCTCAACCCACCCTTGACCACTGGCCATTCCTCCTCACCTTGATTCTGCTTTCACATCCCTCCTCCAGGGCAGCAGGCAGCCCAGTCCCACTGCAGACCTTGGCTCCTCCCCAGACATGCCCTCCATCCATTGGAGAAGGAAATGGCAACCCACTCCAGCGTTCTTGCCTGGAGAATCCCAGGGATGGGGGAGCCTGGTGGACTGCCATCCATGGGGTCACACGGAGTCAGGCACAACTGAAGTGACTTAGCAGCAGTAACAGGCTTAAATCTNCCCACTGCAGACCTTGGCTCCTCCCCAGACATGCCCTCCATCCATTGGAGAAGGAAATGGCAACCCACTCCAGCGTTCTTGCCTGGAGAATCCCAGGGATGGGGGAGCCTGGTGGACTGCCATCCATGGGGTCACACGGAGTCAGGCACAACTGAAGTGACTTAGCAGCAGTAACAGGCTTAAATCTTCAAGCTGCATTTGCTGAAAATTCAATGCCACAGTTTATTTCATGCTGAGTGAAATTTCACTGTAACTTTATCTACTGTGCTGTCAATTTGGGAATTACAAAGCTCACCCAATTAAAGAATTTTACTCATGAAGTTCTCATTTATAAATTTCTAGAGTCCTTTGACATTAACCCCAGTGCTAAAATCCAATTCTTCAATGTCAAAATATTAGAGTAGGACTTCCCTGGTGGTTCAGTGGTTAAGAATTTGCCTTGCAATGCAGGGGCCACAGTTTCGATGCTTGGTCTGGAAACTAAGATCCCATGCGCCTCAGAGTAACTGAGTGCAAGTTGCAACTACTGAGCCCATGTGCTCTGGAGTCTGTGAGCCACAGCTGGAGAGCCTGTGAGCTACAGCTGGAGAGCCTGTGAGCCACAGCTGGAGATCCTGTGAGTTAACAGCTGGAGAGCCTATGAGCCACAGCTGAAGAACCTGTGAGCCGCAGCTGGAGAGCCTGTGAGTTAACAGCTGGACAGCCTGTGAGCCACAGCTGGAGAGCCTATGAGCTACAATGAAAGATCATGCATGATACAACAAAGATCCTGCATGCCACAGTTAGGACCCAATGCAGCCAAATAAGTAAATAAAAATTAGAGTGAAAATGAAGTCTGGGAACCTCTGTTGACATGAGGGTGTCTTCCCTCAGGGTCATAAGTGTAATGATTGCTCCCACAAAGTGGGGGCCGGGTCCCAGTGTTAAAAGGAATGATTTTAGTGCTGAAGCTTCAGAAACATCTCTTGGGGTTCCCTGGTTCTCCAGTGGTAAAGAATCCGCCTGCCAATGCAGGAGATACAGGTTCAGTCCCTGATCCAGGAAGATGCCACACGCCGTGAAGCACCTAAGCCCGTGTGTCACAACTACTGAGCCTGCGCTCTGGCGCCCGGGAGCTGAGACTGCTGAGCCCGCGAGCAGCACTGACGAAGCCTGACTCTAGAGCTCATCTCCGCAACAACAGAAGCCACTGTGATGAGGAACCTGGGCACTGCAGGGGGAGCAGCTCCCGCTCGCCACAACCAGAAACCCGTGCACAGCAGTGAAGACCCAGCACAGCCCAAGGTACACCAATGGGTAAAAAACAAATAAATACATAACCATCCCTTGGCTCAAAGAGCGCGAGCTTCAGGGAGCTGTGCAGCTCAACGGGGCTCAGTGCCAACGTCCTGAATCTTCACTGCTCCTTTAGAACCAAATCCAGTCTCCAACAATAAGGCTGACACGCGAGCCTCAGAACTGAATCACGGGAATGCTTCCAGGCAGGCTTTCCAGCAGAAAAGTCATCCTCTGAGGCTGACTCTGCCTGGCCTTCTGCCCACACACATTTAAACCTTTCAAATTTCCCAACTGCTCCTTCTGAAGGACTTCTAGAACAGAACTCTTCTCTACCCTTGCTTTCATTCATTCAGTTCAGTTCAGTTCAGTCGCTCAGTCATGTCCGACTCTTTGTGACCCCATGAATCGCAGCACGCCAGGCCTCCCTGCTCATCACCATCTCCAGGAGTTCACTCAGACTCACGTTCATCCAGGAAGATGCCACACGCCATGTTCATCGAATCCATGATCCCATCCAGCCATCTCATCCTCAGTCATCCCCTTCTCCTCCTGCCCCCAATCCCTCCCAGCATCAGAGTCTTTTCCAATGAGTCAACTCTTCGCATGAGGTGGCTAAAGCACTGAAGTTTCAGCTTTAGCATCAGTCCTTCCAAAGAAATCCCACGGCTGATCTCCTTCAGAATGGACTGGTTGGATCTCCTTGCAGTCCAGGAACTCTCAAGAGTCTTCTCCAACACCACAGTTCTAAAGCATCAATTCTTCAGTGCTCAGCCTTCTTCACAGTCCAACTCTCACATCCATACATGACCACAGGAAAAACCATAGCCTTGACTAGGCGGACCTTAGTCGGCAAAGTAATGTCTCTGCTTTTGAATATACTATCTAGGTTGGTCATAACTTTTCTTCCAAGGAGTAAGCGTCTTTTAATTTCATGGCTGCAGTCACCATCTGCAGTGATTTTGGAGCCCCAAAAATAAAGTCTGACACTGTTTCCACTGTTTCCCCATCTATTTCCCATGAAGTGATGGGACCGGATGCCATGATCTTTGTTTTCTGAATGTTGAGCTTTAAGCCAACTTTTTCACTCTCCTCTTTCACTTTCATCAAGAGGCTTTGTAGTTCCTCTTCACTTTCTGCCATAAGGGTGGTGTCATCTGCGTATCTGCTGAGGGTGGTTTCCTGCAAACAGCTGCTTACAAATTCCTCCCATCATATATCATTCCTGTGGGATGAGGGAATGTCTGTGGGATGAGGATGAAGGTATATCTTATGTAGCTGTTAACTGCTTCAAGCTGAAAAAAGACATTGAGGTCTTAGAGCGAAAGATACCAACATGAGTTTGAGGCATCTCTTTGCTGACAGTTTAAATTGCCCACTTAATATACAGGCAGAAAAAAAAAAAACTACAATTATTTTGATGCCCACAAAGGTATAGATTATCATGAGTTATAGTGTTAATCCCATTCTCTTAACACCAGTTCTTAGAATTGTGCTAGGCACAGATTCAGTACTATTTAAGATGGAGCAATTTATGTCATGGCTATCGTCCGGTCATTTTGCAGTTAGCTTTTTCCCTCTGGTGGCAGTTATGTGCGTGCTCAGTCACTTCAGTTGTGTCCAACTCTCTGCTGCACACTGGACTGTAGCCCGCCAGGCTCCTCTGTCCATGGGAATCTCCAAGCAAGCATACTGGAGCGGGTTGCTTTGCTCTCCTCTATAGGATCTTCCCAACCCAGGGATCAAACCCACAGCTCCTGCATTGCAGGCAGATTCTTTTCTGCTGAGCCACCAGGGAAGCCAAGTGGCAGTTCTAATATCTATAAAATAACTCAGGAATATGCATCAAACACTGAATCTGTGATTCTGTTGTCCATTAACTGCAGTCCACGACTGAGCAACTTCACTTTCACTTTTCACTTTCATGCATTGGAGAAGGAATGGCAACCCACTCCTGTGTTCTTGCCTGGAGAATCCCAGGGATGGGGGAGCCTGGTGGACTTTCATCTATGGGGTCGCGCAGAGTTGGACACAACTGAAGCGACTTAGCAGCAGCAGCAACCATTAACTGCTTGAGCCTGCTCTTTTGTAACTCAGGGAGGCCTGGTAGATTTCAGCTTTTCTACAAACAAGAGGCCAGGGAACATAGAGGCATAGAGGGCCTTTGTAACTAGTCAGGGCAGGGTGGTGGGGAGCGGGTATGTTGGGAGTGACACGGTTCCACTTGGTTCCAATTCCCCAGCAAAGATTTGGTCATGCTACTTATCAGTCTCCTATAATGACTTTCCTTTGTCCTTATGTATTTAAAAAATTAAAATATTTTTATGAAGTAGTAAATCTAAACACCTTATCCTTGGTGATATTCTGCTCTGCACTTTTTCTGAGCTCTAGTCCTCTGGAGGCAAATACTCAGAATTTTCTGTTTTTAGTTTGGGAGAGGCAGAAGGGGTACTCATTTACCTCCATTCCTCTAAGTAATAGAAACATACCTTGGCTTAGCAGTTGGTGATAGTTGCTTCCTATTGCTTCTCCACTATGGAAAATGAGGTTTAACTCAAATGGAATAACATTTTTCCTTCCCTTCCGAATATTTAATAGTGATAATATTGTTTTTATTTTTATTTTTCCTACTTCAAACTTTAAATAATGTGCTTATATCTCTCCTTATTGCTCCATCACCTTATAGGCACAGACAGACTTTTTCCTTGCTCCCTACCATTTACTGTCAGCATCCCTTCTTAATTATATCTTCAACTCTTTCAGCTCTACCTGCCATAAATATTGTTATGGTTGATACTATCCACATTCTCCGCTGTTATCATAAATAATTATTTATGGAAGAGTCTTAAGAAAAGATTGTTTTTAAATGATGAGCTCAGATGAACAGTATTTATATTATTGCCTTATTTTTATATTAGTAATATATTCTAGTTACATTCCCTTTGCTGGGTTCTAATACTTGTGCATCTCAAAGGAGCATGTTCCTAGCATCAAGGTTAAATACTCTTTTCTTTTAAAATCTTCTTTCTTAGCTTGCTTCATTTTTGGACTATGAGTTTCTTACATTTCTGTTTTCTTGTTGAGAGAAGTAATTTTATTGTATCCCAAATATCTTCCAGCAGTTTTTCAGGAGTTACCACCTGTTTGACTCCATTTCATTTTTCTTCTTAGAGATATTCTTTTAGGAGCTTCAGTTCTCTTCAACATTGGATCCATTCAAAGCTGCTGTTCACCTAGTACATACTACTACAACTGTACCCATTTTAAAATAATAAAATACTTCTGTATCAGAAGCAAAATATTTTAACAGTAACCTTAAAAAATGGTAAAATTAGTAACATAAGTTTACATACAAATGCATTAATTCAAGCATTGTCATGAATGTTGTGACAATGTAACTGTAAATGGGCCTGCCTTCTATCAGAGCAACATCTGAGACCCAGGTCAGCAGTATAGCATTCTTTACAACACGTTGTGGTTTAAGCTAATTGTTTATTTTTATTTTATACTTTGTGTGTTAATATTGTAATCCTGGCACAAAATTGTTAGCAGATTGTTTTGATATTTGTAAAATCATTAGAAAAGCACTGCATTTTCCCTTTTTTCTTTTCTTTTTTTGCCTCCTGGGTTAGTGCCACCATTTCACTTAATCTTCAGACTTTCCTTTTATTTTCCAAGAGTACACCTGAGGTCTCTTCATTAAAAAAAATGAATAGATGATAAAATCTGAATCTTTGCTTTTTGAAAATGTTTATCAAATATTCAAACAACTGATAGGTGGGCTGAACATAGAATCATAGATAAAATATCTTTTTTTTCACACTCTAAAGGTATCACTTCATCATTTTTTAGCATCCATTGTTGGTGATTCTCTTGGATCCAGATTGTTTACCTACTTGGTACTGATGCTAATCTGATCCTGATGGTTTTGTTGATGACATTGCTCAATGGGCCCTTTCAGTATAAATATTATGACTAAGATATTTTCTTGTATTCAGTTCAGTCGCTCAGTCGTGTCCAACTCTTTGCAACCCCATGAATCGCAGCATGCCAGGCCTGCCTGTCTATTACCAACTCCCGGAGTTCACTCAGACTCAGGTCCATCGAGTCCGTGATGCCATCCAGCCATCTCATCCTCTGTCGTCCCCTTTTCCTCCTGCCCCCAATCCCTCCCAGCCTCAGAGTCTCTTCCAATGAGTCAACTCTTTGCATGAGGTGGCCAAAGTACTGGAGTTTCAGCTTTAGCATCATTCCTTTCAAAGAATCCCAGGGCTGATCTCCTTCAGAACTGACTGGTTAGATCTCCTTGCAATCCAAGGGACTCTCAAGAGTCTTCTCCAACACCACAGTTCAAAAGCATCAATTCTTCGGCACTCAGCTTTCTTCACAGTCCAACTCTGACATCCATACGTGACCAAGGAAAAACCATAGCCTTGACTAGACGGACCTTAGTCGGCAACGTAATGTCTCTGCTTTTGAATATACTATCTAGGCTGGTCATAACTTTTCTTCCAAGGAGTAA
>SJYX01024346.1:47937-58360 GCA_006410675.1 Oreotragus oreotragus | reverse complement strand
GAAACTGATTATTTCTGGAATATATCCCAGGATGTTACTTACTAACATTTTCCTAGGAAAATCTGTTTTGACTTAAGCCTAAACTCTGGATCAGATATGTCTAAAAGCTATGAATGGGGAAGGCAATGGCATCCCACCCCAGTACTCTTGCCTGGAAAATCCCATGGACGGAGAAGCCTGGTGGGCTGTAGTCCATGGGGTCGCTAAGAGTCGGACACGACTGAGCGACTTCACTTTCACTTTTCACTTTCATGCATTGGAGAAGGAAATGGCAACCCACTCCAGTGTTCTTGCCTGGAGAATCCCAGGGATGGGGGAGCCTGGCGGGCTGCCATCTATGGGGTCGCACAGAGTCGGACACGACTGAAGCGACTTAGCAGCAGCAGCAAAAGCTATGAATATATGGATTCTTTGCCAGAGTAGGACTTTTTAGAAGTTGTTCATACATAAAATGTCCCATCCTTCATACATAAATCTGAACTGAAACTGAACCTGCAGGGTATTCATGTCAATTCATGCAGTCACAATTATGCAAAAAAATGTGCACCTTTGCATACTGAAAATGGAAAGCACTGTCTCTACCCAAGTCCCTGCTCACTATAAGACAGGCAGCCTTTAGCGTAAAAAGCTTTCTTAAAGAAACTCAATATGCTTATTTAGCATCTGCACTTGGTGTCCCTTAGGGAAAGTTTACTTTCTTAGCCTGCTCCTCCGTCTTCCTTCAGATTCTTAACTCTTCTTGATTACTTTCCCTTATTTTTCTGAGAATGTGCTGATTTTTTTCTGCCTTTGCATTTTTCTCAAACCATATGGAGTGTTTCATCATTAAAAGACCTGCTTATATTTTTCCTCCACCATGAAGCTCTGGCAGATCAACCCAGAGCTTGTTCCCCCAGCTGCATGGATGGGCTCCTGTGGTCTACACAGATCATTTATTGGCCCCTTATCATTAATGCCTGAGTATCACTAGATGTTTTGGCATTAGACTTTCTCTCCATTCAGATGGCAGACTTCCTAAAGTGGGCAAGGATCCTGATTTTTAAAATCACCACCACCTTCTGTTACAGCGCCTTATTTGTTATGTATACAGAATAAACTCTAGTGTTTTTGATTGATTGCAAGAAACGATTAAAAACACCCTGACCGTGTTGAGTCTAGCTTGAACTCTGCTTAGACTAAAATGTTAGGTATTTATTCAAACCCTGTGTGTACAGTGTTACTCCAAGAGTGCCCTGCAGACCCCTACCAGCATGAACGGTTTGCTAGCCATCCCCACCTGGATAAGGAGCTGCATCAGAATCTACATAGACTATGTCACTAAACACACGGTAGTGTTCAGCTAACTTATTTTTTTTTTAAGCAGGAGTTTCTCAGTGAAGAAAGCAATGACACACTGAGATAGAAATTCTGCTTTTATAATGAGGGTAACAGACGCCCTCTAGTTGACAATTCTGATACATTAATGGGACAGTGAATTGTGATCGATTTGGTTTACATTCCAGAACAGACTTCGCCCGTGGTGAACCCATAATAAGTGGCTCACCCCTGCCACTTGGGCAGCACTGGTCTTACCTGATGAGTGCACTAGAGTGTGAACATACCACGTGTAATTTGCTCAATGCTGTGTGTAAATTGTACTTTCTTGAATGTATAATTTCTTAAACCTCACTTCTTCATCTGTAAAATAAGGATAATCATACTTTCTTTACAGAATTTTCATAAGGATAAAAAAATGTTTGAATATGTGAATAGCTTTTAGCCTGGGATCTGATATGTATTAACACTAAGTGAATAGACTCTATTTTTTTGATTGATTGTAAGAAAATACCCTGAACATGTTGAGCCCAGCTTGAACTCTGCTTAGACTGAAGTGTTAGGTATTTATTCAAACCCTATGTGTACAGTGTTACTCCAAGAGTAACACTAGAGTGTTACTATGATTATTACTATTATTATTAATCATAACCTATGATTATTATTTAAGTTATATCCTATGTGCCATGTGCCATCCTAGCAGAATATGTTAGTTATGAAATGTTAACATATTTATTATTATATTTAATTATTAGCATAATTAAAAGAAAACATTTCAGTCTACTGAATATACTTTTGAGAAATCAGTGAACAGTTTCTCATGGCAAGATACAGCCTTTAGAATATGTGAACAGATTCCATCAAACCTTAAACTTGTTTTTAAAAAGGAAATCCTGCCATATGCAACAATATGAATAAACTTGGAAGACATTATACTAAGTGAAATAAGCCAGTCACAGAAGGACAGACATTACATGATTCTACTTACATGAAGTGTCTAAAGTAGCCATACTCATAGAAATATCAAGTAGAATAGTGGCTGCCATGAGCTAGGAAAAGGGGAAGTGGAGCGTTGCTGTTCAGCAAGTATGAAATGTCAGCCTTGCAAGATGATTTAGTTCTAGAGATCCGCTGTGCAACATTGTGCATATAGTTTAAAAGACTTTGTTGTACATTTAAGATTTTGTTAAGAGGGTATATTTCATGTTGAATGTTCTTACCACAATTGTTTTAAAAGGTGTGTACAGCATTGTAGGCACCTTTATGCAGTACCTCAGGTTCAAAAATAGGCGAAACTATATTATGTATTGTAGCAATTCTAAAGTAAATTTTTAAATTTAAATGTAATTTTTTATTTTCAATGAGGTATTATTAACATATAGCACTGTATCAGTTTCAGGTGTACAGCATGATAATTCCATATTTGTAGATATCATGAAATGATCACCACAGTAAGTCTAGTTAACATCCATTGCCAGACATAGTTATAGATTTTCTTTTTCTTCTGTTAATCTTTAAGATGACTCTTTTTTGTACTTGTACTGCAGATTTGTATTGCAAATTTTAAATATGCAATACAGTATTATTAGCTGTAGTCACCATGCTGAATATTACATCCCCATGATTTACTTACTGCATAACTTAGACTTTTGCACCTTTAGACTCCCATCACCCTTTTGCCCCACCCCCCACCTCTAGCAGCCATCAATATGTTCTATGTATCTGAGCTTGGTGTTTTGTTAGTTTATTTAGATTTTACATATAAGTGAAATTGTACAGTATTTCTCTTTTCTCTGTCTGACTTATTTCATTTAGCACAGTACCCTCATAATTCCATCCATGTTATCACAAATGGCAAGATTTCATTCTTTTTATAGTTGAATAATATTTCATTGTGTATATGTTTCTGTGTATGTGTTTACACACACCGCATCTTCTTTATTCATTCATCTATTAATGGACATGTAGGTTGTTTCCAGATCTTGGCTATTGTAAATAATGCTGCAGTGAACATACAGGTGCATATATCTTTTTGAATTTAGTTTTTCCAAAAGTGGAGTAGCTAGACTATATGATAGTTCTATTTCTGATTTTTTTCAGAAAGGCAATGGCACCCCACTCCAGCACTCTTGCCTGGAAAATCCCATGGACGGAGGAGCCTGGTGGGCTGCAGTCCATGGGGTCGCTGAGGGTCGGACACGACTGAGCAGCTTCACTTTGACTTTTCACTTTCCTGCATTGGAGAAGGCAATGGCAACCCACTCCAGTGTTCTTGCCTGGAGAATCCCAGGGACGGCGGAGCCTGGTGGGCTGCCGTCTGTGGGATCGCACAGAGTCGGACAGGACTGAGGCGGCTCAGCAGCAGCAGCAGCAGTTGTACTGTTTTTCATAATGGGTGCACCAATTTGCGTTCCCACTGACAGTGCACAAGGGCTGCGTTTTGCTCCACATTCTCACCAGGAGCTGTTATATCTTGTTGTAACAGGTGTGAGTTTATATCTCATTTTGATTTGCATTTCTCTGATGATTAATGATATTGAGCATCTTTTCATGTTCCTGTTTGCCATGTGTATGCTTTCTTTGAAAAAATGTATATTCAAGTCCTCTCCCCACTTTTTAATCAGATTGTTCAGGTTTTTTTCTGGGCCATGTGTGTTCTTTATATATTTTGGATATTAGTGCCTTATCAGATATGTGATTCTAAAATATTTTCTCCAATTGGGTAGGTTTCCTTTTCATTTCATCGATGGTTTCCTTGGCTGTGTAGAAGCTTTTATTAGTTTGATATAGTTCTAACTTGTTTATTTTTGCTCTTTGATTTTGGTGTCAAATCCAAAACAATATATTGCCAAGACTGATATCAAGGAGCTAACTGCCTATGTTTTACTTAGGGGTTTTATTGGTTTTAATACATTTTGAGTTAATTTTTGTATATGATGTAAGACAGTGATTGTTTCATTCTATCGTATGTGTTGTGTGCTGAGTCGCTCAGTCGTGTCGGACTCTTTGCAACCCCACCAGGCTCCTCTGTCCATGGGATTCTCCAGGCAAGAATACTGGAGTGGGTTGCCACGCCCTCCTCCAAGGGATCTTCCCAACCCAGAGATTGAACCCAGGTCTCCCACAGTGCAGGCGGATTCTTTACCGTCTGAGCCACCGGGGAAGCACAAGCACAGCACACATTTATTGAAGAGACTGTCCTTTTCCCATTGTATTAGGTTAATTAAAGAAACACATACCCAATATGTCTGTGGGTCTGAAATTGCTGGGTAGTCATCATGCCTCAGACATTTAGTGTGTATAAAGCAGACATTGTATAATGCCTATCAGTGTGGCCAGACTGGTTATTATGTAGAAGGTAGAGATTTAATCATAAGATATTTAGTGAACACCTATTCTGTACCAGGCGCTGTGCTGGGGCCTTCCTAGTGAATAAAAAGTCCTAAGTCCCTTCCCTCATGCAGCCACTCTCATCATTTTTGCATCTGCAGTGGGTTACGGTGACCACCAACAGCCCTTGTGCCTAGACTCATTAGTGTCTGGAAGATTTAGCCTGGGCTAGTGAGGTCTGGGCCTTGTCTTTGTATTTCTGTCTTTTCGGCTACTAGGCCTGGATGAAGTGTCCTTCTTGGCTGGTGGGCTGGTGGGACTGTAGACAAAAGACAGCCATTGCTGGGGTATGGGGATTGGGGGGTAAGGCTTCAGGTTCCCACAGGGACTCAGTTCCATGCCTTCCCTGTCGCATCCATTTAGCTCAACCCAAAGCAACCCCTTATTCCCACGTCAAATTCCTTTAGTCCTTTTCTTTTTGCCCTAGTGAAGGTTAAAGTAATTTTTTGGGTGGCCATTTATAGACCATATTGTCCCTTCTAATGCACTGTACTTGATGATATATGATTATGTGTGCTGGTTCCTGGATGTTTTAAGGATCATGCTTGGCCCCACAGAGCAGTGGTTTGATGGTATATTAAGCCAATCAATGAGATCAGACTAGTTATTATGTAAAAGTAAAGATTGCTTTCTTGCTAAAAGACAGTATTTATTTCCTAAGCCAATGGAATCTCTTGGATTTTAAGTCTATTCACATGAAATCACTAGGAAGTAATATCTAGGGATATATATTTTTATCTCCATTTCTCAACTTAGAAAATTGATAAACATATATATACATACAGAATTTCTCTCTCCATACATATTACATCTTGTCCAGAACTATTGAAAATTTTATTTTACAAGTCAACTATGAATCAAATGCTAGGATACAAGAACCTAGGAGTAAGCATGTGTTTCTCTGATTTCTATTTGGTTATAATATTTTAAAATATACATCTTAAGCTGTAAATAAATTACTGCAGTGATTTCGTATGTTTTCCCTTTATAACTGAAAAATTTTGACTTGGGTAGATATCATCTTTGCTAGTTTCCTTTTCTGTCCTTATTGGAACATATGTCACATACTCAAAGTGAGAGACTCCTCAAAGAAGATACATGAGTATCTGTGGCTTACCTCCAAAAGTGTGACAAAATTTGTGTTAATGGACGTCTCTGGTGACAGTTCAGGGAAACAAGTAGAATATTGTCAGATAGTGTGTTACAGTCATAATGATACTTTCAGAATTACATGATACCAAAGTAAATGTCATTGTAAGCAGGGGGATAACAAAGAATGAGTATCTACTTTTTCATTGGTAATTAAACAAAATCAAAGTCTTTGAGATCTCTGGGGATGATTATAGGCTAGAGGCACTGAAGACTAGGTTATAGGAACAGGCTGATTAGAATTTTAAAATATCTAATTACCAGTCCTGTTGTTACACTGCATACTGCCAACACACATCCACCAAGTTTTAGTGTTTCTTTACAACAAAGCAAAAACATAAAGGAAATAGGAAGGTATTTACAATCTGTGTTAAGGACTCTGATACGTAGAGATAGCCTCTAAGCTCAAATGCTAGGTCCTTGACCAAGCTGTAGATAACATTTCACACATTTGAGAAGTTCCACCCAGGTGCAAGTGTGTGTTTCAGCATCCTTCTAGAAACATACGTCTGTCAAGGAAATCATGACATGTATGAAAAGGACTCCTGTCTGATATGCTCAAGTATAAACAAGGTAGAATGAGTCACCCCTGGATGATGAGTGACTGAGGGGCCATTTGGAAGAAGGCATAAGAGCATGAGTCATTTGTGGGTGTCTTGGAAAAGGAAGAATACGTCATATGAGGTCCTAATTTTGAGACCTAGAATCTGACCGCTGCAGATGTTGCTGTCTTTTAGCATTCACAGTGCACCACTGCTGTCTGCCATAAATCAGGATTGCTTTTAGTCATCAATTTTCAATCCTGAGACTCACACTCTAGCACACAGGATCTAAACCCAGTCTTCCACTGGGTCCTAGGTCCCTTTTTTTGCCACTTATGGAAAATGCAGGAGAAAGCCTGGAAATTCTGAAATACTACCATGAGAGTAGCAGCAAATTTGGGAGATCAGTAATCCTTAAATATAAGATCAAAAATACGAGCCTCACCAGATAAGTTGTAGAGTGTATCACAAAATAAATTATGATTAACATCCTTAAGTGTCTTAGTAATGGCATGCTGCATGCTGAGCTCAGTCGCTTCGGTTGTGTCCAACTCTGTGCGATCCCATGGACTGTAGCCAGCCAGGCTTCTCTGTCCATGGGATTCTCCAGGCAAGAATACTGGAGTGGGTTGCCATGCCCTCCTCCAGGGGGTCTTCCCAACCCAGGGATTGAATCCACTTCTCCTGTGTCTTCTGTGTTGGCAGATGAATTCTTTACCGCTGAACCATCAGGGAAGCTCCAGTAATCCCATATATGGGTGCAAATGGCACATTATTATCCATATTCCATATTATTATTCAATTTCCCTATCCCAGCTCCAAGCCTAACTGGAGAATATTCATAACTCAGCAACCCAACAACCACAGTACCTCTTCTCCTGTTCCTGGGATCCCTGGAATACCTCACATATGCTCCAAGTCAGCAGCCTCATGCCCTCCTTTCAGTGATTACCCCTCTACCTCCCACTCCCCAGGTGCTGAATGATGCACCACCTTGTCACCTTCCCTCTGCTCCTGGAGCTGTCTTGCTTTTGATTTAGAAATGAGACAGTGGCTGCCCCCCAAGTTGCTCTTAAGCTTGAACCCTTGAATTCCAAAGCAGCATGGGCCCTGAGTCTGTTGTGAAAGACCTTCATCTGCTTACTGCTGTCTCTGAGAATCAGACCTAGTACCTGAGACCGCCTAGTGGTCTTCATGGGCGTAGCTTCCTTATCTGTTACCTGGCATCCACACACTAATGACAGATTTTACCCAGGGACCCCCTTACCCCCTGCTTACCAACTCAAACCAAGTGACACCCTGCTGTCAGTTCAGCATAGTAAGCTGATGCCACTGAGCCCACACTAAGATGTAAAATCCGCAGATCCATGTGGACCAGCAAACTTTTGTTGTGGCTGGGGTTAGGCAAGCATGGAATGAATGAGGAAGGAGAAATGATAAAATATGGGGTGAAAAAATTAGTTAATTTGAGGCAACACTATTAAAGCCTTACAACAAAGCAAAAACATAAAGGAAATAGGAAGGTATTTACAATCTGTGTTAAGGAGCCCCAAAATATTAATATTGACAGTCTAGGTGTTAATATTCAAGCACACCATGCTGTGCTTGAATATTACATCTGGTAGATAAATGGAAATCATTAAAAACTTTTCATACAGGTAACTATTATGGTTAATTCATTTTTCTTTAAAAAAAAAAAAGGAAGATATTCTTGGCAGCAGTGTGAGAATGATTAACCTGGGGACATGGAAGGAGACTAATGCAAATCCTTCTGTGATAGTACAAGTAACAAATGATGAAATTTGATAAAAGGCATGTGTTTGTATAATAATAAGATAATAATAAGATAATAATAATAAGAATGCTGATATTTATTGTTTACAACATGGTAGATATCAAGCTGAAAGCCCAAAATAAAAAGTGAGGGGTAGACTAGGTTTGAATTCTGGCTGAACATTTACTATTTACGGGACCTTTGTTGAGTTCTTCAACCTCTGTTTATCAGTTTTCTAACCTATAAGATGAGATTATCAATAGGATCTATCTCATAAGTTGTAATAATTGAATTGATATGTGTGAAGTATTTAAAATAGTGCCTGGCACAGAGCCTCATTCTTATTTGTATTCTTATTTTAATTATTACCATTATTTCCCAAGATCACATAGCTAATAAAGAGTGGGACTGGGATTTACATTTTGGTTGTCTTGATTTCAGGTCTCCACTCTTAAATACTCTGCTTTACAGTAAGACAAATCAGAGAGAGAATTAAAGTAGTAACATACACCAAATATAAAACCTAAGCTAAAGGGAGATGTCCTGAATGACTTAAGGTTTCTTATTTGGGCAGCTTTCCAAAAGAAAAGTGAAAATAGAAAACCAAGGGGGAAAAAATATTCGTAAAAAATGAATTGATTAACCATGTCATATGCAGTGGCATATGGCAAGTTCAATTAGTGCTAACAAGCGACTAGATTTCCAAAAGGATAGATGGAAAGAGAAGTAGGTGACCTTGATCAAAGAATTCCATTATTTGCATATATACCGTGTTTTCTTTATCTGTTGATGGACATTTAGGTTGCTTCCATGTCTAGCTATTATGAATATTGCCACAGTGAACACGAGAGTGTGGATAGCTCTCTGAGATCCTGATATTAATTCTTTTGGATATATCCCCAGAAGTGGGTAGGCTAGATCATATGGTAGTTCTATTTTTAACTTTTTGAGGAATCTCTGAACTATTTTCCATAGTGGCTGTACCAATTTATATTCCCACCAAACAAATTATCTTGACAGTTGCATTATTTTTGTAATGAACCCTTATTAGATCTTTAACCATAACCATTTTAAGTCTGATGTCATCCACAGACTTTTTTATACTCTGATGTTTCCCTGAATTTGGACTGAGTCCAAATTTCCTTAACTGCAGTAGAGATGCTGATGGGCTCATGAGAATGCTAACCTAGCAGGGCAAGAATTAGTTACATAGAACTGAATGAACTGATGAAGGAAGATTATGGGTTTTGTTTGGAATATTGTTGATATTTTCATGTTCTCTTTTCTCTTAATCTACCTGTAACATAACAATTTAGTAGAATATACTTGTATAAACATAAACAAAAAAAAACTTTCATCTTTTTCTCCCTGGCTGATTCCTCCAGAATTCAGAATCTCTTATTGAGATTACTTATTTTCATTGCAATATAATTATTTTCATTGGTTCAATAAGAATCTGTCATCCTTGTAGCAGGACATAATTGGAAACAGTGGTTATGTAACCGAGGCTTTAACTGGAATGGCAAATCTGAGAATGATGTGCATAGAATTAGATATGAACAAAGATGTTTAAGAAAACAGGGTTTACTTTATGGAGCCAATGCTTACAAAAATCTCTTAGGAACTCTGGCCTGGTGTCTAGCTTACAGGATGCCCAGCCTTAAAGTGAGTGAGAAAGATCACTTCCTCTCAGGAACAGGATTCTTAGGGTGTTTAGAGAACCCCAAGAAGAGAGAGAGTCACCCAAATCTATAGGTGCATGCATGCTAAGTCACTTCAGTCGTGTCCAACTCTTCGTGACCCTATAGACTGTGACCCACCAGGCTCCTCTGTCCCTAGGACTCTCCAGACAAGAATACTAGAGGGGGTTGCCATACCCTCCTCCAGGGGATCTTCCCAACCCAGGGATCAAACCCATGTCTCTTAAACCTTCTGCATTGGCAGGCGGTTCTTTACTGCTAACTAGTGCCAAACCTAGTGATGAGTTTTTGCTTAGCTTTCTAGTCTCACTGCTTTAAAAGCCCAATCTGAGAATTTTTTGTGCAAAATCCTAGGAAAGTAAATTTTAAAAGGTCTATGTAGTCAATTACATATGGGAATACCAGAGCACCTGACCTGCCTCTTGAGAAACCTCTATGCAGGTCAGGAAGCAACAGTTAGAACTGGACATGGAACAACAGACTGGTTCAAAAAAGGAAAAGGAGTACGTCAAGGCTGTATATTGTCACCCTACTTATTTAACTTCTATGCAGAG
>SJYX01024346.1:16216-42659 GCA_006410675.1 Oreotragus oreotragus | reverse complement strand
TTTCTTTGGGATTGGAATGAAAACTGACCTTTTCCAGGCCTGTGGCCACTGCTGAGTCTTCAGATTCCCAGTTCATCTTCCTCCCACAGCTGCTATCCCTTTTGGTAACCATAGGGTCAGTTTCTATGTCTGTGAGTCTATTTATGCTTTGTAAATAAATTCACTTGTATCTCTTTTTTTTTTTTTTAGATTCCACTTGTAAGTGATATTATATATTTATCTTTGTCTGATTTACTTCACTCAATATGATCATCTCTAGGTTTATCCATGTTGCTGCAAATGGCATTATTTCTTTACTATGACTGAGTAATAGGTATTCTGTATCCATCCATCTGCCTGTGGATGTTTAGGTTGCTTCTATGTCTTGTTGCTGTTTTTGTTGTTGTTTGGTCGCTAAGTCGTGTCTAACTCATTTGTGACCCCATGGACTATAGCCCACCAGGCTCCTCTGTCCACGGGACTCGTAGGTCTCCTCTTTCCTTCTCAGGGGGTCTTCCTGACCCAGAGAGTGAATCTGAATCTTCTGCACTGGCAGGAGGATTTTTTTTTTAATCTTCTGCACTGGCAAGAAGATTTTTTTTTTTTTAATCTTCTGCACTGACAGGAGGATTTTTTTTTCTGAATCTTCTGCACTGGCAGGAGGATTTTCTTTTTGAATCTTCTGCACTGGCAGGAGGATTTTCTTTTAACCACTGAGCCACCAGGGAAACCCTTCCGTCTCTTGACTATTGTAAACAGTGCTGCTATAAATGCTGGGATGCCTGTATCTTTTCAAATTGGAATTTTCTTTGGATATATGCCCAGGGGTGGGATAGCAGGATCATATGATTAATTCCTTTCTCTCCACAGTCTCTCTGGCATTTATTATCAGAAGACTTTTCAAGTAATGGCCATTTTGATCTGTCAGAGTGATACTTCATTGTAGTTTTGTATTTTTCTAAAATTAGCAATGTATGTATATGTGTATACACAGTCATGTCCAACTCTGTGCAACCCCATGAATTGTAGCCTGCCAGGCTCCTCTGTCCATGGAATTCTCCAAGCAAAACTACTAGAATGGGTTGCCGTTCCCTTCTCCAGGGGATCTTCGCAACCCAGGGACTGAAACTGGGTCTCCTGCTTTGCAGGCAGATTCTTTACTGTCTGAGCCACCAGGGAAGCCCCAAATTAGCAATATTGAGCATCTTCTCATGTGCCTATTGGCTGTCTGTATGTTTTTTTTCTGAGAAATTTCTCTTTAGGTCTTCTGACCATTTTCTGATTGCATTGTTTGCTCTTTTATATTAAGCTGTATGAGTTATTTTCATATTTTGGAAATTAATCCCTTGACATCTCCCAGTCCATAGGTTGTCTATTCATTTTGTTTATAGGTTTATTTGCTATGCAAAAGTTTTTAACTTTACTTTGGCTCTATTTGTTTATTTTTCTATTTGTATTACTCTAGGGGAAAATCCCATGGATGGAGGAGCCTGGTAGGCTGCAGTCCATGGGGTCGCTAAGAGTCAGATACGACTGAGCGACTTCACTTTCACATTTCACTTTCATGCACTGGAGAAGGAAATTGCAACCCACTCCAGTGTTCTTGCCTGGAGAATTCCGGGGACGGGGGAGCNGGATGGAGGAGCCTGGTAGGCTGCAGTCCATGGGGTCGCTAAGAGTCAGATACGACTGAGCGACTTCACTTTCACATTTCACTTTCATGCACTGGAGAAGGAAATTGCAACCCACTCCAGTATTCTTGCCTGGAGAATTCCGGGGACGGGGGAGCCTGGTGGGCTGCCGTCTATCGGGTCGCGCAGAGTCAGACACGACTGAAGTGACTTAGCAGCAGCAGCAGCAGGAGATGAATCAAAAATAAATTCCCTGCAGTTTATTTCAAACAGTGTTCTGCCAATGTTTTCCTCTAGGAGTTTTATAGTATCTGGTCTTACATTTAGATCTTTAATCCATTTTGAGATTATTTTTTTGTATATGGTATTAGAGAATGTTCTGTCTTCAGTCTTTTAAGTATAGCTGTCCTGTTTTCCCAGCACCACTTATTGAAGAGACTATCTTTTCTCCATTGTAAATTCTTGTCTCTTCTCACAGTCTTTATTTTAAAGTCTATTTCGTCTGATATGAGTATGGCCACTGCAGCTTTCTCTTTTAAATTTTTTATTTATTTATTGGCTGTGCTGGGTCTTCATTGCTATGCACAGGCTTTCTCTAGTTGTGGTGAGTGGGGGCCACTCTTCCAGTGTGTGAGCTCATTTAGTGTGTGCAGTGAGTTTTCGTTGTGATAGTTCCTCTTGTTTAAGAGCACAGGCTCTGGGTACCTGCGCTTCAATAGCTGTGGCACACTGGCTCAAGAGCACTGGCTTGGTAGTTGCGCATGGGCTTAGTTTTCCCACTAAGGCATGTGGCATCTTTCCAGACCAGGGATCGAACCCATATCCCCTATGCTGGCAGGAGGATTCTTGACCACTGGACCATCAAGGAATTTCCTCTAGCTTTCTTTTGATTTCCATTTTCATGAAATATCTTTTCTAATCCCCTCGCTTTCAGTCTATGTATATCTCTAGATCTGAAGTGAGTCTTTTGTAGGCAGCACATACGGAAGCTGTTTCTTTACCCATTCAGCCAGTCTATATCTTTTGCTTGGATCATTTAGTCCATTTATGTTTAAGGCAATTATTGGTATATATGGTCCCGTTGGTTTCCCAGGTGGCTCAGTGGTAAAGAATTTACCTGCCAGGCAGGAGATGCGGGTTTGATCTCTGGGTCAGGAAGATCCCCTGGGGAAGGAAATGACAACCCACTCCAGTACTCTTAACTGGAATATCCCATAGACAGAGGAGCCTGGTGGGCTACAGTCCATGGGGTCGCAAAGGGTCAGACATGACTTAGTGACTATACAATAGCAGCAGTAGTTTGTTCCTATTGTCATTTTATCAATTGTTTTGGATTTGTTTTTGTAGGTATTTTTTCCCCTTATTTCTTTTGTTCTTTTCTTTTGTGATTTGATGACTATCTTTAGTATTATGTTTGGATTTCTTTTTCTCTTTCTGTGTGAATATCTATTATAGGTTTTTGTTTTGTGGTTACCATGAGGTTTTTGCACAGCAATCTATCTATCTATATAGATACATAGATACTTTGCATTTGTATTCTCCTCCCCTCATGATTATTGTTTTTGATATTATTTTCTAATCTAAATATTTTGTGTATCCCTTAACTTCTTACTGTGGATATGAATGAATTTATTACTTTTGTCTTTTAATCTCCCTACTAGCATTTATTACTTTTGTCTTTTATTCTCCCTACTAGAATTCCTACTTTTATTCTATGAAAACTGAAGTGTTTTTGAACTTGAGTTCCACTACTTAATGGGCTTCCCTGGTGGTTCACATGAGAAATCTGACTGCAATGCAGGAGACCTGGTTTCGGTCCCTGGGTTGTGAAGATCCCCTGGAGAAGGGAATGGCAACCCACTCCAGTATTCTTGCTTGGGAAATCCCATGGACAAAGGAACCTAGCAGGCAGTCACAAAAGTCAGACACAACTTAGTGACTAAACCAGCATCACTTAATAACTTTGTGACTGTTAGCACATTAAATACACTATTTCAGTGTTTTTTAATTTTGCTGTGAAAGTGCTGCACTCAATATGCCAGCAAATTTGGAAAACTCAGCAGTGGCCACAGGACTGGAAAAGGTCAGTTTTCATTCCAATTCCAAAGAAAGGCAGTGCCAAAGAATGCTCAAACTACCACACAATTGCACTCATCTCACACGCTAGTGAAGTAATGCTCAAAATTCTCCAAGTCAGGCTTCAGCAATACGTGAACTGTGAACTCCCTGATGTTCAAGCTGGTTTTAGAAAAGGCAGAGGATCCAGAGATCAAATTGCCAACATCCGCTGGATCATGGAAAAAGCAAGAGAGTTCCAGAAAAACATCTATTTGTGCTTTCTTGACTATGCCAAAGCCTTTGACTATGTGGATCACAATCAACTGTGGAAAATTCTGAAAGAGATGGGAATACCAGACCACCTAACCTGCCTCTTGAGAAATCTGTATGCAGGCCAGGAAGCAACAGTTAGAACTGGACATGGAACACCAGACTGGTTCCAAATAGAAAAAGGAGTACGTCAAGGCTGTATATTGTCACCCTGCTTATTTAACTTCTATGCAGAGTACATCATGAGAAACGCTGGACTGGAAGAAACACAAGCTGGAATCAAGATTGCCAGGAGAAATATCAATCACCTCAGATATGGAGATGACACCACCCTTATGGCAGAAAGTGAGGAGGAGCTAAAAAGCCTCTTGATGAAAGTGAAGGAGGAGAGCGAAAAAGTTGGCTTAAAGCTCAACATTCAGAAAACGAAGATCATGGCATCCGGTCCCATCACTTCATGGGAAATAGATGGGGAAACAGTGGAAACAGTGTCAGACTTTATTTTTTTGGGCTCCAAAATCACTGCAGATGGTGANAAGTTGGCTTAAAGCTCAACATTCAGAAAACGAAGATCATGGCATCCAGTCCCATCACTTCCTGGGAAATAGATGGGGAAACAGTGGAAACAGTGTCAGACTTTATTTTTTGGGGCTCCAAAATCACAGCAGATGGTGACTGCAGCCATGAAATTAAAAGACGCTTACTCCTTGAAAGAAAAGTTATGACCAACCTAGATAGTTTATTCAAAAGCAGAGACATTACTTTAATACATGCAATGAGGAAGTTTCCAGAGGAAGCTGGTGAGTTTGGAAATAAGGAAAAGATTTGGAGACTGATAGTTGGTGAAGCCATGGGAAGAAGGACTAATCCAGAAAAACGTATAAAGTGAGAAGAAGAAAGATGAAAGGACCAGTGGGGAAAATTCCCCAGTTTAAGAGTTAAAAGTTTAAAGACTGAGAGAGAAGAATGGTCAGAGAGACAAGAAGAAACTTGGAGACAATGGTATTATGGAAGCAAAAGGAAAAGTACATTTCAAGAAATGAGAGATAGTTATTGGGGTAACAGAATGCATAGCAAGTAAGCTTATATGCAGTGGCTTCCTACACAAAGCTTACTGCTATGTGTAAAAGTCAAGTTCACTGTGTATGTATGTATGTTAGGAGAGTACTCTGCTCCAGAATTTATTCAGGAACCCAGGTTGGTGCAACTAGACATTTTAATCCTTTCCTTTCTGGGTCACCTTGAGAGTGGATCCCATACCAGACAAGTGGAAGAAAAGAGCGTGGAGAAGAAAACAGAGGGGCAAAAGCACTCAAGCATAGCACCAGGCCTGAGAGGAGCGCAGAGCACATCAAATGAAGAGAACCCAACTACACAGCCACACCTGAAGGCTGGGAAATGCAGTCTAGCCAAGGACCCAGGAAGAAGAGAAGCTGCCCATGATCTCTGCTGCAGGAAGGTTAAAAAGCTTGGCTTGAAAGGAGACTGAAGAGATTGTGCAGTTTGGCAGTTAGACATTAGTGACCTCCCTCTGCAAGAATATTTAGCAGAGCCCTGGAGGTCGAAGTGGAGTGGCCAAATATAGAGCTCAGCTGATCAAAGAAAGAAGACAGGCTTCACACCCTGTTCTTTCCAGGAATTACCAGGAGCTATCATCAGCTTGCATGCTAGTCACCTGGCTGCTGCAGGGTGGGAAAACTTATCAACAGAATCAGGCCCAAATCTTTTTCTTTCTGCAGAAAACTTCAGGGTGTTGCGATCACTGTGGCGATGTTCCCAGAGCTCCAGCTTGACTGTCTAGAGCCCAGTAAACCCTGCCCCCCGCCCATAGCATGTGGGGCTGGCAGGGATCTGAAGGGAGGAGGCATCTGCTGCCTGGGTGTGTGCAGCATGTGTGTGCACACATCCCTGAGTGTGCATATCTTCCTATGTCGTCTATTTGAAGATGATATTCATACTCTGTCCCTCTTTGGATTTTTGGAAACAAAGTTTAATTCTTAATTTGTTTATTTTCCAAGAGCTAAAACCACAGATATCATGAGGTGATTCAGTGTACAATCGTTATCATAAGAAATGCCCTTACATAGGCTTAACTGAAGAAAATAATTATTACCTGACACACTCCAGTTCACATGCTGAAGCCTACTGTTTTTTGTTATTTAGTTGCTAAGTCATGTCTGAATCTTTTGTGACCTTATAGACTATAGCCTACCAGGCTTCTATGTCCATGGGATTTTCCAGGCAAGAATACTGGAATGGGTTGCCTTTTCCTTCTCCAGGGATCTTCCAAACCCAGGGATCGAACTCACGTTTTCTGCAATGCAGAATGACAGGCAATGTCAATGACAGGCAGATTCTTTGTCACTGCACCAGCAGGGAAACTCAAAAGCTACTGTTACAAACCTCTAAATAAGACTTTCAGTGGGGGGCTGGCTAGAGTCGTGAGAATTCTGCCCTCTCGAACACATATACTTAATCACACATTCAACCTACAACTTTCCCCAGCAGGATATGTAACTGGGTTTCTCCTAGTGGACTGGATTCATTTTTATTGATTGAACAAACACTTAGAGAAAGCCCACTGAATCTGAGGAACCTACTTTAGGACCTGAGAATTGCTGTAAAACTCCCACTACTCTATCTTTGCCTACCGTATCTTTTAAAGTTACATCATGAAGTGTGCTTCTAGCTGTTTCAGAGCCTGCTAGTTCCATGGGGGAGTCTGGAAGAGAGAGAAATTTTTTTCACCAAAGGGATGAGGGTGGGTGCTATGTTTGTGACTTCCTCAGCTCTGAGAGGAGAGCGAGGCTCAACATGTGTGGCGCAGGCTGTGGTGTAGGCATTATATGGAACCTCAATCTTCCTAACTCTTTTTCTCACGAGTCTCTGTGAACTGCAAGCTTAGACAAGCCTTGAAGTCACTAGGATGGTTAAGTCACTAATTTAAACTAGTTGAAATAAGCAGAACACCCTGCCAACACACACACAGATACATACGCGTGTGCAAGTGCACGCACACACACACACTATTTGAATTATAATACATAATTCTTTAAGCATCACATTTCTCCCAATCTGACACTAATTATAAAAATGTAACTAAAGCATAACCAAATCAAGGGATGAAAAATGAAGAAGATATTTCAAATAAGAGATATTGTCTTCTAGTGGTGAAAAAAATCTATTGACATGGGGACTAGCAGGGGTAGGAAGATGGTTTTAAGGAAGTGGGGAGATGAAGTCCGGAAGAAGAGATTTAAGAGGTGTCAAGCAGGACAGATGGAAGAGAAGAGAGGAAAATAGGAGACTCAAGACAGAGAAGGCCACTGCCAAGAAGTTTGCTCGTGCCATTCTGATGTCAAGACTAAGGCACTCATCAGTTATTTCAAATGAAAATTCCTTGGCAAGCACAATATCTTTTAAAAACAGTCTTGAGGATCACTTTGCTGTACAAAAGCCCAGTAAACTTCCTTCCATGGGGTGACATCATCTCTCCTCATCCAGAGTTGCACACAGAGAGCTTTCACCGTCCTTCCGTGAGCTAAACGGATTCTCAGAGGCAAATGATATTTAATTGATCTTCACTTGTGCTAGCACTTTGTAGGTTTGAGGTTTTCTACTAGAATTATTTAATACAGTTTAAAAATAGCCCCCTTTTAGCTATTTGTGTCCTTTTTGGAGGTGTTAAATGTGGAAGCAATTATCCTTTTCATGACAGGATTTTTTTTTTTTCTTGGCTCAGTAAAGCTTTGTGCTTTGTGACACCTGATGCGTAGGTAAGGAATTGGGCTTATTTTCTATTAATTTGCAGTGAGTTTCTTTCCCTTGGAGACCTGAAGGGGTAGGATGTATGCTTCTCTGAGAGATAAACCACAGTCTGTTAAGTGTGTAGGAGGACACTAAAAGCTGGAAAAGATTATGTTCTAGCAAAGGAAAATGTGGAAATCTTCCTTTTGTGTTACTCCATAAACATGGCAGAAAGACAAAAAAGAGCTGATTAAGTGGTTTCATGGGAAGTAACCTAGAAAAGGACAGTCTTTGGGGTTGAATTATTTCTTGTCTTCTAAATTGGAATCTTTTTTAGAGAGTGTGAAGTATCATATTTTTAGTTGATGGGCCCATGAATTTGAAAGGCTCAGGTTCCTACTAGTGTTCAGTAAGCTGGGGCACCACCAGCAGAAAAGATAAAATAAGCTCCCAGATTTCATCGAGGGTGTCTGATGTGTGCCAAGAGAATTTATTTTTCACATTCAAAGAGAATAAGTTTTGTTGTTGTTGTTCATAGAATGAAGAGCATAGCAGCATAGATAGTTTGAGTTCTGCCTAAACCATGGCAGTAGTGAACCGTCTTGGAGAATGTAAGATGTTTTATACTGCATGAAACTGAAGCCAAAATATATTAGAAAATACAACTGCTTTCTCCATTTTCAGATTCTAACGAGAAAGTAGATCATTTCAAAGTTGCCTAGCAAACTGACACTCCCCAAAGAGGAACAAATCTCACCCCAGGGCCAGAGGCGGATAGGAATGGCATGTCAGAAGGGGCTTCCAGAGCCCAGTGAGCCTTTGTGAAACACGGGCGCCGTTTACAGGGGGTTGAAGTCAGTTAGGGCAAAATCGCCCTAGTAACTCCTGTAGAGCGTTTCCAGTGGGGCAGCCGCTTTACGGAGTCCTTTATGTGTGCCGTGTTAGACATCTACCACCTCTGGAAATAGTTATGATTGTCACCTTCTGCAAATGAGAAAATCAAGATAGGGAGAGGTTAACTAATTCTATCAGGGAAATACTGCTCATAAACAGGGGAGGAGAAGCAAGAAGAGCACTGGAATTAAATTCAAAGGATCAGAGCCCCAAGACTGTGGACTGAGCTGTATGGAACACAGAATCTGGAAATCCTTTTACGATTGAGACAGCTGAGGGGTCCAAGTCTGGTTGGCTCACAGAGATGCTGGTGTCCAAGGCCGTCTATATAGGAAAAGTGGAAATGGATAGAGTTTGCCTTTGGTTTCTCTTGCCTTCTCTTTATCCACCTTCAAGGGTTCCCACCACTTGTTCTAACTCCACTCCTGATTGCAAATTGAAGTCTCATTTCTAGAGGATTTTTTTCCTAGAGGGATTACTATTAGAAGTAAATTATGATACCAGTTTATAAAATATTAAGCAGTCACTCCTTTAAGGGGTCTTGGTATTTCAATAGGAAATTTTTGAATGATAAAATATTTTCAAAGCACATAGGGAGCATTTCTAAAAGTCATGCTTCATTTCAAACCAATGGGGATGGTATTTTTCAACTAGGGGCTCTGTCTGAAGCCCTCAGAGCACATTGTGGAATGGTGGTGGCAACTTTCTTGTCTCTTGGAAAGTCCTCTTTTATTACAGAAATGGAAAGAGAGAGTTGAAAGAAGGAGGAAACATTTTGAAGATGGGAAGTGATGCAAAAGGGGAGAAGAAAAGCACAAAATCTCATAATGGGGTGGTGAGTTCAAACTCCACCTCTGCTGGTGTCTAGCCGTGTGACTAGCATGCATGTTGGCAGTCAGGACCTTCTCAGTCAGTGCTGATACCCTCCCCGGTACCCCTGCCATTCTGAGAGCCGAGAGGCGGGGCCAGATCAGGAAGGGCAATGCTAGAGACTGATAGAGGAGAACTGTCTGGAAGAAAAAGACACTAAGTTATGTGGCTAAGTTGTTAGGGTGAATCAATGGCAGTGCATTCATTCATTCATTCATTTAACGGATATTTATTGATTGCGTCTGCAGTTCTCTTGGATCTGAGACTAGACTCACTTGGATGAGCTCTACACTGCATTTTGAAATACTGATTTTGCAGAACTGTGTCTTTATACACTTAAGGTATTAAGTCCAGGTATTCTCTTGATCCTTCTTCAAATAAAGCTTCCAGTGAGAACTTCGGAATGTTAAACAAATACCATTTTCTATCTTACCACATTATTCTAGAATACTCTGGCCAGAATGCTTATTTAAGCAGCACACATTTAATCAGCAGATCTACCACTAAGCGTGGCCCTTGTTCTCTCTGGTAGGTACACACATGTGGTTGGGAAAATATAAAAAATATAGTCATTGTTTACCTACTTGTGAAACTCCACAGTTCCCAACTTAACCACAGCAATTGAAATCACATAGGATGATGTAAACCATTGGATTATTAAGAGCTGTCTAGGATTTTAATTGATGATCATGGATTACGTTCTTGTTCTTCAACCAGGGCCATCTGCAACATAGTGATGCGTGATGATATACCTCCAGCTTTGGACTTAAGATTATAGGTCAAAAAGGGTAGATATTAGTCAGGACTAATTTCAAGATCTAAAATAGGTTGACCTTAGTCATCCTGCTTTGACTATGCTATTGGCAGTTTGCACCCAACTGCTCCCTGAGTATTCCAGCCTCACCAGCCTACACCTACAAAATAAGGCCGTGATGATGCTAATCCCTGAATTTCCCTGGTCTTGTAGTTCTCTTATGACCAAACTGTTGTACCTCTGCAGCCCAACTCTCCCACCTTCTCCCAGCCAGGAGGGCTGTCTCACAGGGGCTCAGGGGGAAGTCTGCACCCACTGAGGGTAGCTGCTGCCCCACAGCTCTGTCCAGCATCTGTTGTGCCAGTTACCACTGCTCCTTGGGAAGAAAGCTGCTCTCCACAGACACTGTGTCCTGGGCTTCCCAGTGTGTCAGCTGGGGCCATGTCCTCTTCAGGCGGCACCAAACTGCTGGAGCTGCAGTGCGTCCCACAGGGAAAAAGAAAGACTCTGCCCCTCACTAACTCAGTACCTTGCCTGTCACCTGGGCCCTGAGCTAGGACTACCTCGCATAAGCAAACAAGGTTTTCAGATTTTTGCCTCTCTCCCCACCACCTTTCCAATGCACCCCATGAGGTGATGTTAGGGACTGCCAGAGAGACATATCATCTCCTCCAATGTTTTCAACTCTGCCCCCTGCCCCCCAAGTCCCCACAAATCAACTTCGCCCCCTCTCAGTCCAGCCAAAAGCTAAAAACCTTTATGGGTGTCCACGTATGCAATCTAGAACTTATGGATCACTGGTCTCATCTTCCCAGTCTCCATTTAGGCTCATTCGGGCCCATGCTGCTACCCGTTCATAAGATTGTCTGGTTTTGCTGAGTTCATAAACACAGGGAACTGAGGGGTCTGGTGGGGTCTGAGGGGTCTGGAGCCATTTGGCAGTACAGAGAACCCATATAAGAACCACCCCCAATTGAAGGCATCACAGTGCTGGACAGAGGAGCTGCTTTTGAGGAGTTTATGAACTCTTTCCAGCATGACTGCCTGCTGAGGGAGATGGAGCTCAAAATGTGGAAGGTAATTTGGCTTAGAAGACACACTTGCAAGTGGCTGAGAAAAAGGTTCCTGTGGGCTTCAGCATAGCATGGAGGTTCAGTCTCTGCCGTTCAGTTCTCTTAGGGCATGAGAAGGCAGGGAGTTGTGGAATTCAGATGGGGGAAAGGCACACCATCTTCATCACATGGACTGCAGAGGGGACCAAGAGACAGAACACTCGGGGAGTGATGTTGCTGTCTGTACAGACATGGTGTGCCATGTTTTACTGAGCCCAGAATCCTCAGGGCTGTGAGTGATGTTGCTCTCTGTACAGACACGGTGTGCCATGTTTTACTGAGCCCAGAATCCTCAGGGCTAGGCAGCAAAAGGGCACTGTTTCCTTTATGGCTTCATCCCCTCTTACCTTTTGACTTAAAACAGGACCTCCAGTCATTCATTCTGGAATCAAAGACCTCAAGGTCTTGAAAACAACGCAGTCTGGATTTGAAGGATTCCTCAAGGACCAGTTCACCACCCTCCCTGAGGTGAAGGACCGGTGCTTTGCCACCCAAGTGTACTGCAAGTGGCGCTACCTCCAGGGCAGAGACGTGGACTTTGAGGCCACCTGGTATGAGGACGTGCTGGGGTCTGACACTGGCGCAGGCAGTGTCCGCCCTCTTTTCCAGGAGCCTAGGAGTCTTCAATCTGAAAGAGAAACTTGGAGGCCATTTAGTTCAGCCTCCCCACTGTAAGAAATCGCTCCTGATGGATAACAGAAAGAACACTGGTGTTACTCTGAGTTAGTAAACCCGCACTTGAATCTTAGCTGCTCTTTACTATAACAGCCTTAAGTGGACTGCCTGATTTCTCTGAGGCTCTCTTTCCTAACTGACTAAATCAGTAGTACACAAACATGACTGGGTATCAGAACCACTTGGAGGGTTTGTTACACTGTGGCTCACTGAGCCCATCCCCAGAGGTTCTGATTCTGTGGCCTGGAATGGGGCCTGAGGACTTGCATCTTCTAACAAACTCCCAGATGTTGCCCATGCTGCTGGACCAGAGGCCACACTTCCAGAATCACTGGATCAAATGAGGATAGTGGCCTTGTCACTTCATAGCAGACACAGGGAGAGCTAAACCAGGCTGACCAAACTCGTCCCAGTCTGTCAAGGGCTTTCCTGATTTTAACACTGAAGGTCCCATGTCCTAGGAAGCCCCTTGGTCCCAGTCAAATTGGCCACTGTAGGCCAAACTCAAAACAAGGTGACGGTTACAGAGTGAGTGAGTGAAGTCGCTCAGTTGTGTCTGACTCTTTGCGACCCCATGGGGTGTAGCCTACCAGGCTCCTCCCTCCATGGGATTCTCCAGGCAAGAGTACTGGAGTGGGTTGCCATTTCCTTCTCCAGGGGATCTTCCCAACCCAGGGATCGAACCTGGGTCTCCAGCATTCCAGGCAGATGCTTTAACCTCTGAGCCACCAGGGAAGATGGTTACAGAAGCATTTTCTAAATGATAAGTTCTTTAACATTGTAAAGGTATGACTTTTATTTTAACATCCTTGACAAGCAGTGATTAGGCCTCTGAATTCCCAGTTTGCTTTTGACCAGGTATCTCATTCCTTTGTCAAAGTTCTAATTGTTAGAAACTTCTACCCTGTGATGAGCTAGAATATGCCTCCAGTAGCTTCCTCCCACGGGCAAAGTGTTGCTCTGCTCCTTTTATTATAGGCTAGGTTGGAAATGCTTGAAGAGAACCTCACCTCAGTCTTTTTTTTTTCCTCTCGTTTTTTCAAGTGTTACCCATGGGCAGCAATCTGATGTATTTATGTTGAAATGAGTATGAAATTGAGATAGTCAGGGTACCAGTTGGGCCTCCCACTGAGGAGAAGGACTGGGAGTGGATCATTTAATTTTTAAGCTCAGATTCCTTCCAAATTGGGGATAATAATAATAGGAACTGCCTCAGGTACATTGAGAAAATTTAATGAAGTAATCACATAAAACACTTAGCCTACAGCCTGGCATGGTAAAACCCCTGAAAAATGCAGCAATTCAAGCAACCAACCGAGCCAAGCAGTACAAAGGTTAGAGTATGAGGAAGTCTTCTTCATAAATTCTTCAAGCATGGAGGGAAATTTACCCTGGAATGCCCATTGAGTCCTGGTGCCAGATTATGAAGATAGCCTAGTTATGCTCAGTATGTCTGTTGACTGATGTGTGTGTGTGTGTGTAAGGAAATGAGAAGTTAGGTTTTGTTTTTTTTTTTTCTTTTTGGCATTATAATATATTCCCATGCTGTGCTAAGTCATTCTGTCATATCTGACTTTTTGCACCCCTGTGGACTGTAGTCCACCCCGCTCCTCTCTCCATGGGATGCTCTAAGTCAGAATACTAGAGTGGGTTGTCAGGCCCTCCTCCAGAGGATCTTCCCAACCCAGGACTAAACCCGCATCTCTTAGGTCTCTTGCATTGGCTGGCACATTCTTTACCACTAGCGCCACCTGGGAAGTCCCTATAATCCTCTCTAAAGCCGACAATAAAATTGTTTTGGGGGGGTTGCAGAGAGGTCTCCACATCTTAGTTTCACAGTGAATTCCCAAAGACCACCCTGCGGGAGCCCTTAGTCTTCCTTTCTGTGTTCTAGGGAGGCTGTCAGGAGCATTGTCCTGGAGAAATTTGCTGGACCCTATGACAAAGGCGCGTACTCGCCCTCAGTCCAGAAGACCCTCTATGACATCCAGGTGCTCTCCCTGAGCCAGCTTCCTGAGGTATGTTTTGTCACTTGCCATTCTGAAGACTGAGAGAACTTTCTGTGTCTCCTGTTAGCTCTGAGAAAGAGCTCAGAGTTAAAATAAGAAAGTGGAAGACACATGAAAAATGACATCTGTTGTTGCTCAAAAGCTTGTTATAGCAAGTGAGAAAAGAGAAAAAAAGTGGGAAAATCTGTGCAACCTGAAAACATAGGCCACTGCTGTAGTTCTTTAGTTTTCTTGAAGATTTTAAGTCTCTTCAATCTGCTACAATTTGAGTATTATATTTAGGACACTCGAATGGCCTGAAGGAGGGATAATTATCCCAAGGGCCTATGTTTCAGGAGCGCCAGAGAATGAAGGATAGAAGCAGAGATTGCACCCTTCCGTCCATTTGGTATTATTGAATGTTACTGTGTCTCTATCAGCACATGAGAAAATCAGGGATAAATTAGACATGCTGCTGCTGCTGCTAAGTCGCTTCAGTCGTGTCCCACTCTGTGCAACCCCAGAGATGGCAGCCCACCAGGCTCCCCCGTCCCTGGGATTCTCCAGGCAAGAACACTGGAGTGGGTTGCCATTTCCTTCTCCAATGCATGAAAGTGAAAGTGAAGTCGCTCAGTCGTGTCCGACTCTTGGCGACCCCATGGACTGCAGCCCACCAGGCTCCTCCGTCCATGGGATTTTCCAGGCAAGAGTACTGGAGTGGGGTGCCATTGCCTTCTCCAAAATTAGACATAGAGTCCCATAAACTCTACCCTCAAAGAGTTCATCATTCAGTGAAAGAAGAAAATAAGTAAGTTAACAATTCAATAAACAACAGAATATTATGGAAATTCAGAAGACGGCACCTAACTCCAGCATGTGGGAAGTGCCTGTCAGGCTCTCTGGAAGGAGAGGTATTTGAGTAGAGCCTTAAGGGACAAGTAGGGGTTCTCTGGGTTCCTCGTCAAGGGTGAGGGAGGGGTAGGTGTGGACAACAGGAGGCAGCATGGAACAGGCATTTATGCTGAAGGTCTGCCCCATGTGAAGCTGCAGGAGGGAAAGCCCTCCCCCATGCCTAGAGATGAGGTGGGAGCAGGTCTGGAGGGCTTTGTGGTCTTTGTAGAGTCTATATTTTATCCTGCAAAAATCGTAGGAGCCACCGAGGAGTCTAAGCAAGGTGCCACGCTACCACCTTTGCACTCTAGAAAGACTGCTCTGAAAGACGTGTGATAGATTTAAAGGATGATGGGCCATAGACAAGAAGACCTATTGGGAGGTTGTTGCAGGAAGCTGGAAAGGAGGGCATGAACCCTGGCCGTGATGGGATGAAGAGGACTGTGCCATCCTTAGATCTGGGCGAGGGACGCCCACCATGGCCCAGAGGCCCCCTTCAGGCCATCTTCTAGCTATGCGTCTCTCTACTGGAAGAGGCACTTCAAGGCAGTGAACACTGCAGGAGCCCATGCTTCCCCTTCTAGACCATTCTCTGGGATGTTTGCCGTCAGGCAACTTGACATGCAAGCTGGAATATCCACCCACATGAGTCCAAGAGAGAGCATAGGGTGGGCCAGGGGTTGGGAGCTGGCTCTTCCCATGCTACCAGGTCCTGGCCTGATGCTGCAAGGAGTCAGAGGATTTAAAATTTGGTCCTGGCCTTCCAGATAGTTGTGAAGGACTATCTGTTAAGTTACAGAGATAGAACATATTTTTATCTCTGTATTTTAGCTTGGTTCATCACTTTAAATCTTTAAACACGTGGTATGAGCGTGTGCTAAATCACTTCAGTTGTGTCAAACTTTTTACAACCTTACGGACCATAGCCCACCAGGCTCCTCTGTCCATGAGATTCTCCAGGCAAGAATACTGGAGTGTGTTGTCATTTCCTCCTCCAAGGGATCTTCCCGACCTAGGGATTGAACCCACGTCTCCTGCATCTCCCGCGTTGGCAGGTGGGTTCTTTACCACTAGCGCCACCTGCTGCTGCTGCTAAGTCGCTTCTGTCATGTCCGACTCTGAGACCCCAGAGACGGCAGCCCACCAGGCTCCCCTGTCCCTGGGATTCTCTAGGCAAGAACACTGGAGTGGGTTGTCATTTCCCTCTCCAACGCATGAAAGTGAAAAGGGAAAGTGAAGTAACCAAGTCGTGTCCAACTCTCAGCAACCCCATGGACTGCAGCCCACCAGGCTCCCCCCGTCCCTGGGATTTTCCAGGCAAGAGTACTGGAGTGGGGTGCCATTGCCTTCTCCGACTAGCGCTACCTAGGAAGTGCAAAACATCTGGTGTGGGGACCTCCAGATGCTCTCACTCCAGGGCCTGCGAATGTTGAGGACAGGCCTGGAGAGGAGGGTATGGACTGAGCGGGAACTGAGGAGGTTGACGGGCCAGCATCTGGACGCCAGCTGGATGCTGAATATCTCCCAGGTGTCTGACCCCAGGAGATTTTACTTTTCTGAGAAATGGATTTCATACACAGAGGGAGGAATGAGTCCATCATTTAATAATTGTACTAGTGAGAGAGAAGAGCATCGAGCAGTAGAGGAACACCAGAGGGTGTCTGGAGACAGAGGTGGAATCTGAGTAATGAGCTAGTTGGAGGCTGGGGGCAAGTAGTGATAGAGGCAGATTCCGTTTTCCAACGTGATACATATTATTGTGGATTCCAGATAGAAGATATGGAAATCAGTCTGCCGAACATTCACTACTTTAACATCGACATGTCCAAAATGGGACTGATCAACAAGCAAGAGGTAAGAGAACTTTTAAAATATTTAAAGCACGTTTCCCCTGCCTTGCCCACTTTTTAACCCTCTTTGTAACCTTGGGGTGGTACAACTGCCACAATTTTTAATAGCTGTTGCTGTTGGGATATTTATAGTTGCAACGGTTAAGAGCCCACTTAAGACTCTGGCCTTTCAATATCTGAGGCTGGGATGCCCTAGAAGTGGATGAATGCTTATAGACGAGGCTTGAAAGTTGCAGAGAGTAAAAGACAAAGAAAGAACAGAGTGTGCCCAAAGAAGCAGCTCTGAAACCCACTTCTCCAAAAGGTGCCACAGAAGGTCACAGCTTCATTATTTTTCCCATCACAAGGCGATGAGAAGAAAGGAAGATTATCTTTTTATTTTCTTCTATCATCCTTAACTTTTAGATAATTTGAATAACATGCAATAAACACACACGAAATGAAAGATATTTGTGTTTCTAATTGCAATTACAGCAGGCAAGACGAGGAAGTTCAGTTTTCGAAAGGAAACCCGGCCTTAGAAAAAGCACTTAACCATGACTTGCTTTTAGCCATGGCAGAAGGTTCAGCCAAGTTAGTGTGTCTCACTAGCCAGCCTGAAGTCCCAACAGATAGGCTTGCTCAGTCCTGGGAGATCAGAACTGTCCCTCCCCACTTGGATCACTCTCAGATTGGCAGGACTTCTCTGATCCATCTTCCCATGGGCTTCCAGTGTGCTAAGAAATACACCATTCTGTTGGCTGCTTCTAGTGTGCTGGGGAAGTGAGATAGGAAGGGACCCTCTATTACCATGGCTGCACAGCCAGAGACTCATCTCCTCTGATGGAAAAAGGTCAGTGAAGGGTGTCCAGAAGGTCCTACCTTCTGGGCCTGCTGCCCCAAGAGCCTTATCAGTCACAGCCGTCTGGCCAGGTACCCTGTTTCTGTTCTGTATGTTATGCTCCATCACGCTCTGTACTGCGACAGCTGTGAGGGAGGCTGGGGAGTAGCGCTGGGTAAGTGAGGTCATGCTGAGGTGCCTGGTGTGGCTGAAACAGGGCCCTGAGCTGCAGAGGAGGACAGTCACTGTCCACTCAGCTGGCAGGAGAGGCACCACTCTTTACTTCAGAGGATGGAGGGGATGCAGATTCCCAGAATGCCACTGCTAATTTTGATGCAAAGCCTTTTCTGACAGCTTACTTTCTAAAGGGAAGAAAAGGGACATGTTCAGCAAAGACGAAACCAATGGGCCCCAAACAGAGAAAGGTTCAGGCTCATGGGTGGAGCAGTGCTTAGCTCAGAAACCCCAACCTAAGGAGGAGGGTCTCCCAAGGCTCCTGATACCCCAGGCCTGCAGTGATCCTAGCTCGATGGTGTTCTGGTGGATCGAGGCCACTGTGTCTTTTGCTCTAAGAAGTCAGACTCCAAACTTCCCCTGAAGACCTGCAGGCAGAAAGGCCTGAGATCCTTTGGGTCCGGCTCTGTGTAAAGGCACCCAGGGGGTGAACAAACTGTCCCTCTGTCTGTGTTTGCACCTTGAGGATGGCTGGTCATTCTCGGGCCCTTACTCAGCAAGTGCCTACAAAATAGGGCAATATATGAGAAGCAGGGAGTCAGGACGCAAAGAAAGCAGCAGGGAAGTGACTACTGACAGAGTGGAGGGCAGAAGAACTGCAAGCGCACGGCTGTCTGGAGCCAGTTAGCATCGAGCTAAGGGTCCTGCGGACCTCAAATGTTCTGAGGGCATGACAGTGTTACAGCAAAGAACAATGGCTAATGTTCAAAGTGAGTCAGCAAGCAAAGGCCAAATTGTGTTCACTGCACTCTGTCTAAAAAGCAGGGATATGTAATGCATCTGAGAAACATTTATATCCTGATAATTAAATTTTTTTGAAAAACTCTTTAATTTTCTGGAAAATCACCTCATCTCCCTTCAGTGTCTCTGAAGTTGCCCTGTGGTTTTTCTACAGGTCTTGTTACCATTAGATAATCCATATGGCAGAATTACTGGTACAGTCAAGAGGAAGCTGACTTCAAGGCTGTGACACTGTGGCCACCAGTGGGAGTCCATGCTCCATTGAGGCATTCCTTAAGCCACTTGTGATGCTGGAAATCATAATGCATAGCCTTGCAAATTTTCAACCTAGTATGTTGATTTATAGTGTTCATTTTCCTCCTATATGAAAGAATTCTTCTATACCTAGCTCAGCAAAGTGTTTTGGGATTAGTAATTAAAACATGCTTTGTGGATACAGTTTACTTCACAAATGCTGAGTAGTATTAGAATAATCATAAATCAGTATTTCATTTTAGTGGTCTTGGGCCTTCCTATCTTAGAGGAGCTTTAGAATACGTTCAATGGGAAGATAATCATGAATCAATGGAGGTGTGATAACAGTTAATCTTGTGAACAAATGTAAGAAGCCAGCATTGCTTTCATCCTACTGATGCTAAAACTTCCTCCTTGGCAATGCAGAAAATGTAATGATAAAGTAATATTTTGAAAAATATCACCATTGCGATTTCAATTAGACTGAATACTTGAGTTATTAAATATGCTCTAGCAAATGTATTATTGGGAGTTTATTTCTACACTAAAAGTACTTTTGAAATTTTAATGTATTGGTTTTATGATTTTTACAGCCCTTAAAGAATGTTTAGTACACATTGAGGCATTGAAAAAAAGTATAAATTGTTTTTCTTTGAATAATGCATCACTTTGGCACAATAAGTCACATTTAATAAACGGTAAGTCATTACCCAGGTGGCTGAATATATATACAGAAAGAAGACTAAAGACTATATGTATAAATGTATCAGCAGTGACGACTTCTGGATGTGGGATTATGAGTGATTTTTATGTTTTGTCTTATGATTTTCTGAATCTTCCAGATATGATCATTTATTACTTTTATAATCAGAGAAATAAATATAATTGATGATTTAAAGATATACGCATATTTGAATGGTGGTTATCTTCACATCAGTAAACTAACACTAAGTGAGAGTGAAAGTGAGTGAAGTCGCTCAGTCGTGTCTGACTCTTTGTGACCCCGTGGACTGTAGCCCACCAGGCTCCTCCATCCATGGGATTCTCCAGGCAAGAGTACTGGAGTGGGGTGCCATCTGTTGTACATATACCATAAAATTTCATAAACTGGAATTTTAGAAACCCATGACTAAAAGTTGTTTACATGAACATCCTAGATAACCTTCCTCCATTAAAAAACTGTCATCCTGCTTATTTAACTTATAGGCAGAGTATATCATATGAAATACAGGTATATTATCACCCTGCTTATTTAACTTACATGCAGAGTACATCATACAAAATACCAGGCTGGATGAAGCACAAGCTGGAATAAAGATTGCCAGGAGAAATATCAGTAAACTCAGATATGCAGATGAAACCACCCTAATGGCAAAAAGCAAAAAGGAATTAAAGAGCCTTTTGATGAAGGTGAAAGAGTAGAGTGAAAAGGCTGACTTAAAACTCAACATTTAGAAAACTAAGATCATGGCATCTACTCCCATCACTTCATGGCAAACAGATGCNTCAGATATGCAGATGAAACCACCCTAACGGCAAAAAGCAAAAAGGAATTAAAGAGCCTTTTGATGAAGGTGAAAGAGTAGAGTGAAAAGGCTGACTTAAAACTCAACATTTAGAAAACTAAGATCATGGCATCTACTCCCATCACTTCATGGCAAACAGATGCCGAAACAATGGAAACAGTGACAGACTTTTATTTTCTTGGGCTCTAAAATCACTGTGGATGGTGACTGCAGCCATGAAATTAAAAGATACTTGCTCCTTAGAAGAAAAGCTATGACAAAACTAGACAGCATATTAGAAAGCAGAGACCTTACTTGGCCAACAAAGGTCTGTCTAGTCAAAGCTATGGTTTTTCCAGTAGTCACATGTGGATGTGAGAGCTGGACCATAAAGAAAGCTGAGCACCAAAGAATTGGTGCCTTCAGACTGTGGTGCTAGAGAAGACTCTTGAGAGTCTCTTGGACAGCAAGGAGTTCAAACAAGTCAATCCTAAAGGAAATCAACCCTGAATATTCATTGGAAAAACTGATGCTGAAGCTGAAGCTTCAATACTTTGATCACCTGATGTGAAGAGCTGACTCCCTGGAAAAGACCTGGATGCTGAGAAAGATTGAAGGCAGGAGGAGAAGGGGATGATAGAGAATGAGATGGTTGGATGACATCACCAACTCAATGGACATGAGTTTGAGCAATCTCCAGGAAATGGTGAAGGACAGGGAAGCCTGGTGTGCTGCAGTCCATGGGGTCGCAAAGAGGTGGACATGACTGAGCAACTGAACAACAATGATTAAAGATCTCCATTTGTTTAAATTTTTTGTCTGCCTTTTTATAAATACATACCTGTGAGTATTTAGTATTATTTGACAGTTCTGCATTCACTTTATAATACTATTACTTAAGGTGCCATGTTTGATTGCACAATCTCGTTTAAATTCTGACTCTGTCTCTTACTAGCTCTGTGACAAGTTTCCTCATCTGTAAAATGGAGGTGAACATATAGAACCTACCTCATAGGTTTTTTTGAGGATTAAATTAATTAATGTCTGTAAAGAACTATGGTAGTAAGGGGGCTTCCAAGGTGGCGGAGTGGTAAAGAGTCCCCCTGCCAAAGCAGGAGACGCAAGAGACAAGGGTTTGATTCCTGAGTCGGGAAGATCCCCTGGAGGAGGAAATGGCAACCCACTCCAGTATTCTTGCCTGGAAAATTTCATGGACAAAGGAACCTGTCAGGCTAGAGTCTGTGAGACCGCAGTCGGACACATCTAAGCGACTGAGCACGTGGTANGGGTTTGATTCCTGAGTCGGGAAGATCCCCTGGAGGAGGAAATGGCAACCCACTCCAGTATTCTTGCCTGGAAAATTTCATGGACAAAGGAACCTGTCAGGCTAGAGTCTGTGAGACCGCAGTCGGACACATCTAAGCGACTGAGCACGTGGTAGGTTTTACACCTGACACGTAAATTTCTGTGTTTGTTAAATGAAAACTTCTGCCTTCTTTTCATCTGTTTTTAGACCTACATGGAAAGTTATCATTGGACTTTGTGCGTGAGATGAGAGATGGAGGTCTGAGAGCAGCAAACTCTAGAAGGTACTGCAGGCCATTCTCAAGCTGCTGCTGCTTAATGCAGAACATGAGATAAGATGGATGAAGTACCTTGATATAGAAAGTTTTGTGCTGTATTGATTACTCTTGTTACAAAATGTGCTTCGACATCACGTAACTTGCATGCACAAACGGCTAGTACATTTTATTCCTCTGCTGATTTGATAATTCTGTGCAAAGAGGAATTTAGATTCTAACATGATTTTTCCTTAAAAGAAAAGAAAAGAAAAGAAAAGAAAAAAAGCTTAATTAGTCCCATTTTACTCAATGGTCATATAAATCTTGGAAATACTCTATTTGTTTCAGAGAAGAGCAGAATTCTTAGAAATCGTAGTTTACTTTATACATATATGCATTTATTATAATGAATTGCAAAAGAGCTATTGGAGGTTATATCCCAGGTATGTGGCAGGAAAGTCTGTAGTCTGTGAAAATTTCAAGAAACAATTTCCTGTTTTGTGTGGTCAAGCCATTCAAGATGGCTGTTCTCTTGTTCTCTGTGCAGCTTCTGCTCAACCACGTGACTGCTTCACTCACATGACTATCCAGTCCTCTGAATCAGAGGGCTTAATCAGCAACTGCCTATGTGCTTGTCCCCTGCCCCAGCTGCTGCTTTCCCTGGTAACCGATGAGCCAACTTGATGTCAATCCCCCTATAAAGGGTCGTCTCCTTCCCTAAATAGTGAAGACTACAGCCATGTCCTGCCTGTTATTTGCCAGACATGGCAGAATGTTGCTCCAGGATCCTTTGTTTTCTATGTATAAGACATCAAACCACTGATGTCTCTGGCGCTGTATCTGGTCTCTATCTTCGGTCTTGAGTCTGGGCAACTACAAGGCTTGCAGGCCTTTGGGTGCAGCCTAACAATTGGCAAGCCAGCCAAGAGGCCAAGGAAACTCCATGAGTGCTGTGATATCAGGAAATAAGGACCGGGAGTGAAAAGCTGTGCGGGTAACCCTGAGGTGACTAGCATGTGGGCCTGTGGCAGCTAACCACCATGAGACCTGTCTTCCTCTTCCATTATATTGATGATACTCCATAAACTTCAGTCTCTTTCCAGTTAAAAAGTAGCCCTATGCTCATGGCTTATCTGATTGCATAGGGTGGCTGGTGAATACAGATAAGATGCTAGGACTTGGATTATCTATCAAACACTTGGGTGTTACCTGGTCAGGTAAAATAAGCATACTCCCAACCTCCTTAAAAAATAAGCCATTGACACGGGTTTTAGGGATATTAACTCAGGGACAGGTTTGAGAATTGGATGTGGCCAGTTACCTTGAAGGGTTTGTTTGGGGCCTGTGGCAATGACACAATAATAGAGCGCCCCTGGACTCCTGGCCCCAGCTCTGAAGGATGCAGTGTGGTGCAGCAGCAAAGATATGTGCCCTACAGTGCCTACAACGGGCGGGAGACATTGCCGCAGGCCCCTGAGCCATCAGGCCTCAAGAAGGATGACTGTCCAGGGTCCAGACAGCTCTGCACACATGACACACAGGGCACCCACTGGCACTGATGGCGAGCAAGCTCTCACTTTGCCAGCCATGAAGTCCATTCATGGGCTGGGCTGATAGGTCAGATACTGGTGTTCCCACCTGCCTCACCACCCCACTGCTGCCAGACTAATGGGAAGAATGAAGGGGCTGCTTGAACAATAGTTGAGGTTCCCAACACATGGACACACCCAGGAACAATTGTCCCAGTGCCTGCACTGTGTTAACCCAGAGGCAACCAGCCCACACCATTTGAGTTCAACTGCTGACCACCATAGGACCACTGCCAACTATGGGTCAGGACAACAAATCACTTTTACCCGGCCACAGGGTCTATGCTGAGGGGAACATGCTGTAGAAAGGCCGTGGGACTGGCAGGTAAGTCCCCGGTGCTTTGGTTTTGCTGCATCGTGGGGAATAGGATTAAAAAAGGATGTACAGGTTTCATTTGTCTTCTACCTGGCCCCACTTAAGACTCCTAAGGACTGATCTGGGCCTCTACTGGAGACAAGCACCATTGTATTGGGTTGGCTGAAGAGTTCATTTGGGTTTTCCTGTAAGATGCTGTGGAAAAATCTGAAGTATTTTAGGCCAACCCAATATTAACCCTGTGGCCTGTTGTTATGCCACCTCTCCTGGATTTGGCCTTGGCTGTGGGCACTGAGGGTGGACAGGTGGGATGGTGCTGCTGGCCAGGACAAAGCCCACGGGCAGGAGTGGTATGACCTAGTGTTTGTTAAGCATCTCACATTTCATCCCTAGTCTGACCAGAGGGAATCTGTGCACAGCGATGGCCACACTTAAATGAATCTGATTGCTGGGTCGACAGTGAGATGCTCCTGTTGCTCTCTGGACTTGTGTAGAAAACCGACATAAGTGCCTGGCTTACTTTTGATACTCTTTAGCCGCTTGTATGTGTACTGCATCTGAGGTATCTGGGTTGCAGTGTACTCTACACACCTCACTTCAGGGTATCTCAGAAGAGGGTGAACCAACATGGCAAGGGACATGCACGGTACAGATGAGCGGAGTGCGTGGTTAGGCCATTCAAGATGGTGTTTTCTTGTTCTCTGTTTATCCGCTGCTTGACCAGTCCCTGCTTCACTCTCGTCATTGTCCAATCCTCTGAATCATAGGGCTTAATTAGTAACTGCCTACATGCTTGCCCCCTGCCCCAGCTGCTGGTTTCCCTGGCAACTGATGAGCTAGCCTGACATCAGTACTCCCTATAAATGATAGCCTATTTCTGCCAAGTAACAAAGATTGCCAGGTCCTTCCTACCTGCCATCTGTCAGACACAGTGGGGTGCGGCTCCAGGACCTTTGTTTTGGATGTGCTTATTCCCAATAAGTGAAGTCGCTCAGTTGCGTCCGACTCTTTGCAGCCCCAAGGACTGTAGCCCACCAGGCTCCTCCATCCATGGGATTTTTCAGCAAAAGTACTGGAGTGGGTTGCCATTTCCTTCTCTGGGGGATCTTCCTGATTCAGGGATTAAACCCGGGTCTCCTGCGTTGTAGGCAGATGCCTTACCATCTGAGCCACCAGGCTGTGCAGCGCAGGAGTGGCTGAGAGGAGATACCCTGCATCCAAGGTAAGGAGCAGCCATGAAGAGATACCCAAATAAGATGGTAGGCGCTGAGAGAGGGCATCAGAGGGCAGACAGACTGAAACCACAATCATAGACCACCAGCCAATCTGGTCACATGGACCACAGCCTTGTCTAACTCAGTGACACTAAGCCATGCCATGTGGGGCCACCCACGACAGACAGGTCATGGTGGAGCGGTCTGACGGAATGTGGTCCACTGGAGAAGGGAATGGCAAACCACTTCAGTATTCTTGCTATGAGAACCCCTTGAACAATATGAAAAGGCAAAAAGATAGGAAACTGAAAGATGAACTCCCCAGGTCAGTAGGTGCCCAATATGCTACTGAAGACAGTGGAGAAATAATTTCAGAAACAATGAAACTATGGAGCCACAGCAAAAGCAACACCCAGTTGTGGATAGGTGATAGAAGCAAGGTCCAATGCTGTAAAGAGCAGTATTGCATAGGAACCTGGAATGTTAGGTCCATGAGTCAAGGCAAATTACAAGTGGTCAAACAGGAGATGGCAAGAGTGAGCACTGACATTCTAGGAATCAGCAAACTAAGATGGACTGGAATGGGTGAATTTAACTCAGATGACCATTATATCTACTACTGTGGGCAGGAATCCTTAGAAGAAATGGAGCAGCCATCATTGTCAACAAAAGATTCTGAAACACAGTACTTGGATGTAATCTCAAAACGACACAATGATCTCTTTGTTTCCAAAGCAAGCCATTCAGTATCATGGTAATCCAAGTTTATGCCCCAACAAGTAATGCTAAAGAAGCTGAAGTTGAACTGTGCTATGAAGACCTACAAGACCTTTTAGAACTAACACCCAAAAAAGGTGTCTGTTTCATTATGGGTGACTGGAATGCGAAAGTAGGAAGTCAAGAAACACCTGGAGTAAAAGGCAAATTTGGCCTTGGAATACAGAATGAAGCAGGGCAAAGGCTGTTTGCCAAGAAAATGCACTGGTCATAGCAAACACCCTCTTCCAGCAACACAAGAGAAGACTCTACACATGGCCAACACCAAAATCAGACTGATTATATTCTTTGCAGCCAAAGATGGAGAAGCTCTATACAGTCAGCAAAAACAAGACTGGGAGCTGGCTGTGGCTCAGATCATGAACTCCTTATTGCCAAACTCAGACTGAAATTGAAGAAAGTGGGGAAAACCACTAGACCATTTAGGTATGACCTAAATCAAATCCTTTATGATTATACAGTGGAAGTGAGAAATAGATTTAAGGGACTAGATCTGATAGAGTGCCTGATGAACTACGGACGGAGGTGCGTGATATTGTAGAGGAGACAGGGCTTAAGACCATCCCCAAGAAAAACAAATGCAAAAAGACAAAATGATTGTCTGAGGAGACCTTATAAATAGCTGTGAAAAGAAAATTGAAAAGCAAAGGAGAAAAGGAAAGATATCAGCATCTGAATGCAGAGTTCCAAAGAATAGCAAGGAGAGATAAGAAAGGCTTCCTCAGAGATCAA
>SJYX01024346.1:0-15365 GCA_006410675.1 Oreotragus oreotragus | reverse complement strand
TTCAGTATCATGGTAATCCAAGTTTATGCCCCAACAAGTAATGCTAAAGAAGCTGAAGTTGAACTGTGCTATGAAGACCTACAAGACCTTTTAGAACTAACACCCAAAAAAGGTGTCTGTTTCATTATGGGTGACTGGAATGCGAAAGTAGGAAGTCAAGAAACACCTGGAGTAAAAGGCAAATTTGGCCTTGGAATACAGAATGAAGCAGGGCAAAGGCTGTTTGCCAAGAAAATGCACTGGTCATAGCAAACACCCTCTTCCAGCAACACAAGAGAAGACTCTACACATGGCCAACACCAAAATCAGACTGATTATATTCTTTGCAGCCAAAGATGGAGAAGCTCTATACAGTCAGCAAAAACAAGACTGGGAGCTGGCTGTGGCTCAGATCATGAACTCCTTATTGCCAAACTCAGACTGAAATTGAAGAAAGTGGGGAAAACCACTAGACCATTTAGGTATGACCTAAATCAAATCCTTTATGATTATACAGTGGAAGTGAGAAATAGATTTAAGGGACTAGATCTGATAGAGTGCCTGATGAACTACGGACGGAGGTGCGTGATATTGTAGAGGAGACAGGGCTTAAGACCATCCCCAAGAAAAACAAATGCAAAAAGACAAAATGATTGTCTGAGGAGACCTTATAAATAGCTGTGAAAAGAAAATTGAAAAGCAAAGGAGAAAAGGAAAGATATCAGCATCTGAATGCAGAGTTCCAAAGAATAGCAAGGAGAGATAAGAAAGGCTTCCTCAGAGATCAATGCAAAGAAGTAGAGGAAAACATTAGAATGGGAAAGACTAGGGATCTATTCAAGAAAATTAGAGACACCAAGGGAACATTTCATGCAAAGATGGGCTTGATAAAGGACAGAAATTGTTTGGACCTAACAGAAGCAGAAGATATTAAGAGGTGGCAAGAACACACAGAAGAACTATACAAAAAAGATCTTCAGGACCCAGATAATCACGATGATGTGATCACTCCCCTAGAGCCAGACATCCTGGAATGTGAAGTCAGGGAGGCCTTAGGAAGCATCACTAGGAACAAAGCTAGTGGAGGTGATAGAATTCCAGTTGAGCTCTTTCAAATTCGGAAAGATGATGGGGTGAAAGTGCTGCACTCAATGTGTCAGCAAATTTGGAAAACTCAGCAGTGGCCACAGGACTGGAAAAGGTCAGTTTTCATTCCAATCCCAAAGAAAGGCAATACCAAAGAATGCTCAAACTACTGCACAATTGCACATATCTCACACACTAGTAAAGTAATACTCAAAATTTTTGAAGCCAGGCTTCAGCAATACATCAACCGTGAACTTCCAGATGTTCAAGCTGGATTTAGAAAAGGCAGAGGAACCAGAGATCAAATTGCCAACATCCGCTGGATCATCAAAAAAGCAAAAGAGTTCCAGAAAAGCATCTACTTCTGCTTTATTGACTATGCCAAAGCCTTTGACTGTGTGGATCACAACAAACTGTGGAAAATTCTGAAAGAGATGGAAATCCCAGACCACCTGACCTGCCTCTTGAGAAACCTGTATACAGGTCATGAAACAACAGCTAGAACTAGACATGGAACAACAGACAGGTTCCAAACAGGAAAAGGAGTATGTCAAGGCTGTATATTGTCACCCTGCTTATTTAACTTATATGCAGAGTACATCATGAGAAACGCTGGACTGGAAGAAGCACAAATTGGAATCAAGATTGCTGGGAGAAATATCAATAACCTAAGATATGCAGATGACACCACCCTTATGGCAGAAAGTGAAGAACTAAAGAGCCTCTTGATGAAAGTGAAAGAGGAGAGTGAAAAAGTTGGCTTAAAGCTCAACATTCAGAAAACGAAGATCATGGCATCCGGTCCCATCACTTCATGGCAAATGGCTGGGGAAACAGTGGAAACAGTGGTTGACTTTATTTTTCTACGCTCCAAAATCACTGCAGATGGTGATTGCAGTCATGAAATTAAAAGACGCTTACTCCTTGGAAGGAAAGTTATAACCAACCTAGATAGCATATTCAAAAGCAGAGACATTACTTTGCCCACAAAGGTCCGTCTAGTCAAAGCTATGTTTTTTTCCAGTAGTCATGCATGGATGTGAAAGTTGGACTATAAAGAAAGCTGAGCACTGAAGTATTGATACTTTTGAACTGTGGTGTTGGAGAAGACTCTTGAGAGTCCCTTGGACTGCAAAGAGATCCAACCAGTCCATCCTAAAGGAGATCAGTCCTGGGTGTTCATTGGAAGGACTGATGCTAAAGCTGAAACTCCAGACTTTGGCCACCTGATGGGAAGAGCTGATTCATTTGAAAAGACTCTGATTCTGGGAAAGACTGAGGGCAGGAGGATAAGGGGACGACAGAGGATGAGATGGTTGGATGGCATCACTGACTCAATGGACATGGGTCTGGGTGAACTCCGGAAGCTGGAGATGGACAGGGCGGCCTGGTGTGCTGCAGGTCATGGGGTCACAAAGAGTCGGACACGACCCAGCGACTGAGCTGAACTCAACTCCCAATAAGCTGCTAATGTCTCTGTTGCTGTCTCTTGGCTCTTTCAGTCTCCAGGCTGCACAACTCCAAGGGTTGCGGGTCACAGGGTGCAGCCCAAGAGGTGTTTTCTTGTGGTTGGAACTGTGAACCATATGCTGAAAACCAGGCTTCCTATTTCACTTGCCCTTGGCACTGGCAGAGGAGCAGGCCAGCCTGGACTGTAAGCATCTGGGAGGTGATTTGTATCAAAACACTGTGTGATCTTGTTATAGAAGGTCACATAGACTCTTCCGATTTTCTGGGCAGCAGAGCTTCTCTCGCGACACTTTTCCCTCTTATCTCCCTGGTTTTAGCCCAACCCTTCAAGTACTGTACAGGAATAGAACAGGTGATTCTAGCCCATTTGCTACCTGGGAAGTACTCTGCATGGTCTTTGGTGGAGTAGGTATTACCTGGGGCTTGAGGTTTTGGCAACCAAAATTCTGACTATGAATTATTCCAAATCCTCTCAATCTCATCTGCTAGGTTTTCACAGAGACAGGGTCAGAAAATATTCCATTCCCTCCCTTTATACAGTCAGACTTAAGTTCATACCATTCTTTACTCTTAGTAAACTGATTTTCTCCCAGTTTTCCTCCCCCCAGTTTAACAGAAATAATTCTTGAGATAACAGTTTGTCATTGAAACAGAATATACCTTTTTCAGTTGCCTACAAGATTCAACTATAGAAATATGAATTTCCCTCTAACCTCCTAACCCTCTATTCAGAAAGGACTTGGGGCTGCCCGACTTTGTGTTTTGTATCCTCCTTTACAATACTTCTGTAACTCTGGCTACAGAGTTACATTCTCATGCATGAGGAAACCAAATCTTATTTCTAAAGACATAGATTTCCAGTCTTCTAACCAGAAGCACTTTTCAAACACTGGAAACTTGATCTCTTTATTATAGTCTTTGTTCTTGCTTCTCCTAGAGGTTGGATGCCTCTCATTCTTTCATTTGCCCAACTCTTTCTCAGAAATCCTTAGAGTTCTTTGGATCCTATGGAGACTGTATTGTAAATACAATGGCTATGGACCTTCTTCTAGGGAAAGCATTCATTCACATCTCTACAGATGTTCAACTTCTGCTAAGGAAATTGTTTATATTCGATCTTCAAAGTGTAAAGGATTCCATTAGAGAATTTACTACATAAGGAATATACTCAACCAAACATAAGAGAAAAGCACACTGATTACCTTTATGTGAGAAAGGAAAAGCGTCTAGAATGAAAGAAAGATCCCAGATGTATTAGTTTACTGAGACTGCCATAACAAAGTAACACAAACTTGGTGGTGTGTATAACAATAGAAATTTATTCCCTTATTGTTCTGCAGGCCAGAAGTCCAAAATCCAGTCCAAAATCCTGTGGGCAGGATTGTGCTAGAGGGGATTGTCCTTGCTATTTCAGAGACNAGTTTACTGAGACTGCCATAACAAAGTAACACAAACTTGGTGGTGTGTATAACAATAGAAATTTATTCCCTTATTGTTCTGCAGGCCAGAAGTCCAAAATCCAGTCCAAAATCCTGTGGGCAGGATTGTGCTAGAGGGGATTGTCCTTGCTATTTCAGAGACCCTTGGCTGTGGCTGTGTTCCCTCCAAGCCCAGTCTCCACTGTGTGTCCCTTATGAGGACGCTTGTCTTTGGATTTAGGGCCCACAGAGACAGCCCAGGGGACTCTCATTATCTCAAAACCTGGAGTTAATGACCACTACAAGACATTTTTTCTACATAAGGTCACACGAACAGGTTCTGAAAACTAGGATGTGGACACAGGATTTGGGAGCCACCACTCAGGAAGCAAGGAGCTTCTTAAAAGCAGTTCTTCTGGTACATACTGAATCTTTAGCTACACAGGCTCCTATTCTTTTCAGATCTGGGGATGCCACATGCCTCTTCCCAGTTTGGTCACATAGATGTTTTTTTAAATGGAAAAGAGCATGGAGTTTGGATTTAGATGGTGTGACATTTTAGACTAAGTTCCACCGATCTCTAAGCTGTGTGACCTTGGGGAATTTACCCTAAGTGTAAACTTAAGTGTATAATTTTGAAATGGGATTAATATCAACTTCAGAGTAACTGGGTGTTAGCTGAAATAACACAAGGCATGCATGTGTTAGAATGCTTTTGGTTGCAAGAAAATGAATACAGTGTTTCACCCAAAACTTTCACAACATTGTTTATTAATCCTCTATATATCTATATGATCAAATTGGAAAGGGGCACGTGGTATCCCCAGATCTAAAAAGATTAGGAGCCCGTGTAGCTAAAGATTAATCCTCTATAGTTTTAATTTAAAAATTAAAAGTTAAAAATTAAAAAATTACAGTGTCTTAAATGAAAGTGTTAGCTGCTCAGTCGTGACCAACTCTTTGCTACCCCATGAACTGTAGCCCAGGAGGCTCCTCTGTACATGGATTTCTCTAGGTAAGAATACTGGAGACGGGTTGCCATTTCCTTCTCCAGCGGATCTTCCTGACCCAGGGATCGAACCTGTGTCTCTCTGTCTCCTGCGCTGGTAGGCAGATTCTTTACCACTAGTGCCACCTGGGAAGCCCCTTCAATGGAAAGGTTATCTTATTAAGTTTAGAGAGAAGTTATCCCAGGATTGATCTGGCAATTCAGGTTCAAGCCATCTTTTGCTCTACTGTCTTTAGTGTGTGGTAATGTTTTCTCCATGGACACCAAGTGGGTGATATTTAATAAAACCCCTATAAAGGATGCTGTGATGTATTACCCAACTAGATCTCCCTTGGGACCAAGGCACTCAGATGCCAGAAGTACTGGCCTCTGATGGCTTAAAACTGACTCCTGCTGCCAGAATGCCCTTGGCTGAAGGAGGCTGGTTCACCCAAGTTTATACCCACTCCCAGGGAGCAGCTTATATCCAGTGCTGGTCAATGTGAGAGAAACAAAATCCTGATCCTCTTGCTGAATTGGGACAGCCCATCAAGGGCATTCCAGCTCCATAGCTCCTAACGGGCAGAGGCCTTTGCAACTGTATCATGGTTCAAATTCTCCCTCTGCCCAACCCTGCTTCCCTCCCGGTCACAGGGATTATTCCAGAGAGTACCCCTCACTCAATCTCCTGCATGAAAACCTCAGTCACACTATGTGCTTCATGGGCATGTCTGTCTGTGATACCAGGAGTATAGGAAGGGGGCTTTAAAATGAGGGTTTAGGAACTGGGTCACCTGTTGGCCAGCTGGCAATGAGCCCCTGGAGTGTTATAGTCACACAACTGTTAAAACTTCTACCAGAGTTGAATTAGGCTGAGATACTAGAGGAAGGGAATTTACTAGTAGGGGCAATATCTCAGGTGCTTGAGAGATTTGGGGAAAATAATTATAAGGATAATGGAATCTGGATGGGTGTTGCTGGAGACTGTTAGCATATTAAGAAAGACAATAAGGCAAAGTGTGAAAGCAAGAGGGACTCCTTGGCAGCATATAGAGACACAACCAGATGGCAGAAAAAATTAGGACTGGGCCCAGGACTTAGAAAAGCAGAGCTCTAAGAAAGAAAGAAAGTTTTCAACACTGATAGTGCTGCCGCACCAGCATTAGGGTCGTGATTGATACATCTGAAATCTTGAACCCTTAGATCTCCTGCAGTTCTCTGGGCTTGTGGCAGTGACATATTCTTCCCCATTAAAAGCTGGGACTGTGCCCTTTGCTTGAAGATAGCATAGAGATTTCTGCCTGGTGAGGAAACACGTGCCTGCTTGAGTTCTATCCCACCTCCCCTCCTGGCTACCAGACCTATAAATAGGATCAAGTCACAGCATAAACCATCCAGAGACATGCTGGGCCTGCTATGAGAGGAAAGAGACTACAGGCCAAAAGTGTGGCAAAGACTAAATATATACAGGAGCCAGAGGATTATATATGGGGCTTGATTCTAAAGGTGCTTATGGGATAAAGGAGGAAAATAAGTGGTTTCCATTCACATGAGAGAGATCATTGTGCACATTTATGGCTTTGCCCTAGGATTAAATTAACTCTCTTGCTATTTGTATTGTGACTTGGACCATCTGTACATTCCTCAGAACATCACACTAATTCATTGCATCCACGATACCATGTTAGTTGGACTGGAAGAGTAAGAAGTAACATTTGTTCTCTGAAGAATGGTAGACAGACCGATCACAGGCCCAGCATATTGGTGACGTTTTTAGGAACCCAGTGGTCTAGGGCAAAATCTGTCCCACCACCTATTTTTGTAAATTTTAATTAGGACACAGTCAGGCCCATTTGCTTATATAGGTCGTGGTTGCTTTCATGTTACAGTGGCAGAGTTGGGTAGTTATCACAGGTTATCTGGCCCACAAAGTCTTAAAATATTTACTCTGGCCCAGCAAATGTTTCTGATCTTTAGTCTTGGGCATTCCAGGACATCCCTTCAAAAATAAATAACATATTACTGCCCTTTAAATTGTCTACCACTAAGAAGAAAACAGTGCCTTGTAATTTTGGAGGCATTATATTCCACTGAAAGTGGAAGTGTTAGTCCATCAGTTGTGTCTGACTCTTTGAGACCCCATAGAGGGTAGCCCAGCAGGCTCCTTTGTCCATGGGATTCTCCAGGCAAGAATACTGGAGTGAGTAGCCATTCCCTTCTTCAGAGAATCTTTCCAACCCAAAGATGTAAGATGGGTCTCCTGCATTGCAGGCGGATGCTTTACCACGGAGCCACCAAGAAAGCCCTATATTATACTGGGATATCCCACCAGGAATATTCATCCAACCCATTTACTGAGTGATAAGCAAGGCTTCCTGTTTTGCATGAGGCCCAGAGCAGTAAAAGGCTCCATAGCAGGTTCACGCTGTACAAATATTCCTGCTACTTGGGCCATATGAATCAGCAGACCCTGTGATATAAGAGGAGTCGTTAATTGTGGAAGAAGATATGGGACCTGTGGTAAGTCCCAGTAGCAGAATGACAAGATAGACTCCTAGAATTCTAGAGAAAGTCTATACTATCTGTAGCAGAGAGTTACTCACCATTTGAAAAATAGCTCCCAGTGTGTTTCTAAGTCTTGTTGAAGATGAATGTCTGACTAAGAGACAACAAGGGACTTTGGTGAAGCTAGTTGCTCATTATGAGCTGGTTTATATCAAACCTGTCAAGTATCTGGGTCTGGCAGCCTAGCAGCAATTTGTTGTAATATGGAGATTATAGACCCAGGATTAGGCACAAGCTGGCCTAAAGAGCACAAGAAAGGGAAATAGCGTCAGCGTCCATGTCATACACCACTGCTCCTTCAGGACCTCTCATGGCCGTAAGAGCCACCCTCTTACGACAGTGGTGAAGGGAACTCTCGTAATGAATAAAGCTTTAAGAAATGCACCAAAGTTTCATCTACTGTGGGGAGGAGGGGGAGGGAAAAGTGGTGTTCAGTTCAGTTCAGTTCAGTTCATTTCAGTCACTCAGTCATGTCCGACTGTGACCCCATGAACTGCAGCACGCCAGGCCTCCCTGTCCATCATCAACTGAATTCACACAAACCTATGTCCATTGAGTCAGTGATGCCATCCAACCATCACATCCTCTGTCGTCCCCTTCTCCTTCTGCCCTCAATCTTTCCCAGCATCAGGCTCTTTTCAAATGAGTTACCTCTTCACATGAGGCGGCCAGAGTATTGGAGATTCAGCTTCAACATCAGTCCTTCCAATGAACACCCAGGACTGGTCTCCTTTAGGATGGACACGTTGGATCTCCCTGCAGTCCAAAGGACTCTCAAGAGTCTTCTCTGACACGACTGAGCAACTGAACTGAATTGAACTGAACTGTTCACTCCAGGGATCCACTGGAGAAGGGAATGGCAAACTACTTCAGTATTCTTGCCTTGAGAACCCCATGAACAGTATGAAAAGGCAAAAAGATAGGACATGAAAGTGGCTTTAGGTAATATAAACTCCTGTGCTGCGTGCTCATTTGTATCTGACTCTTTGTGACTTCATGGATTGTAGCCCACTAGGCTTCTCTATCCATAGAATTTTCTAGGAAAGAATCCTTGATGTGGTTGCCATTTCCTCCTCTAAGGGATCTTCCCAAACTAAGGATTGAACCCAAGTCTCCTGTGTCTCCTCAGAAACCTCTCAGTGGCAAATGACTGGATTGGTTGATAAGGATTCTGGAAAGAGGAAGGTGGTTGGAAGGCTTGGGAGAAAAAAGAGGCTTATGAATGGATCTATGTATATTAATTATGTTTTAAATTTTCTGTATTTTCTGTTTTGACATCTTGGGAGCCTTAAAGACCCAGAGAAATATTGCTCCTCCTACAGAAAGCTAATACCTGAAGATAGAAAAAGGGCCAAATTCTTTTGACTTTCCCTACTGATAGAATAAAAATAATGCATTCAGTGTGGGAAAAAAAAAAAACAAACAACTTACTTGACAGCATGCCTCTCATATGCAAGTCAATCACCTTCTTATGGAACCCTGAAACACCCAGCCCATATTTCCCTTGCTATATATATCATTTCAAGGCCAGGACCAGAGATCTACAGACAGCTCCTGTGTCCCAAAGCCTGCTGGGATTATTCAAACCAGCCAACCCTAACTACTTACTCTGCCCTGCTTTTCCAGTGTTTCAGTTCAATTCAGTCACTCAGTTGTGTCCAACTATTTGGGTCCCCGTGGACTGCACCATGCCAGGCTTCCCTGTCCATCGCTAACTCGTGAAGCTTGCTCAGACTCATGTCCATAGAGTTGGTGATGCCATCCAACCAACTCATTCTCTATTGTCCCCTTCTCCTCCCACCTTCAGTTTTTCCCAGCATCAGGCTCTTTTCAAACGAGTCAGCTCTTCGAATCAGGTGGCCAAACTATTGGAGTTTCAGTTTCAACATCAGTCCTTCCAAAGAAATCCCAGGGCTGATCTCCTTCAGAATGGACTGGTTGGATCTCCTTGCAGTCCAAGGGACTCTCAAGAGTCTTCTCCAACACCACAGTTCAAAAGCATCAATTCTTCCTCGCTCAGCTTTATTTATGACTCAACTCTCACATCCATACATGACTACTGGAAAGAGCATGGCCTTGACTAGACAGACCTTTGTTGACAAAGTAATGTCTCTGCTTTTTAATATGCTGTCTAGGTTGGTCATAGCTTTTCTTCCAAGGAGGAAACATCTTTTAATTTCATGGCTGCAATCACCATCTGCAGTGATTTTGAAGCCTAGAAAAACAAAGTCTGACACTCTTTCCACTATTTCCCCATCTATTTCCCATGAAGTGATGGGACCAGATGCCATGATATTAGTTTTCTGAATGTTGCGCTTTAAGCCAACTTTTTCACTCTCCTCTTTCACTTTCATCAAGAGGCTCTTTGGTTCTTCTTTGCTTTCTGCCACAAGGGTGGTGTCATCTGCATATCTGAGGTGATTGATCTTTCTCCCAGCAATCTTGATTCCAGCTTGTGCTTCATCCAGCCTGGCATTCCGCATGATGTACTCTGCATAGAAGTTAAATAAGCAGGGTGACCACATACAGCCTTGACATGCTCCTTTCCCAATCTGGAACCAGTCCATTGTTCCATTGGAGAAGGAAATAGCAACCCACTCCATTATTCTTGCCTGGAGAATCCCGTGGACAGAGGAGCCTGGTGGGCTTCTATCTATGGGGTCTCACAGTCAGACACGAGCAGCAGCAGCAGCATCTCTTATTCTATTTTAAGTTCTAACTGTTGCTTCTTAACCTGCATACAGATTTCTCAGGAGGCAGGTCAGGTGGTCTGGTATTCCCATCTCTTTCAGAATTTTCCACAGTTTATTGTGATCCACACAGTCCAAGGCTTTGGCTTAATCAATAAAGCAGAAGTAGATGTTTTTCTGGAACTCTCTTGCTTTTTTGATGATCCAACAGATGTTGGCAATTTGATCTCTTTTCCTCTGCCTTTTCTAAATCCATCTTGCACATCTGGAAGTTCTCAGTTCACATATTATTGAAGCCTAGCTTGGAGAATTTTGAACATTACTTTGCTAGTGTGTGAGATGCTACTGCAATTGTGCGGTAGTTTGAACATTCTTTAGCATTGCCTTTCTTTGGGATTGGAATGAAAACTGACCTTTTCCAGTCCTGTGGCCATTGCTGAGTTTTCCAGATTTTCTGGCATATAGAGTGCAGCACTTTCACAGCATCATCTTTTAGGATTTGAAACACCTTAGCTGGAATTCCATCACCTCCAGTGTTTACCACAACAAAATTAGGCTTTTCTCAACCTTCTGCTTCTGTCTCCTGACTGAAACTTATGATGTTTCCACTGTGGCCCTGCACAGCATGCCCCCTTTTCTCAGGAAATGTGGGTACTAAAATTCTTTTTTCAATGGCATTGACCTCTCCATGTTGTCACTCAGTCATCTTTATAATTTAAAACCGGGACACAAGTCTCTGTGGGAATGGTCATTAAATAGGAATATTTTTGTATTGCATATAATATCTACCAAAGGGTATCAACCATGGAAGAGTCACTGGCCAATCAATAGACAGAATGACTTGGCCAGTTGATATCAACCAGCCTCTGTCACTGGCAATCCCAGTGCTGACACAATGAGCTCATGAATAGTGTAGTCATGGTGGCAGGGGTGGAGGCTATGCATGAGTCCCAAAGCATCAGATCCTGCTCTCCATTCCTGATCATAACTGTTGCTAACAAATATCCAACTTTCTAGTAGTAGAAACCAATATCAAGTGAGACATTTACGGCTCAAATGCTTAAGAAGACTAATCAGCTGCTTGGCAGCAAACTGAATACATGGACCCCTTTTACTCTGAAAGGAGCAATGACTCACCTTAACTAGAATTGATACAAGTTTCCTTTCCGTGCCAATGGGGACTCAGCCAGCAGCACTGTCCAAGAGCTTGTACAATCTCGAATAACATTACTCAGACCTTGGGACCAAAATACCTACTTTAAAGGAGATGTGGCAGTTTGTAAATGACCATATGATCCACTTGTCCTAGCACATAGTGTATCATCCAGAAGCTGCTGGCCTAACAGAGGGATGGAGTGGTTTTTAAAGGCACAGCTGCGGCTCCAGGCTGGAGACAATACAATGTGATGATGGGGTATCTTCCTCTAGGATGTAGTACAGTCTCTAAATACTTGATTCTTCTTTGGTGCTATGTCCCCCAAAAGCAGAGCATGTGGATCTGGTAAACAAAGGAAAAGTGGAAATGGCCCCACTTACTATCATTCCTAGAGACCCACTTGGGTAGTTCATGCTTTCCCATCCCCTCAACCCTAGGCTCTGGTTATCTAGCAGTTCTGTTCATAGAGAGGAGATGCTTCCACCAGGGGTTTAAAGTGAGAGTAATTTAAAGTGAAAGCTACAGGGTTGTACAATAAGCAAACTCAACAATTCTCAAGAAAAGCAGCTGTTCCCAGCCCACTGCACAGACGAGAGAGAATTATAAACAGACTGAAACCACAGGACATTCATGAAGAGGAAATGACATTGTGCAATGTGACAATACTGTGAGTTTCATTGAATGGTGGAGAGAAGCAGTGACACATATAAGTCAAATAATTGGATTCTTAGAAAATCAAAGATATTGAGTGCTGAAATAAAGTTCTAGTTAGACGTGTTTATTTTACATGGGGGGCAGTTGAAGCAAGAGAGTTTATGCGACTGGTACAAGGTCTTGGAGGTAAGTCAATAGCAGATCCTGACCCTCAGTCCAGTGTTCCCACCATCCCCCACTGTGGACTCATAGCTCCAGTTCTCCTTTTTCTAACTGTGTGTGGATTCAGCCAATATGAACTTACTCTGCATTCTACCTGCACACAATACAAAAGGCTGCTGAATAACCTACAAACATTCTAGTGGCTGGGAGAAGTCACCTTAGTATTAAAAATTCATTATAAAATCAGTCCAAATAGACAATTAAGCAGACTGATGTCAACCTAATTGGCTCAAATTAATGAATACAGATCTATTTTTAAACTTTATTTAAAGAGTTTTTTGCTGTTTGTTATTGACCCACACTTGTCTTCATTAAAAATGACAAAAGTATCAGAGGTTTCCCTTTCGTTGGTCTCACAAAACTGTTTCAAATGTCATTGACTGTTCATTTTGGATTAGGAACTGGATGCATTAATATTTAGAATGCACTAAATGCCACAGACTAACTTCTCTAGGTCTTTGGGGACCAATAAAAGCTTATATACATTTTGCTCAGCACATTTCCCTTAACTCAGCATAACAATTTTTTCATGGAGCTTAAATAATGCAAGTTTTCTCCTTTTATGTGCCCTTATGAAGATAAAGCATCTGGAACCACCCAATATCCGAGGACCTAAGAAGTAAATCATTTTATCTTTCAGCAATATTCAGTTCAGTTCAGTCACTCAGTTATATCCGACTCTTTGCGACCCCATGAATCACAGCACACCAGGCCTCCCTGTCCATCACCAACTCACGGAGTTCACTCAGACTCGTGTCCATCGAGTCCGTGATGCCATCCAGCCATCTCATCCTCTGTTGTACCCTTCTCCTCCTGCCCCCAATCCCTCCCAGCATCAGAGTCTTTTCCAATGAATCAACTCTTCTCATGAGGTGGCCAAAGTACTGGAGTTTCAGCTTTAGCATCATTCCTTCCAAAGAACACCCAGGACTAATCTCCTTTAGGATGGACTGGTTGGATCGCCTTGCAGTCCAAGGGACTCTCAAGAGTCTTCTCCAGCACCACAGTTCAAAAGCATCAATTCTTCGGCGCTCAACTTTCTTCACAGTCCAACTCTCACATCCATACATGACCACTGGAAAAACCATAGCCTTGACTAGACGGACCTTTGTTGACAAAGTAATGTCTCTGCTTTTGAATTTGCTATCTAGGTTGGTCATAACTTTCCTTTCAAGGAGTAAGCGTCTTTTCTTTTCATGGCTGCAGTCACCATCTACAGTGATTTTGGAGCCCCCCAAAATAAAGTCTGACACTGTTTCCACTGTTTCCCCATCTATTTCCCATAAAGTGATGGGACTGGATGCCATGATCTTCGTTTTCTGAATGTTGAGCTTTAATCCAGCTTTTTCGCTCTCCTCTTTTAGGAATATTAGGGTGCATCAAATGAGCAGTATTTGGGTTTAGCATATGTTTGTCCCCAGGTGGGGCTAGTGGTAAAGAACCCATCTGCCAATGCAGGAAATGCAAGACATGCGGTTTCAAGTTTCCTATGTCAGGAAGATCCCCTGGAGTAGGAAATGGCAACCCACTCCAGTATTCTTGCCTGGAACATTCTGTGGACAGAGGAGTCTGGCAGGCTACAGTGCACAGGGTCACAAGGAGTCAGACATGACTGAGCACACACGCACTCACACACCCACACATACACACACATTTTAAAATTCTGAGGCTGGGCTAAGCTTGAAAGGGAGTGAGATCATAGTAATAAAACAATATTTTTATGCACTTGTCATGTAATACTAATGATTGTACAATGTACTCTCATTCAATCCTCCGTCAATCTTATGAGATTGTTATTATGGAAGGATTGCTAGCTTTCCCCCATTATCCATTCTCCTGTCCTTGTTCAGCTGAATACTTGGCTGCTGGAAAGAAAAACTAGAGTTTCCGGCTTTCTTTGCATCTCAGTTCAGTTCAGTCGCTTAGTCATGTCTGACTCTTTGTGACCCTATGGACTGCAGCACACCAGGCTTCCTTGTCCATCACCAACTCCCAGAGCTTGCTCAAACTCATGTCCATCAAGTCTAGATGCTTAGATTCCTTGCATCTAGGTATGGCCTAATGACTAAGTTNCCCTATGGACTGCAGCACACCAGGCTTCCTTGTCCATCACCAACTCCCAGAGCTTGCTCAAACTCATGTCCATCAAGTCTAGATGCTTAGATTCCTTGCATCTAGGTATGGCCTAATGACTAAGTTTCAGTTAAAGAGATATAAATGGAAATGCTATATGTAACTTCTCATAAGGGGTAGCCGTCTCTCCCTCCTCCTTGGCTAGAATACAAATGTGATACTGAAGCTTAAGCAGCTACCTTGGACTGTACAGGAAGCTATATGTTGAGGATGTTGCAGCAAAATTCTAGGAGAAGACTGGGACCCAATGATTATGCAGTGACCATACCAACTCTGATTTTACTCTGAGACTTTACATATGTGTTAGTCACTCAGTCGTCTGACTCTTTTCAACCCCATAGACTGTAGCCCAGCAGTCTCCTCTGCCCGTGGAATTCTCCAGGCAAAAAACTGGAGCAGGTTGTCATGCCCTTCTCCAGGGGATCTTCCCAACCCAGGGACTGAACCTGAGTCTCCCATATTGCCGGGGCTAAGCCACCAGGGAAACCCTCACATATACTGTAGAGAAATTCTGTCTTGTCTAGGTCATCATTATTTTGATTTTCAACTGAGGCTAATTCTAACTGATACACTTGAACTGTCTGTCCTGAGATGGGTGCTGTGGATTCTGAAGACATGAATAAAAGATTGTAAAGTGCATAATTAATCATTTTATACTGATTACATATGAAAAATGGTAATATTGTGGATGCCACGCTGTGCTAAGTCATTTCAGTCATGTCTGACTCTGTGAGAACTTCTGGACTGTGGCCTGCCAGGCTCCTCTATCCACGGGATTCTCCAGGCAAGGATACAGGAGTGGGTTGCTATACCATTCTCCAGGGGATCTTCCCAACCGAGGGATTGAACCTGAGTCTTTTATGTCTCTTGCATTAGTAGGTGGGATCCTTACCATTAGTGCCCAATATTTTGGATATACTAAATCACTGTAGATGGCGACTGCAGCCATGAAATTAGAAGACGCTTACTCTTTGGAAGGAAAGTTATGACCAACCTAGACAGCA
>SJYX01024345.1:270257-285244 GCA_006410675.1 Oreotragus oreotragus | reverse complement strand
CCCATCTATTTCCCATGAAGTGATGGGACCAGATGCCATGATCTTGGTTTTCTGAATGTTGAGTTTTAATTTTAGGCCAAGTATAAAAAGTGTTGCTGTCTAGTTAACTAAGTCATGTCCAACTCTGTGACTCCATGGATTGTAGCCCACCATGGGATTTCCCAGGCAAGAATATTGGAATGGAATGCCATTTCCTCCTCTAGGGGATCTTCCCAACCCAGGGATTGAACTCGGGTCTCCTGCATTAGCTTGTGATTTTTTTGAGCCAGCAGGGAAACCCCAAGTAAAGAAATAGATGCATATTTCTATCAAAAGTCATACACAATATTAATCTTAAAGTTTTCTTCATTATATTCTAAAGCTTAAAATAACTCCAATAATCATTGGTTAAAAAAACCCAGCAAATTGGATATGTTATACAATGGAATGCACTTCCTGGGTGCCTCAGTGGTAAAGAATCTGCCTACAATTCAGGAGATCTGGGTTCAATCCCTGGGTCTGAAAGATCCCCTGAAGAAGGAAATGATAACCCACTCCAAGATTCTTGCCTGGGAAATCCCAAAGACAGAGGAGCCTGATGGGCTGTAGTCCATGGGGTCACAAAAGTGTCGGACATGACTTAGCAACTGAAACAACAGCAAAAATAATACAATGGAATACTATACAGAAGTGAGAAAAATATTGCCTTGCACAAGCACTTGGATAAATATTACAAACAAGATTTTGGATGAGTAATAAGATAAATGAATACAAATTGTGTATTTCTGTTTATATAAAATCTGACAAAAGGAAAAAAATAATATGTCGAAGTAAAAGTTGTTGATGAAAAAATAATCACAGCCTAAAAGTAGACGTTTATTTTACTGGTGAGAATGTTAAGACTTCAAGCCCGGGAGGTATCTCAGGTAGCCCCGAGAGACGAGACTGCAATGATTTGGTGGGAGAGGCAGTCAGGCTATATACAAGTTTGCAACAAAGTGAGCAGGCAGTCTGAACACCAAAAATTTATGCTAATTAAGGGAAACCAGATATCAAGTTAAGGAATTTAGCACTCTTCTATGTATTGGAATGTGCAAAGGTTTGGAATTACTCATTTCTTTCATATGCATCTCAGTTTTCTGGGGCCAGCATCCTGTCTTTTTGATTTCTTATATTCTTCCCCCATCCCCAAGCCCCTCAGCAATCACCATGGATAGGGGCAGCATCTGCTGGATCGCAGGCATTATATTCCCTTTTGGGAGCCCTCATTCACATTTGGAAGCTGAAGTCAGTGATGGCTCTTACATCCTTGCTTGTTGATATGGCAGGAGATATTCCATTTCACAAAGTCAAGATAGTAATTTGAGGAGAAGTTTGTGATTTATAATGGGGCAAAGAGAGGGCTGCTGGTAATATGTTTTATCTGCATAGTGGCTGAATAAATGTTCCTCTTGTGAAAATTCATCAAGGAATGTGCTTCTGATTTTGCACCTTTAAGTATATTATACTTCAATTAAAAGTTATATAAAGTATACACAAATATCTTACACACTAAGATATTTGATGTGCTAAATATAAAGTGCCAAACTTAAAATAGCCAGTTTTTTTTTTTTTTTTCCTTAAGAGAAAGCAAAATGAATGTATTTGGGGATAGCAGATGAATTACTATTTAGGACAAGGAACTTACAGTGAACCATAGGCAAAGGAGAGGAGCTTTCTTTCACAGAGGAAAGAGGAGGAAGTTGAGGGGGACTGTTTTGAACAAAGTTCATTGGAGAAGTGTGGGAGTTCAGGATGGTGGTGACTCTCATTGGCTGAATGGCAGTTTCTCACTGACTGACTGTTGTTGGGCAAGAAGAAAATCTTTTTTCCTCTTGCTGAGGTCTGTGAATTGTTTCCAGATGGGATCCTCAAGTGAAGGTGAGTGGTAGTGCATGGGAGCTCCTCCTTTAATGGTGAATGGAAACTAATCCTTAATTAGTTTCTGATATTTCATTGTTAGTGTATAATTGACTCTGTGTATTAATTTTGTTCCCTGAGACTTTACTGCATTCATTAATCAGTGCTAGTAATCAATGACTATAATAAAGGTAGGAGGAGCAAGGGATGACAAAGGATAAGAAAGTTGGATGACATCACTGACTCAATGGACATGAGTTTGAGCAAGCTCCAGGAGATGGACAATGGAAAGACAAGGAAGCCTGGTGTGCTGTAGCCCATGGGGTTGCAAAGAGTCATACATGACTGAGGGACTGAACAACAACAACCAAGGGCTAGTAATTTTCTGGTGGCATCTTTAGGATTTTCTGTATAAAGACTCATGTCATCTGGAAATAGAGTGTTTCTTCTTCTTTTCCAATTGGATTCCTTTTATTTCTTTTTCTTCTCCAGTTGTTGTGCCTTGGACAAAAACCAGATGATGTTGAATAATAGTGGTGAGAGTGGACACCCTTGTCTTGTTCCTGATTTTAGAGGAAATGCTTTCAGTTTTTCATCATTGAGAATAATGTTTAATGTGGGTTTGTCATATATGGCCTTTATTATATTGAGATATGTTCCTTCTATGCCTACTTTCTGGACAGTTTTTGAATTTTTTCAAAAGCTTTCTCTATATCTATTGAGATGATCATATGGTTTTTATCTTTCAGTTTATTAATATGATTTGTCACATTGATTAATTTGAGTATATTGAAGAATCCTTGCATCTCTGGAATAAAACCCACTTAATCATGATGTATGATCTTTTTAATGTGTTGTTGGATTCTGTTTGCTAGGATTTTGTTGAGCATTTTTGCATCTATGTTCATCGTAATATTGGTATGTAATTTTCATTTTTTGTGGCATCTTTGTCTGGTTTTGATATTAAGGTGATCCTGGCCTTATAGAATGTGTTTGGGAGTTTGCTTTCCTCTGCAATTTTCTGAAAGAGTTTGAGAAGGGTTGTGTTAGCTCTTCTCTAAACTTTTGGTAGAATTTGTCTGTGAAGCTATCTAACACTAGGCTTTTGTTTGCTGTAAGATTTTTCATTACAGTTTTGATTTCTGTGTTTGTAATTGGTCTCTTCATATTTTCTATTTCTTCTTGGTTCAATTTTGGAAGGCTACATTTTTCTAAAAATTTGTTCACTTCTTCCAGGTTGTCATTTTATTTGCATATCATTGCTCATAGTAGTCTCTTATGATCCTTTGTATTTCTATGTTGTCTGTTGCAACTTTTTTTTTCATTTCTAATTTTATTGATTTGAAACATCCCTCTTTTTTTCTTGATAAATCTGGCTGACAGTTTGTCAGTCTTATTTACTGAAAGAACCAGTTTTTAGTTTTATTGATCTTTGCTATAATCCCCTTCACTTCTTTTTCATTTATTTCTGTTCTGATCTTTATGATTTCTTTCCCTCTACTAAATTTTGGGCTTTTAGTTCCTTTTTATTGTTGCTGTAAGTGTAAATTTAGGTTGTTCACTTGATGTCTTTCTTGTTTCTTGAGGTAGGTTTGTATTGCTGTAAACTTTCTTCTTAGCACTGTTTTTACTGCATCCCATAGGTTTTGAGCTGTCATGTTTTCATTGTCATTTGTTTCTAGACATATTTTGATTTCCTTTTTAATTTCCTCAGGCTCTATTGGCTATTCAGAAGTATATTACTTAGCCTCCATGTGTCTGTGTTTTTAGTTTTCTTTTTCCCTGTAGTTGATATCTAATTTTATAGCATTGTGGTCCAAAAAGATGCTTGAAAAGATTTCAATTTTTAGTATTTACCAAGGCTTGATTTATGGTCCAAGTTGTAATCTATCCTGGAGTATATTTCATGTGCACTTGAAAAAATTGAAATCTATTGTTTTTGGATGAAATGCCCTGTAGTTATTAATTAGGTCCAAATGGTCCAATGTACCATTGAAGGCTTATGTTTCTGAACTAATTTTCTGTCTGGCTGATTTGCCCATTGGTATGAGTGCTGTATTAAAGTCTCCAGCTCTTACTGTGCTACTGTTGATTTCCCCCTTAATATTTGTTAGCAGTTGCCTTATGTATTGACGTGTTCCTAGGTTGTGAAAGTTGCTCAGTCGTGTCCAGCTGTTTGTGACCCCAGGACTATAGAGTCCATGGAATTCTCCAGGCCAGAATACTGCAGTGGGTAGCCTTTCCCTTCTCCAGGGGATCTTTCCAACCCAAGAATCAAACCAGGGGTCTCCTGCATTGCAGGCAGATTCTTTACCAACTGAGTTATCAGGGAATTCCTCCTTCTATGTTGGGTATACATATGTATATATATATGTACATACATATATATATTTATATTTATAATTATTATATCTTCTTGTTGGCTTGATCCCTTGATCATTGTGTATTGTCCTTTGTCTCTGTAATGGTATTTATTTTATCTGATATGAGTATTGCTACTCCTGCTTTATTATGATTTCAATTTGTGAGTAATACCACTTTCCAGCCCCTCATTCTCAGTCTGTATGTGTACCTAAGCTTGAGGTGGGTTTCTTGTAGACAGCATATATAAGGCTCTTGTTTTTGTATTCATTCAGTCAATTTGTATCTTTTGGTTGGAGCATTTAGCCCATTTAAATTTAAGGTAATTATTGATAAGTATGATCTTACTACCATTCACTTCATTGTTTTAGGTTTGCTTTAATAAGCCTTTCCTTTTTGTGTTTCCTGTCTATAAAAGTTCCTTGAGCATTTGTTGAAGAGCTGGTTTGGTGGTGCTGAATTCTCTTAACTTTTGCTTACCTGTAAAGCTTTTGATTTCTCTTTTGAATCTGAATGAGATCCTTGCTGGATAGAGCAATCTTGTTTGTAGGTTTTTCTCTTTCATCACTTTAAGTATATCCTGCCACTCCCTCTGGTTGCAGAGTTTCTGTTGAAATACCAGCTGATAGCCTTATTGGTATTCCTTTGTATTTTTTTTTTTTAATGCTTTTCCCTTGATGCTTTTAATATTTGTTCTCTGTGTTTAATTTTTGTTAATTTAACTAATATGTGTCTTATTGTGTTTCTTCTTGGGTTTATCCTGTATGGGACTTTCTGTGCTTCCTGGACTTGAGTTGCTACTTCCCTCCCATTTTAGGGACACATTCTATTACAATCTCCTCAAATATTTTCTTATGACATTTGCTTTTGTCTTCTTCTGGGACGCATATGATTCACATGTTACACCATTTACTGTTGTCCCAGAGGTCTCTGAGGCTGTCCTCATTTCTGTTTATTTTTTTCCCTTTATTCTGCTCTGCTTCAGTTTCTACCATTGTATCTTCCAGCTTACCTATCCATTCTTCTGATTCAGTTATTCTACTGTTGGTTCCCTCTAGTGTATTTTTAATCTCATTTAATGTGTTTTTCATTGCAGATTGTTTAGTCTTTAATTCTTCTGTGTCCTTATTAAACATTTCTTGCATCTTCTTGATCTGTGCCTCCGGTCTATTTATCTGTGCCTCCATTTATTTTGAAGATTTTGGATTATCTTTGCTATCATTACTCTGAATTCGCTTTCAGGTAGACTACCTATTTCCTCCTCACTGTTTAGTCTTGTGTGTGTGTGTGTGTTTTTACCATATTCCTTTATCTGCTGCATATTTCTTTGTTATTTCATTTTGTTTAATTTACTGTATTTGGAATCTCCTTTCTGCAGGCTGGAAGGTCATCAGTTCAGTTCGGTTCAGTCACTTAGTTGACTGTGTCTGACTCTTTGTGATCCCTTGGACTGCAGCATGCCAGCTTTCCCTGTCCATCACCAACTCCCAGAGCTTGCTCAGACTCATGCCCATCAAGTCAGTGATGCCATCCAACCATCTCAGTCTCTGTCATCACCTTCTCCTCCTGCATTCAATCTTCCCTGGCATCAGGGTCTTTTCCAATGAGTCAGTTCTTCACATCAAGTGGCCAAAGTATTGGAGCTTCAGCTTCAGCACCAGTCCTATGGAACTATGATATGATAGTCCTATAAGAACTATGTAGCTAATGAAGGTCCTAGCTTCTCTTAATTGTGAAGTCTCCCCCTGCGGTGCAGTTGAACTAGTGCCTTTTAAAGATTTCCTGGTTGGGGAGGGGAGTGGGCCTGTGCCTGTGTTTTGGTGGATGGAGCTGAATCTAGTCTCTGTGTAGGGCAGTGCCATGTCCAGTAATATGTTTTGGGGGTATCTATGGGTTTGGTATGACTTTGGGCAGTCTGCCTACTAATGTGGAGGTTTGTGCTCCTACTTTGCTGAAGGATTGGCATGGGGTGTCCTGCACTGGAGCTAACTGGCTCTCGGCTGGAGCTTGGTCTCATGATGAGATGTACGCCTTTGGGCAGGCTCTTATCTATTAATGTTTCTTGGGGTTTGGAGTTCTCTGATGGTCCATGGTCCCGGAGTTGAGTCTCCTACCTCTGGGATTCAGGCCCAACCTCATAGAGTAATATCGAGATTTCTCAGGCAATACAGCACAGAAGAGAAAACTCCCATATTAATGGTGAAACAACTCTCAACAGCCAAGAACACCTAGAGAGATTCACAGGCTTATACAGAGAACAGAAGAAGAAAAGGAGCAGAAGGGATGAGAAGGTGAATAGGAAGAGTGAAAAGAGAAGAGAACAATCAAGGCAATAATCAAACCCTTAAGTGAAAAATTAGACTCTCAAAGGTACAAAATTGAATACAAAAGATTGAAAATAAAAAATAAAAAACCCAGAAAAAATAGACTCTCAAAAATACATTAAAAAATTGAATAGAAAATGTATGGAATTTATCTTTAAAATGATGTATTTTAAAGATAAATATAAGTTATAAAAATAAAAATTAAAGAAGTAATAAAGAACCTTATTAGATAATATGAGAAAAAAAGGGAGGACAGTATTCAAAAAATAAAAAAAAATGGGTGGGGAGTATATATAGAGTGGTAGTGAGAGGGACATCTGAGTGATTCCTCTGTTTTCCTGCTCCAGTATTATTGCCTATTCAGAAAGTCTTCAATATATCTAGGAAGCTCTCTGGACCTGTTATGGGCAGTGTGGAGTCAGTTCAGACTCAGTTCTTCCCTTACACCAGCTTGTAATTTCTCTTAAAGTCTACATTGACTCTAAAGTGCATAGCCTCAGATTAATTGTGGGAATTTAAACTGCTGCTTTTGAATATACTATCCAGGTTGGTCATAACTTTTCTTCCAAGGAGTAAGCATCTTTTAATTTCGTGGTGGCAGTCACCATCTGCAGTGACCTTGGAGCCCAAAAAAATAAAATCTGACACTGTTTCCACTGTTTCCCCATCTATTTCCCATGAAGTGATGGGACCGGATGCCATGATCTTCGTTTTCTGAATATTGAGCTTTAAGCCAACTTTTTTACTCTCCACTTTCACTTTCATCAGGAGGCTTTTTAGTNTAAAGTCTGACACTGTTTCCACTGTTTCCCCATCTATTTCCCATGAAGTGATGGGACCGGATGCCATGATCTTCGTTTCTGAATGTTGAGCTTTATGCCAACTTTTTCACTCTCCACTTTCACTTTCATCAAGAGGCTTTTTAGTTCCTCTTCACTTTCTGTCATAAGGGTGGTGTCATCTGCATATCTGAGGTTATTAATATTTCTCCCAGCAATCTTGATTCCAGCTTGTGTTTCTTCCAGTCCAGCATTTCTCATGATGTACTCTGCATATAAGTTAAATGCAAATCCAAACTACCATGAGATACAGCCTCACACTTGTCAGAATGGCTATTGTGAAAAAGTCAAGAAAAAACAAATGTTACTGAGGATGTAGAGAAAATGGAACTCTAGGACACTGTTGGTGGAATGTAAATTTTTACAGATGCTACGGGAAACAGTGAAGCTCCTATTCTTAAATATGAAACTGCCACATAATCCAGCAATTTCACTGCTGGGTATATTTCTAAGGAAAAAAACACACTAAGTAGAAAAGACATATGCACCCCAATGTTCATAGAAGCATTATTTACAATAGCCAACACACGCAAGTAATCTAAGTGTTCATCAAATGAAGGATGAAGATGTGGTGTATACATAATAGAATAACATTCAGCCATAGAAAAGAATGAAATGTTGTAATTTACAACTACATGGATGAATGCGGAGGGTATTATGCTTAATAAAATGTCAGACAGAAAAGGCAAATGCTGTTTTCACTTATATGTGAGTCTAGAAAATAAAACAAACAAGTGAATATAAGAAAACCATAACAGACAAACAAATATAGAGAGCTAACTACTAGTTACATGTGGGGAGAGAGACATGGGAAAGGTCAAGATAGGTGTAGAGGATTAAAAAGTACAAGCTACTAACTATAACATAAATAAGATATGAGGATATAATATACAGCACAGAGAATATAACCAATATGTTATAATTACTTTAAATCAACTATAATCTGTAAAAATATTAAGCCACTCTCTTGTACACCTGAAACTAATATTGAATAACAACCATACTTCAGTTTAAAAATGGGAAGAATAAAAGAATTGGAGAAAAAAACAAAAATAAGAACAACAGAGACTACAAAACTAGCAAAGAGAGAAAAGACTCATTGGCGGCTGCTGCGGTCTGAGAGGCGCGGGGAAATGGAAGCAGGGCTCATGCGTAATTACTTCGTGGGTAACAAAGTAATTGCACAGCGTTGTGAATGCCCCCTAAACGCTACTGAAGTGTTCCCTTTAAAATGGTTAATTTAGGCTATGTGAATTTCACCTCAGTTATAAAAGAAAGAATAAAACACAGGAGAAAGGAAGACAGTGGTAATACAGGTGAAAAACACTGGCCATGATTTAATAATAGGTGTACAGGAATTTATATACTACTTTGCAAGTGTTAGAAATTTTACATAAAAATTAAATGAAAGCAAGAACAATAAAGCCTTCGAAAACATCAGTGAGCATTTCTGTGGCAGAGACATAGTTCTTTAATTTTATTCCAGATAGCCATTTGTCCAACTAAAAAATAACTTATTGCAACTCCCCTCACAGCTCTGTGACTAAACCATGTGACTAAATGAGCATCAATGAGTTGTTGGCAAAAATGTTATGTGGGTCTCCAAAAAGGAAGGAGGTAACCTCAAGATAATAAGAACCTCTTATTCTTATTGCTTGCCTGGAATGTGGACATGATATCTTGAGCTCCAGCAGCCTGCTGTATCCAGGAAATCTACAGTCACAAATTCAACCAACTTGGGATTTAATTTTTTTTTTTAATTAAGACATTTTCAAAAAAGCAAAGCTTGAATGTTGCACAGGCTGGCAACTATTTATAGAGCACTTATGTTTTATTAAATATTAGGTATTATAAGTAACCTGCTGCTGCTGCTAAGTCACTTCAGTCGTGTCCGACTCTGTGTGACCCCATAGACGGCAGCCCACCAGGCTCCCCCATCCTTGGGATTCTCCAGGCAAGAATACTGGAGTGGGTTGCCATTTCCTTCTCCAATGCATGAAAGAGAAAAGTGAAAGTGAAGTCGCTCAGTCTGTCCGACTGTTAGCGACCCCATGGACTGCAGCCCACCAGGCTATAAGAATTGATGCTTTTGAACTGTGGTGTTGGAGAAGACTCTTGAGAGTCCCTTGGACTGCAAGGAGATCCAACCAGTCCATTCTGAAGGAGACCAACCCTGGGATTTCTTTGGAAGGAATGATGCTAAAGCTGAAACTCCAGTACTTTGGCCACCTCATTAAAAGAGTTGACTCATTGGAAAAGACTCTGATGATGGGAGGGATTGGGGGCAGGAGGAGAAGGGAACGACCGAGGACGAGATGGCTGGATGGCATCACGGACTCGATGGACGTGAGTCTGAGTGAACTCCGGGGGATGGTGATGGACAGGGAGGCCTGGTGTGCTGCGATTCATGGGGTCGCAAAGAGTCGGACATGACTGAGTGACTGAAATGAACTGAACTGAACTGAACTGAGCTGAAACTGCTGTACCTGTCACTGTTCTTTCTTTCGCTCATGCTTTTGCTTTGATTTTTGCCCCACTTCTCCTTGAAAGTCTCTCTCCAGTGTCTGATCTCTGCCCTGACATAAGAGATAAAAGTGGCTTCTTCTTCAGGCTCACTTGCTCAGTTGCCCTGTAGGGAGCAAGGAATACTGAAAATACTTCTGGAGTATGTGGGGAGTGCTTGCTGTGGCTGGGCTTCATGGAGGTTCACCTCAGCCTGAGGTGAGTTATGTGTTTCCAGAGAGGAGTTGGATCCAGATTGTGACACCTTTGACAGTGCTAAGCTGCTAAAAATCCCAGGAAGACATGGGTAGCAATCCATGGATTTTCATAGCTTTGCAGCAGTCACAGTCTCTTGGGTTGACTGTACTGGCACCTTGCCTTCTGCTGCTGACAATCATGTGCCTGCTTCCCAGACTGTCTCTGGGGCCACAGACCATAGCCAGCTTGCCTCATTTTGGTATTCACTAGAGTATGGTCCTTTGTCTGTGGGCATAAACAGACTTAGCGTACTGTGCTAGGGCCTTCCCACAGAATGTTCTTTTGTTTCTCTGGTGGCCCAATGGATTTTCCTGTTTTTGTTTTTTTAATATTATCTTCATAGCAGTTAGCCTCAGTCCCCTCCCTGAGGACCAGCCCCATGAAGCCTAAGCCTCCACACCCAGCCCCCACTCACTGCAGGTGAATGCAAGTATGTGAGCCATTTCTTCGCTGGAAGTTGCTGTTTGGCACAATCTCTGTAGCAAATTGTCTCTGCTTTGCCTCGTGCTTTCCTCTGAGGATCCAAAGTTCCCTGCTGATCCCACCTGTGAGGGGGTTTCCTATTGTTTAGAAACTTCTACTTTGTGACTTCTTCGCTGGGACAAGGGTCCCCATTCTGAAATCCTTTGTCTCCCCTTTTGTCTTTATCTTTTGTCCTACTTCATTCCGAGGAGATTGGTTTGCCCTTCTGGACTTCTGGGGTCCTCTGACAGTGTTCAGAAGATACCATGTGGGAATTGCTCCACATGCAGATGATTTTTTGATATATTTGTGGGGGAGAAGGTGGTGTCATCTTATTCCTCCACCATCTTGAAGCCATCTCCCTCCATTGTATATTCTTGCCTCCTTTGTCAAATATAAGGTATCCATAGGTGAGTGGGTTTATCTCTGGACTTTCTACCTTATTCCATTGGTCTATATTCCTGCTTTTTTTTCTTTTACCAGCACCCATACTGTCTTGATAACTTTAGCTTTGTAGTATATTCTGAAATCAGAAAGATTTATTCTTTCAGCTCCATTTTTCTTTCTCAAGATTGCTTTGGCTATTCAGGGTCTTTTGTGCTTCCATACACAATGTGAAATTTTTCTTCTTGTTCTCTGAAAAATGCCATTGGTAATTTGATAGGAGTTATTGATGTGAAGAACTGACTCATTTGAAAAGACCCTGATGCTGGGAAAGATTGAGGGTGGGAGAAGAAGGGGATGGCAGAGGATGAGATGGTTGGATGGCATCACCGACTCAATGGACATGAGTTTGAGTAGGCTCTAGGAGTTGGTGATGGACAGGGAAGCCTGGTATGCTGCAGTCCCTGGGTCGCAAAGAGTTGGACACAACTGAGCTACTGGACTGAGCTGAACTGAACTGATTTGATCTGTGGATTGCTTTTAGTANGCTGTGGCTGGGCTTCATGGAGGTTCACCTCAGCCTGAGGTGAGTTATGTGTTTCCAGAGAGGAGTTGGATCCAGATTGTGACACCTTTGACAGTGCTAAGCTGCTAAAAATCCCAGGAAGACATGGGTAGCAATCCATGGATTTTCATAGCTTTGCAGCAGTCACAGTCTCTTGGGTTGACTGTACTGGCACCTTGCCTTCTGCTGCTGACAATCATGTGCCTGCTTCCCAGACTGTCTCTGGGGCCACAGACCATAGCCAGCTTGCCTCATTTTGGTATTCACTAGAGTATGGTCCTTTGTCTGTGGGCATAAACAGACTTAGCGTACTGTGCTAGGGCCTTCCCACAGAATGTTCTTTTGTTTCTCTGGTGGCCCAATGGATTTTCCTGTTTTTGTTTTTGCTTTTTTTAATATTATCTTCATAGCAGTTAGCCCCAGTCCCCTCCCTGAGGACCAGCCCCATGAAGCCTAAGCCTCCACACCCAGCCCCCACTCACTGCAGGTGAATGCAAGTATGTGAGCCATTTCTTCACTGGAAGTTGCTGTTTGGCACAATCTCTGTAGCAAATTGTCTCTGCTTTGCCTCGTGCTTTCCTCTGAGGATCCAAAGTTCCCTGCTGATCCCACCTGTGAGGGGGTTTCCTATTGTTTAGAAACTTCTACTTTGTGACTTCTTCGCTGGGACAAGGGTCCCCATCCTGAAATCTTTTGTCTCCCCTTTTGTCTTTATCTTTTGTCCTACTTCATTCCGAGGAGATTGGTTTGCCCTTCTGGACTTCTGGGGTCCTCTGACAGTGTTCAGAAGATACCATGTGGGAATTGCTCCACATGCAGATGATTTTTTGATATATTTGTGGGGGAGAAGGTGGTGTCATCTTATTCCTCCACCATCTTGAAGCCATCTCCCTCCATTGTATATTCTTGCCTCCTTTGTCAAATATAAGGTATCCATAGGTGAGTGGGTTTATCTCTGGACTTTCTACCTTATTCCATTGGTCTATATTCCTGCTTTTTTTTCTTTTACCAGCACCCATACTGTCTTGATAACTTTAGCTTTGTAGTATATTCTGAAATCAGAAAGATTTATTCTTTCAGCTCCATTTTTCTTTCTCAAGATTGCTTTGGCTATTCAGGGTCTTTTGTGTTTCCATACACAATGTGAAATTTTTCTTCTTGTTCTCTGAAAAATGCCATTGGTAATTTGATAGGAGTTATTGATGTGAAGAACTGACTCATTTGAAAAGACCCTGATGCTGGGAAAGATTGAGGGTGGGAGAAGAAGGGGATGGCAGAGGATGAGATGGTTGGATGGCATCACCGACTCAATGGACATGAGTTTGAGTAGGCTCTAGGAGTTGGTGATGGACAGGGAAGCCTGGTATGCTGCAGTCCCTGGGTCGCAAAGAGTTGGACACAACTGAGCTACTGGACTGAACTGAACTGAACTGATTTGATCTGTGGATTGCTTTTAGTATTATGCTCATTTTCACAGTATTGATTCTTCCAACCCAGTAACATGGAATATCTCTCCAACTGTTTATGGCATCTTTTATTACTTTCATCAATGTCTTAGTTTTCTGTATGTAGTGTTTTCATCTGTCTTAGTTTTCTCTTTTTTTCTCCTTGGATAGGTTTCTTCCTAGGTATTTTATTCTTTTTGTTGCAACTGTAAATGGGGTTGATTTTTTAAAATTCTCTTTCTGATTTTTTATTCTTAGTGTATAGGAATGCAAGATATTTCTGCATGTTGATTTTTTGTTCTGTGACTTTACTAAATTCAATGATTAGCTCTAGTGACTTTCTGATAATATTTGTAAGATTTTCTATGTATAGTATTATTTAACTTTCTCAGAGGCTCAGTGATAAAGAATCTGCCTACAATGCAGGTGTAATCCCTGGGTGTGGAAGATGCCCTGGAGGAGGAAATGGCAACCCACTCCAGTATACTTGTTGGAAATACCATGGGCAGGGGAGCCTAGCTGGCTGCAGACCATGGAGTCGAAAAGAGTTGGCTATGACTGATGTGACTCAGCATGTATAGTATCATGTTGTCTGCAAAGAGCGACAGCTTTACTTCTTCTTTTTCAATATGCACTCCTTTTATTTTTGTTTCTTCTCTGATTGCCAGGGATAGGACTTCCAGAACTATGTTGAATATCAGTGACACCCTTGTCTTGTTCCTCATATTAGAGGAAATGCTTTCAGTTTTTTACCATTGAGAACAATATTTGCTGTGGGTTTATCATATGTGAACTTAATGTGTTGAGGCAATTTCTTTCTACACCCATTTTTGAAGAGGTTTTAATCACAAAAAGGAGTTGAATTTTTTCAAAAGTTTTTTCCATCTACTGAGATTATCATATGGCTTTTATTTTGCAATTTGTTAATATGATGAATCACATTGATTGATTTGTGTATATTGAAGAATCCTTGCATCCCTGGAATAAACCCAACTTGATCTATGTGAATTATCTTTTTAATGTGTTGTTGGATTCTGCTTGCTAGAATTTTGTTAAAGAGTTTTGCAGCTATGTTTATCAGTGATATTGATCTATAATTTTCTTTTTGTGTGTGATGTCTTTATCTGGTTTGGTGTCAGGGTGATGATGGCTTTGTAGAATGAGTTTGAAAGTGTTCTTTCCTCTCTAGTTTTTCATAAGTGTTTGAGAAGGATAGGCATTAGCTCCCCTTTAACTGTTGGATAGAATTCACCTGTGAAGCCACCTGGCCCTGGGCTTCTGTTTTTTACATTGTTGATCACAGTTTCGATTACAGTGCTTGTGTTTGGGTTGTTCATAATTTCTGTTTCATCCTGTTCACTCTTGGAAGACTGAACATATCTAATAATCTCTCCATTTCTTCTAGATTGTCCATTTTATTGGCATATAGTTGCTCATAATAGTCTCTTATGATTCCCTGCATTTCTGTACTATCTTTTGTAACCTCACCTTTTTCATTTCTAGTTTTGATTTGATTCTTCTCCCTTTTTTTCTGGATGAGTCTAGCTAATTTTTTTAGCTCCCTTTTTTTCTGGATGAGTCTAATCTCATTTTTGTTTATCTTGTCAAATAACCAGTTTTTAGTTTTATTAATATTATTGTTTCCTTCATTCTTTTTCATGTATTTCTGTTCTGATCTTTGTAATTTCTTTCCTTCTACTAACTTTGGTGTGCTTTTGTTGTTGGTCCTCTTCTTTTTCCAATTACTTTAGGTGTAAAATTAGGTTGTCTATTAATGTTTTTCTTGTTTCTTGATGTAGAATTGTACTGTTATAAACTTACCTCTTAGAATCACTTTTACTGCATCCCATAGGTTTTGATGAAAGTGAAAGAGAAGAGTGAAAAAGTTGGCTTAAATCTCAACATTCAGAAAATGAAGATCATGGCATCTGGTCCCATCACTTCATGGCAAATAGATGAGGAAACAGTG
>SJYX01024345.1:240111-266052 GCA_006410675.1 Oreotragus oreotragus | reverse complement strand
AAAAAAAAAAAAAAAAAAAAAAGGAGAACTCCACAGAACTGCAAAAGCCCAACATAGAGGCAAGGTTTATAGCAACAATAAAAAGTGTGATTGAGGAAAAAAAAAACACCCTCAAAAGCTTAATTAAAATTCATAGTGGCAATAAAACCCGACAACTGCAATAGAGGGAGTAAAAAAAGAGGAAAAAAAAGAATCCAGAAGAAACTACAGAACAAGTCAAAACATAAGAATAATAAATGTTTTTCTTGAGTCACTGTTGTCAGGATCCTTCCCTTGCTGGAAGTCACAGTCCACATCACCTCCCTAGGAAGCCCTCCAATGCCATACTGATCTTTGGACCTACTGTTGGGTCAGCTCAGATTCTAATCTGGTCCTACTCCTGTGTCTTCTTGCCTCCAAAGTCCATAGCTATCAGAACTAGTGCATGTTCTTTTGTGGGAGCACTCAATGTCCTTTTATATATTCTGTATACACAGAGTCTGCCTAGTTGATTGTGCAGGCTTAATCTGCAGCTTGTACAGCTGGTGGCAAGGTTTTGGGTCTTCTTCCTTTGCTGCACAACCCCTGAGTTTCGATTGTGGTTTTATTTCAACCTCTGCATGTGGGCTGTCCACTGGGGTTTGTTCCTAAGGCTGCCCTGGAGCACTTGGGCCTGCCCCAGTGAGGGCCAGGTTCAGAGGTGGTGCAGCTCCTTGGGTCACAGAGGTTCTGGCAGCGCCAGGTACTCAAGGGAATGGGCTGTGAAGGCAGTAGGAAATACAGTGCTCTAGAAGAGTATGGCAACCAGTATTTGCCAGCATACTCCAGTACTCTTGCCTGGAGAACCCCCCTGACAGAGATGCCTGGCAGGCCACAGTCCACAGGGTCACAAAGTGATGGACATGACCAAAGCGACCCCACAGAGACATTTTTTTGCCTGTGGCAGCTCTGCCCCTGTGAGGGTTGAGTGTGAAGATGGTGTAGCTGCTTGGGTCATGGGGACCCTGGAGATACTGAAAGGTCGCTGTTGAATCACTCAAAGACGCCAGGATTCTTGGCCCCCGAAGAAGAAGAATTCAATCCAGGGCCAGAGACGAGGCTTGATTACTCAGAGCTTTTGTGTAATAAAGTTTTATTAAAGCTATAGGAGATAGAGAAAGCTTCTGACATAGGCATCAGAAGGGGGCAGAAAGCGTACCCCCCTTGCTAGTCTTCAGCTGGATGTTATATAGTCACTAGCAGTCTGTTAATGAAAGAAAGGAATGTCTTAAAACTCAGAATGGCACCAGGCCCCTCACCCATAAGATGCATTTTGGGATAATCTTGGCCAAATGGTTCAGGACACGACTGAGCGACTGAACTGAACTGAACTGGGCCATAAAACGATTAACTCGAATCTTGAAGAAAGGCAGATCACCATACAAATAGTTTCATTTACATAGATTAGAGGAACAGTATCTGAGTATAACATACTGGTTTGTCAAGTAGGTTCTGAGCCAAGAGGCGGAACCAACTTGAAGACAGAGTTTGGGGTAAATGCATAGTACATTAGCATAGCTTAAGACAAACATTTCTATAAGAAAAAGACATTGGTTATCTCTAGGTTTGAGAATAGTTAACTTCAGGTGAAACCAGGTGTCATTATGGCAACACAGTATTTTAAGAGAAACCTCCTTTTAAATTTGTATAGAGAAGGAAAAAATATCGCTAGTATGTTTCCGCCTGCCGCTTAAGAGAGATAAAAATGTCTGACACTTGCAGGCCATTTCCTCCGTTTGGAGACCCCTGACCTTCCTGCCTGTTACCCTCTCAGTACCAAGCATGCAGGGACACAGACTGTCTCAGCCACAGGAGTTATGACCTTATCACAGTCTTTTTTTCTGAGCCTCTGGTCACTGGTGATCAGAAGGCCTCTTTGGCTAGTCTTTCTCCATAGCTCCGCCTGTGCAGGCACTTGGAGGGCTCTTTTGCATGGGGTCCTTCTCTGCTGTTCATCACGTCAGGCACATAGAGGGGCCCCTCTGGCTGACTTCCTACTCTGTAGATCAGTGCCTCAGGTACCTAAGGGGACTCCCTGGGTGGGGTCCTACTCTGTAGTTCAATGTGTCAGGTGTTTAACGGGCCAGAGCCTCTCTATTGTTCAGCCACCGGGTGCTGGCATGTGGGAAGAGAGAGGTTATGGGGATGGCTCCACCCCATACACGTGATTCAGCAGTATCACCTTGCTTCCATGGCTGCCTGGCTTTCCTCCACAGGCATTTCCCACCACAATCTCTTTCCTCATGTCCCCTTGGTCTGGCTCTCTGCAGTCAACAGCATCCCTCACCCTGGGATTGCTCCACAATCCCTAAGCTACAGCTCCCAGGAACTGCACCTTCTCGGGGACCTGCATCCCTGTCCAGGGTATGTATGATTGTGGCAAGGTCTGTCTAATTCTCATTCCATTTAGGCTGCCACAGATCAGCTGTTTTACTCTTAGCCTTAAATGTTTCTCCTCTGACTCAGACAGTTGCCCCAACGTAGGGATCCGACCCTTGCCTCAGTTCCACAATCCTCTGAGGGCAGGTCCAGTTCTAGCAACGCTCCTGTTTTTCCCCCTAGTCCTTTCATCCTACTGAGTTTTGCTTGGTTCTATATATTCTTTTCCGCTGATCAGGTACTCCTGCGCGCTTTCAACTGGTGTTCTCCACGCATGCGCTTCTGTGTCTGACCGTGCATTCCTGACGTATCCGTGGAGAGAGATACATGTCTCTCCACGGCCATCTACTCCATGTCCACCTACTCCTCCTCCATCTTGTTCTCTCGTTGGAAGATTTTTGATTACAGTTTTGATTTCCTTGCTTGTGATTGGTCTGTTCAGATTATGTATTTATTCCTGGTTCATTTTTGGAATGTTGTACTTTTCCAAGAATTTGTCCATTTTTTCCAAGTTGTCCATTTTACTGGCATATAGTTGCTCATAGTTATCTCTTATGATCTTTTGTATTTCTGTGTTGTCTGTTGTGATTCTTCCATTTTCATTTCTAATTTTATTGATCTGATTCTTCTTCCTTTTTTCCTTGATGAGTCAGGCTAATGGTTTGTCTATTTTATTTCTATTCTCAAAGAAGCAGCTTTTAGTTTTGTTGATCTTTGCTACAGTCTCCTTTGTTTCTTTTTCACTTATTTCTGCACTGATTTTCGTGATTTATTTCCTTCTACTAACTTTGAGGTTTTTCTGTTCTTCCTTCTCCAGTTGCTTTAGGTGTAAAGTTAGATTGGTCATTTAATGTTTCTCTTATTTCTTGAGGTAGGCTTTATTGCTATAAAGGTCTCTCTTAGCATTGCTTTTACTGAATCCCATAGGTTTTGGGTTATTGTGTTTTCATTTTCACTTGTTTCTATGCATATTTTGATTTCTTCTGTGATCTGTTGGTTATTCAGAAGCATGTTGCTTAGTCTCCAAATGTGTGTGTTTTTTACAGTTTTCCCCCTGTAGTTGATATCTAATCTTACTGCATTGTGATCAGAAAAGATGCTTGAAATGATTTCAAAAAAATTTTTTTTTTAATTTACTAGGGCTAGATTTGTGGCCCAGGATGGGATCTATCCTGGAGAATGTTCTGTGTGCATTTGAGATAAAGGTGCAATCTATTGTTTTTGGCTGAAATACCCTATAGATATTAATTAGGTCTAACTGGTCCACTGTACTAATTAAAGCTTGTGTTTCTTTGCTAATTTTCTGTTTGGTTGATCTATCCATTGGTGTGAGTGTGGTATTGAAGTCCCCCACTATTATTGTTACTGTTAATTTCCCCTTTCATACTTGTTAGCATTTGAATTACATATTGGGCTTCCTTTGTGGCTCAGCTGGTAAAGAATCTGCCTGCAATGAGGGAGACGTGGGTTCAATCCTTGGGTTGGGAAGATCTCCTGGAGAAGGGAAAGGATACCCATTCCAGTACTCTGACCTAGAGAATTGCATTGACTATAGAGTCCATGGGGTCACAAAGAGTCAGGCATGACAGCCACTTTCATTTTACTACATATTGAGGCGCTCCTATGTTGGGTGCATATATGTTGTTAATTGTTATATCTTCTTTGATTGCTTCCTTGATTATGTGGTGTCCTACTTTAGCTCTTGTTATAGTCATTTCAAAGTCTATTTTATCTGATATGAATATTGCTATTCCTGCTTTCTGTCTCTATTTACATGAAATATCTTTTTTTTTTGCCCCTCCCTTTCAGTCTGTATGCGTCCCTAGGTTTAAGGTGGGTCACTTGTAGAGAGGTATAGGGGTCTTTTTTGGTATCCATTTGGTCAGAATTTGTCTTTTGGTTAGAGCATTTAACGCATTTACACTTAAGGTAATTATTGATAAGTATGAGAGTCCCTTGGACTGCAAGGAGATCCAACCAGTCCATTCTGAAGGAGATCAGCCTTGGGATTTCTTNGAGAGAAGAAAGGTTCTGGAAGAATTGAAGGTTATCATGGAATAAAGTTCAGGTCTGGGGTAGTTCGGAGAAAGAGGCCACAGTTCCCATGTTAGGAGTTTGGATATTATAACAGAGTTCTGGGACCCAGGTCTTGTTTTTTTATTATATGGTATTTAATTAACATAATTGTTTAGATCCTGCCTTATTCCAGAAAGGATTACATTGTGGTTAAGAGTCCCATCTCTGAAGTATAGTGGCTGGTACATTGTAGTTGCTTAGGACATACTTGTTGCCTGAATGTTGCTAAATATTCTGAATGCTGTAAATATTCTTTGTTTCAGCCAGGCTTTTGAGTTTGATACACAGTGGTGTTATCTACAATACTAAAACATTGGAAATAACCTAAATAATCAACCCCATGGGAGAATGATTACACAAATCATTGAATGTAATAGCACTAATCATGTGATAATTACAGGGTCTGTGTGCAAACAAAATTTATAGTATTAAGCGAAAAGTCTGAATACTCAACAGTGTATATTATATTTGGAATTGCTTGAAAGTGAATATGCAAATTAGAAAAGGAAAGAATTTAAAATCATTGTTACATGGTAAAGGAATTAGGATTGTAATTTTTTTGTCTCCTTTAACATTAGCAAATACCACTTACTACAGAGAAAAATCACAGATCACATGGCGTACCCTTGATACATATTTATTAAGGGAAATGTTCCACAAAAAATACATTACTTTTCTCATCCTTGCTTGACACTCCCAGTAGGAATGGCGCTCTGCTTTTGCAGCTTAACATTTTTATGGCTTTAACTGCTGTGACATTCTCTGAAAGTCAGAACAGCATATTTGTTTGTTGGTCGCTGACCATCCTTCCTAGTCGCTCATTATATCTCAGCCAAGCTTTGATGTGCCAACAGTGAGGGCTGCTTTTCTTTGTTAACTGTTAGATGCAGAACCTTGCACTTTTAACTGTCATATAAACTAGGATTTAGGGTTGACCTCATTTGCACTTAACAGGGATAGAAGGAGATATTGGTGTATCATATTCCTGGTTCTGTAGCTCTCTTTGGAACTGTACAGTCACACAGCAAATTGAAAATAAAAGCCCATGTTTTGCTGAAAAAATTTAAAGTAGACATGAGTAAGTACTTCCTTTGGGCATAAAACTTTTCTTGATCTTTTAGTAGAATGCCTAAAACCCATTTTTATGAAATAAGACCTCTTATCAAACCCAGTAGGGGAAACAAGTGGCAACATTTTTGCCTAAATAACAACAACTTGCTGTTGTGGCATCATGAGCTGTAAACCAGCTAAAAGGTTGGTTAGGGGTTTCTGACAATCTTATAATAGGATCAGTTATCTGTAAAGGCCATTTCCAGTTTGAGATGATAAAACCTTCTCTTGCCATATAAGAGCCAGCTTTTATTTACTATAGGAGAAGGACAGACACCTGATTTAGCTGGAAAATACATTAGATCATTAACAAGTAAGTTAAAAACATAGTTAGGATACATCTCTGTTTTGTTTATAAAATGTTTTGAACTTTTTGTTTTGTATTGGAGTATAGCTGATTAACAATGTTATGATAGTTTCAGGTGAACACTGAAGAAACTCAGCCACACATATACTTGTATCCACGCTCCCCCAAACTCTCCTTCCATCCAGGCTGCCACATAACGTTGAGCAGAGTTCCCTAATGTATATATCTTGGTGGGAGAGTACTAAACGTTTGAAATCTGGACTTTCCTGGTAGCTCAGACGGTAAAGCGTTTGTTTACAAAGCGGGAGACCTGGGTTCGATCCCTGGGTAGGGAAGATTCCCTGGAGAAGGAAACGGCAATCCACTCCAGTACTCTTGCCTGGAAAATCCCATGGACAGAGGAGCTTGGTGCAGGCTACTGTCCATGGGGTCGCAAAGAGTTGGGTACGACTGAGCAACTTCACTTCATGTGTTTTATACTTAGAGCACACTTCAAATTATCTTAGATTTGGCCATTTGGAAGTCCCTTTTACCTGGCTGTTGTATGCTTGTGACCGTGCCCCATCATTTTGGGAGGGATACTTCTTTACTTTCTGTCATTCAGGATATTCCAAACTCATCTTGTACCTGCCACATCTCTCTCTGTACTACCAGATAGTACGTGGCTCTGATTCATTGAGACAGCACTTGTTCCAACTCTGTTTCTTATGTGTACTAGTGAGGTTTCAGGTGGCATTGATGAATAGATGTGTGTTTGAGCCAGATATTCTAGCTCTATGGTGGACTGTTTGGAGAATGAATTGAAGGGAAGATATTACTGAAGGGAGGATGGTCAGTCCGGAGATTTTTACATTAATTGAGATGAGTAGTGATAAATAACAATGTTGTTTATAATCAGAAAAAAAGAATGGATTGGAAAAATATTTAGGATGTAAAAGCTGAGTGATTTAACAGTAAGTAGACAAGGTTTATGGGATGAAAGACTCAGGGAGGTTGAAAGGACAGTTGCCATAGCGAATGTGGGAGGAACATAGTCTAGGGGAGATGATAAATGGTTTTTGGACATGTTGAGTTAGGAGTGCCTGAGAGACATTCAAGTTTGGTTCTATACCTGGATGTTCAGTAGGAGTTCTGAAGCTGTGGAAGTGATCTGGGCTAAAGTGTGTAGAATGGGAAGAGTACTGGCCCAGGGACAAGACCCTGAGGAATACCAGCAATTAAGGGACAGGAGGAGGAAGGGGCACCTGGGAAGAAACCAAGCAGGAATAGTCAGAGGACTTTTCATCAAGATGGGCCTAGTCCAGTGGTTCAAAAATCAGAGGCATAAAAAATGCTAAATGGAGGGTCCCGGGGATATTTGACATCACAAGTAAGTAGAGAAAAGCAGTGCGTCTTCTCACATTCTTCTCTGCTCTTGCCCAGGGTTTGTTACCTCGAGGTGAGAAGCCCAACCCCTTGAGGCAAAAGAATGCCAAGGTGAACCAGCTCCTCAAGGTCTCCCTGCTGAAGCTTGCCAACGTGCAGCTCCTGGACACAGACAGGGGCTTCGTGCACTTGGACGGTGCCATCTCCTGCCACGACATGTTTAATTTTCTGCATCTCACAGGGGATGGCTATGCAAAGATCTGCAAACCCCTCCATGAACTGATCATGCAGTTGTTGGAGGAAACACCTGAGGAAAAACAAACCACCATTGCCTGACTGGCTCCCATTAGTGTTACTAGCATCCCAGCCTCCTCAGATCAGTTCTATCACTGGCACTACAGAATCCTTCTCTTTCTTAAGGCACTTTGCATTGTCGAATGTTCCTGAATGTTCCTATCTAGTGTTTGAAGGGGAGGAGGGATTTAAACTGGTCCTGTACATAGAAGGTTTGTTTTACACCGGAGAAAAATTAGACAAGGAAGATGGTTGTTTAAATTCATTTGAAACCAGAAGGGGACTTTTTAGTTATATGTGTGATACAGTCATTGAATTATCACTGTTTTTCCTAGGAAAACATCAAGCCTAAGTATTGAACAAAATGAAGATGCTTGGCCTTTCTTTGTATGGATTATGTCATATATAATAATGATTAGAGTCACACCTACTTGGCTTTAAAAACAGATGTTTTTCCAGTTGTTAAAGTTCATTATTTAGTCTTTTTTATTTTGCTCTGCTCATACATATTCTCAATGTTGTAACAACATATAGCATCAGATTGAAAGTGCTTGTCATTCAAATATGGGAGATGCTATAGTCACTAGTGAATTTGTTCCACTGTTAATCCTTCCCATGCTTAGCAGTGAAAAATAGGTTTGGCCCCATTTGGGGGACTCTGTTGAGGGTGTTATTTTTATGCTGCTGAATATCATGTCTGTAATAGACTCATGCATGCAGCCTTTCCTCTATTCCCCCTCGTCCCCTCTCTTTTCTGGGGGGTCCTTGTTGACATTACAAGCTTTTAACACAATTTTAACCTAGGAGCTCTGTTGCTGGAAGTATAAGTCCCCAGCCAGTTACTCTTATGATGATATTACTGATGTGTAACTCATTCTCGTGTGGTGTTTTGTGCTATAGAGTCTGTGCAGTGCTGTCCATATTCAGAGTTCTGATTGGTTATGTTTTGTTTCTCCCTTAAAACCTGTTAACAGTTTTCCTTCTTTTAGGGGGAAAAAATTGGAACTCTGCTTCCAACTCCACAAGACCTGGATTTTTTTCTTAGCTTAGATTTTAAATTATCAGTCCAGAAAAATTTGGCCTCTTCTCATGGGGAAACAGTGAAACTGCTCTTCAGAATAAACATTCTACTTGATCCTCCCTATTTTAAAAAAAAAAAAAAAAAATTGTTTGTGTAACCGTAAGGATTTCTCCTTAATATATCTTCATCTGTGAATTTCTTTCAAGAGAGCTCTTTGTAATCTTAATGGCTTGAACTGCCATTTAAAAAATAATAGGAGCAGATGGTCTGTTATTTCATATACCAATGGAATATATACAAACTGGATCTACAGACGAATACTTTAAACTGGACCAGGTGAATATGGAAGTAACCCATCCAGATGGGCTCTGCAGAGATTCAGTTTAACATTCAAGTTCAGTAACTAAGGCGTATGTTTCACACTCGGCTTGCAAGGCACATGATATTGCTGTTGTGTGTTGGAGGGGGATTTGTGGTTTGTGCTAAGAGCCGCATCTGATTGAAAAGGATAGAACTTGGGCAGATTTTTTTTTTTCTCATCAAGGCTTTTTCTAGGTATTTTGTGGGTTTTTTTTTTTTTTTTTTGGTCTTAAAAAGCTTTTGAATGTATCATGTCTTCATTAACAACTGAAAATATATGTGATGTTTACTAAACTTGTTTAGTATATTAAATTTTCCTTCTTATTTTTAGTAGCCTAGGCTCTTGAGTTTTTCAGGACAGATTTTTTTTCTTAGCTGAGGTATAATTCTAGGAAGGAGGGTTAATTACGCCACAGTTTTATGTGTGAAAAGACTGTTTCCTCTCCGGGTCTTTTTCTGCTGTCAGAGATGGGAGTACGGTCCAAACCCCATTAGGTCACTCCTGCATCATGTGCTTTTAGCTTCTCTCGACAAAGAGTTACATATCCCTTTGTCAGCTGGCCTTCAGCTCCTTTGCTTCTGTGTATAAACCTTGGATGTCACTACATTTTATATTTACCAGAGCTATTCGAGCAATAGTATTTGAACCACTAGCCTTTGAAATAAAAGTCAGCCCCATTGCTAACAGTGCAAAAAAAAAAAAAAAGAGCCTATTGATGAAAGTGAAAGAGGAGAATGAAAGAATAGGCTTAAAGCTCAACATTCAGAAAACTAAGATCATGGCATCTGGTCCCATCACTTCATGGCAAATAGTTTTTGAATGTATCATGTCTTCATTAACAACTGAAAATATATGTGATGTTTACTAAACTTGTTTAGTATATTAAATTTTCCTTCTTATTTTTAGTAGCCTAGGCTCTTGAGTTTTTCAGGACAGATTTTTTTTCTTAGCTGAGGTATAATTCTAGGAAGGAGGGTTAATTACGCCACAGTTTTATGTGTGAAAAGACTGTTTCCTCTCCGGGTCTTTTTCTGCTGTCAGAGATGGGAGTACGGTCCAAACCCCATTAGGTCACTCCTGCATCATGTGCTTTTAGCTTCTCTCGACAAAGAGTTACATATCCCTTTGTCAGCTGGCCTTCAGCTCCTTTGCTTCTGTGTATAAACCTTGGATGTCACTACATTTTATATTTACCAGAGCTATTCGAGCAATAGTATTTGAACCACTAGCCTTTGAAATAAAAGTCAGCCCCATTGCTAACAGTGCAAAAAAAAAAAAAAAAAAAGAGCCTATTGATGAAAGTGAAAGAGGAGAGTGAAAGAATAGGCTTAAAGCTCAACATTCAGAAAACTAAGATCATGGCATCTGGTCCCATCACTTCATGGCAAATAGATGGGGAAACAGTGGAAACAGTGTCAGACTTTATTTTTTGGGGTTCCAAAATCACTGCAGATGGTGATTGCAGCCATGAAATTAAAGGACGCTTACTCCTTCGAAGGAAAGTTATGACCAACCTGTACAGTATATTAAAAAGCAGAAACATTACTTTGTCAACAAAGGTCTGTCTAGTCAAGGCTATGGTTTTTCCAGTAGTCATGTATGGATATGAAAGTTTGACTATAAAGAAAGCTGAGTGCTGAAGAATTGATGCTTTTGAACTGTGGTGTTGGAGAAGACTCTTGAGAGTCCCTTGGACTGCAGGAGATCCAATCAGTCCATCCTAAAAAAAATCAGTCTTGGGTGTTCATTGGAAGGACTGATATTGAAGCTGAAACTCCAATATTTTGGCCACCTGATGTGAAGAGCTGACTCATTTGAAAAGACCTTGATGTTGGGAAGATTGAAGGCAGGAAGAGAAGGGGACGACAGAGGTTGAGATGGTTAGATGGTATCACCTACTCAATGGACGTGAGTTTGGGTAGACTCCAGGAGTTAGTGATGGACAGGGAGGCCTGGTGTGCTGTGGTTCATGGGGTTGAAAAGAGCTGGACACGAATGAGCAACTGAACAGAAATGAACTGAACTATCATGTTCCTTCAGCTGGTGGATATTTCTCTGCCTTTTCATTTTGATTAGATTGCTGTGTTTGGGTGTCTTTTCTACAGGCTAGAAGGTTGTGGTTCCTCTTAATTGTGGAGTCTGCCTCTTACGGTTGGGGTTGGACCAGTGGCTTCTCAAGGTTTCCTTGGGGGAACTTGTGTCTGTGTTCTGTGGGTGGAGCTGGATCTCTTCTCCCTGGAGTGCAGTGAAGTGTCCAGTAGTGACTTTTGGTTGTATATGGGTTTGGTATGGCTTTAGGCAGCCCATCTTTTAAGGTTCAGGGTTGTGTTCCTGTTTTACTAGAGAATTAGTATGGTGTGTCTTTCATTGGAACTTGCTGTCTCTTGGAAGGAGCTTGGTTTCAGTGTAGGTATGGAGACTTTTGGGTGGGATCTTGTCTATTAATGCTCCCTAGAGACAGGAGTTGTCCCATGTTCTAAAGTTCTGGAGTTGAGCCTCTTGCCTCTGGGCTTTGGTCCTCTCACAGTATCCTTGAGACTTCTCCATCCATACTTCTCCACCAAAACCCCTAGGTTAATGGTGAAAGAACTCTTCACAGCCAGGAGCACCCAGAGAGAGTCACAGAGAAGAGAAGAGGGAGGGGGGAGACAGAGGTGACCAGGAAAAGAAAACGGAGTGTCAAAAGGGAAGAGAACAATCAAGCCAGTCATCAAATCCCTATGTGAAAATGGATACTGAAGATTAGATTCTTAAAGGTACAAAACTGATAGCAAATATCAAAAAGCAAAGATTAAAAACCCAGAATAGAGGTTAGACTCTCAAAAATACAATATGAAAATACAAGACAAAATTGGTCACAAAGATTAATAAAAATATATGGAATTTAAAAAAAAAATAAGGTTATTTTTTAAGAAAGATAATCAGTTCTATTCAGTCACTCAGTTGTGTCTGACTCTTTGTGACCTCATGGACTGCAGCATGCTAGGCTTTCCTGTCTGTCACCAACTCCTGGAGCTTACTCAAACTCAGGTCCATGAAGTCAGTGATGCCATCCAACCATCTCATCCTCTGTTGTCCTCTTCTGCTCCCGCCTTCAATACTTCCCAGCCTCAGGGTCTTTTCCAGTGAGTCAGTTCCTCACATCGGGTGGCCAAAGAATTGGAGCTTCAGCTTCAGCATCAGTCCTTCTAATGAATATTCAGGACTGATTTCCTATAGGATAGACTGGTTGGATCTCCTTGCAATGGTAGGTTATAAACATGAAAGTCAAATGTGTAATAAAGCATTAAAATTTTTACAAAATTAAAAAGTGATAATAGTAAAAATATACTTAGGAATTTCTCTGAAGCTGTTGTGGGAAGTGTGGGGTCAGTTCAGCGGCAGATAGTCCCTTGTTCTGGCTTGTACTTGTTCTAAAGTTCTATAGTTGCCCCTTAAATGCATAATCCCAGCATTAACTGCAGGGTTTTAATCTGTTGCACTTGTCACTTCCAGGGTGGTTCACCCTTCTTTCTTTACTTTGGATTCCTCTGTTTGCAAGTATCTTCAGTGTCTAATTTCTGCCCTGACAAGAGAAGGCAAATGTGGCCACTTATTTAGGCTCACTTGTTCAGCTGTGCTGTGGAGATGGACTCTGCAAACAAAACCGCTGGCATGTGTAGGGAATGGTCACACTGGATGGACTACAGTGCGTTTGTCACAGACCAAGGCGGTGTGTACTTCCCAGGTCCACCCTGCTCAGGCTCCAGGGTGCTCTGCAAGGGTACTTTCCCAAATAAGCCCTGAGTTTTGTGCATTTCCCAGGTCTAAGCCACTCAGGTTCTCAGGTGCTCCACAGATCCAGATGGGCTGGGAAATTTTTGCCTTTCCCAGGTCCAAGCTGCTCAGGCAACTGGGTGCTTGATGAGCGCACTGTCCCAGGTGGGCTGTGAAGTCTTATGCACCTTCCCATTCTTGGTTTTCCAGGTGTGTCATGAGGGCACAGCCCCAGATGTGGTGTGTACCTCCTCTGAGGAGCTGCTAAGCCTGTGATAGTCCTGGCAGATGTGAACCTTCCAGGATCCCAGGAAGACGTGCTTAGCAACTGGCAGCCTGCTCACAGTTTGGTGGAAAATGCAGTCTCTGGGGCTGAGACTGGAGCAGCCTCTTGCCTTCTGGCTCTGGCTGCTGCACTTCTGCCCCTCTGCCTTTAGGGAGAGAGGGCCCTAACTGGTAGCTGGCTTGCTCTCCTTTGGCATTTGCTAGGGCACAAGTCTTTGTTCTGTGAGCATGCCAGGGGTCACCATGTGGTGTTAGAGTCTTTTGCCAGAAAGGTCCTTTTTCGTTTCTTGTCTCTCTGGTGACCCTATGGTTTGGGTTGTTATCTCACATTAGCCCCATCAGATTGTCCTCAGGGCATTCAAGCCTGATCCTTACCTTAAAGACCAATGATGCAGCCCATGCCTCTCTGCCCAGCCCTCACTCACTGCTGGTGGATGCGTGTCTGAGCTGCTTCTCCACATAGTTGCAGTTAGGCACATACTGTGTGGTTTTTTATTTTTCCAGTTATGTAGCCCTCTGAGATTCCAAATCTCCTCACTGACATGCCTGTGAGAAGGTTTCCTATTGCATGAAAACTTCTCCTTCATGACTCCCTCCCCAGGATAAACCCTCTATCCCTAAATCCTTTTGTCTCTATTTTCATCTTTTATATTTTGTCCTACCTCCTTTCGAGGCAACTGGGCTATCTTTCTGGGTGCCTGGTGTCCTCCGACAGTGTTCAGAAGTTGTTTTATGGAAGTTGCTCTGCATTCAAATGATCTTTTGATGAATTTGTAGGGGAGAAAGTATCTACCTGTCCTATTCCTTCGCCATTATGGGATCGCCCTTCATCAGGGTCTTTTCTAATCAATCAGCTCTGTGCTTCAGGTGACCAAAGTATTGGAGCTTCAGCTTCAGTATCAGTCCTTCCAATGATGTTCAGGATTGATTACATTTAGGATTGACTGGTTTGATTTCTTGCAGTCCAAGAGACTCTCTAGAGTTTTCTCCAACACCACAGATCAAAAGCATCTGTTCTTTGGTACTCAGCCTTCTTTATTGTCCAACTCTCACATCCATACATGACTACTGGGAAAACCATAGATTTGATTATATGGACCTTTGTCAGCAAAGTAATGTCTCTGCTTTTTCATTCACTGTCTAGGTTGGTCATAGTTTCTCTTTCAAGGAGCAAGCGTCTTTTAATTTCATGACTGCAGTCACCATCTACAGTGATTTTGGAGCACAAGAAAACAGTCAGTTTCCACTGTTTCCCCATCTATTTGCTGTGAAGTGATGGGACTGGATGCCATGATCTTCATTTTTGACTGTTGAGTTTTAAGCCAACTTTTTCATTCTCTTCTTTCACTTTCATCAAGAGGGTCTTTAGTTCCTTTCTGCTTTCTGCCATAAGGGTGGTGTCATCTGCATATCTGAGGTTATTGCCATTTCTCCCGGCAATCTTGATTCAAGCTTGCGCTTCATCCAGCCCAGCATTTCACATGATGCAACTCCACATATAAGTCAAATAAGCAGGGTGACAATATACAGCCTTGATGTACTCCTTTCCCAATTTGGAACTAGTCTGTTTTTCCATGTCTGGTTCTAACAGTTGCTTCTTGAACTGCATACAGGTTTCTCAGGAGTCAGGTAAGGTGGTTTGGTATTCCCATCTCTAAGAATTTTCCACAGTTTGCTGTGATCCACACAGTCAAAGGTTTTTGTGTAGTCAGTGAAGCAGATGTAGATGTCTTTCTTGAATTCTCTTGCTTTTTCTATGGTCCAGTGGATGTTGGCAATTTGATCTCTGGTTCCTCTGCCTTTTTTATATCCAGCTTGAACACCAAGAACATCTTGAATATTGTTATTTCATGTACTGTAGAAGTCTAGCTTGGAGAATTTTGAGCACTACTTTGCTAGCATGTGAAATGAATGCAATTGTGCAATAGTTTGAACATTCTTTGGCATTGCTTTTCTTTGGGATTGGAATGAAAACTGACCTTTCCAGTCCTGTAGCCATTGCTGAGTTTTCCATATTTGCTGGCATACGGACTGCAGCACTTTCACAGCATCATCTTTTAGGATTTGAAATAGCTCAGCTGGAATTCCATCACCTCCAGTAGCTTTGTTTGTAGTGATGCTAAGGCCCAATTGACTTTGCACTCCAAGATGTCTGGTTCTAGGTTAGTGATCACACCATAGTGGTTATCCAGATCATTAAGATATTTTTGTGTAATTCTTCAGTTATTCCTGCCATATTTTCTTAGTACCTTCTGCTTCTGTTAGGTCCATACTGTTTCTATTTTTTATTTTCCCCATCTTTGCATGAAATGTTTCCTTGGTATCTCTAATTTTCTTGAAGAGATGTCTAGTCTTTCTCATTCTATTTTTACAGTTTTAGATAAATCACCTAACCCTTTCAGTCTTGGTTTCTTCATTTATGCAACAAAGAGACAAGTCTAGGTATTTTCTAATCTTATGTTTGTTACTAATATCACATACATTTCTGATTATTAGTCTCAACCATGCAAAGGATAAAGCTTGTTTGTAACTGAGCCTGTTTTTTAACCCTGTGCCCCCTCAAGATTTGGGCACACTAATATTTAGACAAAGAAGCACACATCTTTCATTTATTTCTGATTAATTCAAAAAGAAACAACTGATGTTTTACAAGAGGGAAAGAATATTGATTTTATTTATTTTTATTTTTTAACTGAAGAATGAAGGCAAATAATAATAAAATTGCAGGGTAATAATCTATGCTGGCATAAACATTTAGGACCAGTAAAGGAAATCATCAGATTCTATGTCATTTATACATAAAATTTAGAGAGCAAATAGTTATCCTTTCAAAGATTTTAATTTATACTCCAAAATGAACAATTAAAGGTTGCATAATTATATAACATTGCTATTGTTAGATATGTGAATATATGTATATTTTTCTTTTCTGTAAAATAATTTCATGCTTATAAAAGTCACCCTTAGTCAACTTGGGACAAAGAGAACAACATATAGTAGAAATAAACCGAGTAATAAATAGGATATAAGTAAGGGAAATATTATAAAGCAGGTACACTGCTGACACAGAAGAAAAAAATAAACATATTTTTCTATTACTTAAAGGAAATTCACAATCATTTCCAGGAATTCTTTAAGAATTTAAGGCCATTTGTTCTAGAGAAATGCTTTAATTTAGACACAACTGTCATTCTTGTCACAAAACTGTGATCCTCGTAAAAATTGTACACGCAAAAGCTCTTTACAATTTTTAATTGTGTACTATCAGATTAGAACATAGGAGCAGGTTTTTTTTTTTTTTTCCCACAAATGTGTCGAGTGTTAAGTCACACAGTTGTATATATTTAATTGGGAATTTCACAAAAAACTTCTCGCCTGTACATGCTTTGTGGCAACTTGGAAAGAAATACAAATCAAAAGAGCCAGTATACCTTTGAATTAAAATAATATCTAAGCAAGGTATAATGAAAAAAGTGTTTGAAACTTCTGCTGCACAGTTAAATATTCTGAATTTTAGTCTTTCTACATAGTATTGCAATATAAAGACATTACTTTTTACACAAAGTATTTTCTGTGCATTTACAGTACACAATGTTTGACTTTTTATTATTTCTACTTATCATTACAAAACATAAACAAACTGCAGTTTAAATTTAGAACCCAAACTTGATGAAAAAGTGCATGTTCTTTCAGGATACACATCTGCTAAGTGAAAATTCCCATACTCGACAAATAGCATAAACTGTTTACTAAACAGATGCAGCTTGATAAGACAACTCACTGGGAAATGTGAACTTATTCTTACTTTCTCTTCTTTGCAATTGCATTTGATCAGACAGTCATTCAAAGATATTGCTCTTGTGATTATAGCTATTGCAATTTAGAAGACAAAGAATTCAATATTCAAAATTTGTATTCTTAAGAATAGTTATAAAAGTATTTTAATTTAAAAAGTATAACATGTAAACATTGATACAGAGAGACTGCTTTCCTATACACATAGCAGTCTAAGACAATATTTGAGTTAAAAACATAGATTGTGCTTTTTCCCAACAATTCACTGGAAATTAGCTGTTTCTGTCCAAAAACTTTAAGATTCATACAAGACATCATATTTTGCATCAAGCAGATAAACAATTTTTCTGTTGCTCATGCAACAACCATATTTACAGTTTTGGTTTAGGAAGATAATAAATTTTGGATAGAAAATAGCATACTAACCAATTCTGCTGAAACCAAACTGAGATGAATATTTTATTCCCTGGTTCATTATAGAGCACCAGGAAAAAAGCATGGACTCAGCAGTTCTAACCAAAGTGTAGTTACATTAGCATTTTGGAACAGAGTTATATTTGAGTCTGTAACACATGTGTAGATGGGGTGTATGGGGGAGGTGCAGGTGATGGCTTGATTCCTCTGGCCCTCATGTAGGAGAGAAACTGCTCAGGGATCTCCGCTAGGACATCTTTAGCTAATCTAGCCATGCTCAGAATGTGGTTTCCACTTCTGTCAATATAATCTCGGAATGGCACAAACTAAAACAGAGTTGAAAGTATGTTATTTAACAGAGATTACCATGCTACTTAAATAAATAAAAAAATAGACACAAAACCAACATATATAAACTTTTGGTTGTAGAAGAATCAGAGAAGCTGGAGTAATGCATAATAATTACTCTGATTTTAAAGAGATTTGATTCATTATAAATAGCTCTAACAGTGACCACACCTTTCTTATAATTTTTCTAAAATGAGATATAATTGTTATTTATGTTTTTTCCCCACAATAACTCTTGTCTCCTGGTCCTGATACACCCATCATGTTGCTACATGCATTACAGTTCTGAGTTCTACACCTAACCTGACTCCCAATTGAAAAGAGCACTATCCTCCTCAGGGTTCAGTTTTTTCTCAAATGAAGTTAATGCATGCTTAACTCAGCTTTCAGTGTAGAAATATTACTCAATTAAGAGTTAAAAAATAGTGTACATTACTAAAGACTCCTGAGCACATGTTAAGTATTTTAAATTATATTACCAGACCATCAAATCACATGGAAATGAATAAAACATGTATACAGTTCACATTAGTATGAACCTGAAATATGCTTGATTTTTATATGTTATTTGGAAAGGCAAACAACAAACAATTGGAAAACTTCAGCATAGATTTTGATATACTTCTTATTGATCTATACCAAATATCAAAATTATTTTTACAATACATAAAAATGATTGCTCTGTGTTTATATAAACAATCATGTAAGAATTTGTATCACTGAATACTCTGACAATAGATTGCTTGATTCTGTTCTCTGTTATAAAGGTTACTTAAAAAAACACTGTGCTGTTTGAGAGCAGTAATTCAATTTCGCCTTAGAGACATGATGATTCTTGAAAGCAACTTGAGAACAGGTAATGCTGTGATAGTTTGGGCATGCAGTAATTTTAGGTTTTGGAGAAAAGACACAGTGAAGACAGTTCAGGAGGTTGAAAAACTTTTAAATAGAATGTTTTGAAGTTTAAATCTTTTTTTTTTTTTTTTTCCAGAGAATCAGGGAGTGAGCACACTCTCATCTCATACATAACTACTTTAAGTTTATTTTGAGAAATTTACTTTTGATTTAAGCAGTTATTCAAGATATGCTTTCAGAAAACAACTGTTATTAGGAAGCAGACTTTAAACCAGTCAGATACGTGTGATAGATAAAGCAAGTTATAATGTTAAATTAAATAACAAATGTAATACCATTTATATGGTGAAAGCAGTATCTTTTAAGGAAGATCAGAAAACTACTTCTTTCTTTTTAATATAAGGCATACTACAGACAGAAGCATATTTATGTGATTATAATTTTACTGTTATGATACCAAGAGGAAAACAGCACAACTTTTAGAAGCGTGATAGAAGGTGACAAATCTTTCTCTTATCTTAAAGGTAGCTAAGTAAGGATAAGAAAAACACTGACAGAGTAAATATAATCTTCAGTTGAGAAAAGAAAGAGGCATATATGAATGTTTGTAAAGTCATATCTAATTTGGACAGGATGACATTTTTAACAAAAAAGCAAAGAGGTGAAAACAAAGTTAGGTTTATTTTCTCTCTGACACTATAAGGTGAACACAGTGAAGGACTGATGAGAAAAAATATCTAAATTCTGCTATTGTTTGTTTCATTCTTATTTTAAAAGGCATATTATTTAAAAAATAAACAGTAATGGTTTGGTTGCCTATGTGCATGTAAGTCATTTCAGTTGTGTCTGACTCTTTGCAACGTTATGGATTGTAGCCCACCAGGCTTCTCTGCCCATGGGATTTTCCAGGCAAGAATACTGGAGTGGATTTCTATGACCTCCTCTGGGGCATCTTCTTGACTTAGGGATCTAACCTGTGTGTCTCTTATGTTTCCTGCACTGGCAGGCAGGTTCTTTACCACTAGCAGCACCTGGGAAGCATATATCTATATCTATTTTATGGGAGATCAGTTTTTTAACAATCTATAGCTAATACCTATATTTCATGGAAATGGCAACACTCTGGCAAATAGCTGATTCTTCTCTAGGGCAGAGGGAGACCTTATCTGCTTGTATCTTTCCTTTACTTCAACTTTGCTCTTGCTGCTGCTGCTGCTAAGTCACTTCAGTCGTGTCCGACTCTGTGTGACCCCATAGACGGTAGCCCACCAGGCTCCCCCATCCTTGGGATTCTCCAGGCAAGAATACTGGAGTGGGTTGCCATTTCCTTCTCCAATGCATGAAAGAGAAAAGTGAAAGTGAAGTCGCTCAGTCTGTCCAACTGTTAGCGACCCCATGGACTTCAGCCCACCAGGCTACTCCGTCCATGGGATTTTCCAGGCAAGAGTACTGGGGTGGGGTGCCATTGCCTTCCCCCCAACTTTGCTCTTATATTTACTTTTATTTTGGTTTTGACTTTTTTCCTAGATCATGTGTGAAGTCGCTTAGTCTTGTCTTACTCTTTGCGACCCCATGGACTGTAGCCTACCATGTACCTCCATCCATGGGATTTTCCAGACAAGAATACTGGAGTGGGTTGCCATTTCTTTCTCCAGGAGATCTTCCTAACCCAGGGATTGAACCTGGGTCCTCCGCATTGTAGGCAGACGCTTTACCATCTGAGCCACCAGGGAAGCTCTTCCTAGATCATGGAAGCTAAATTTAGTAATCTTTTTATTCCCTCAATTCACAAACTCTGGAATTAGACTTCCCAGGTGCAGAGGCTGGTCCTGCTGCTTATTAGCTGTGTGATCTTGGGGGAGTTATTTTCTACTGTCATTCAGTTTCCTCTTCTATAAAATGAAGATAATAATAATGATAACACCTTCTTCATCTGGTTGTTATATTAAAAAAATCAACAAATAAGTGCTTAAAACAGTTTTAAGCTCATAATATGTATAAGTATGATAGTCATTATTACTATTCATTAATTTATACATTTATATATGCAATATATATATTGGACTATTTTCTTTCTAGTCTTTACACTCATATCAAACTTTACAAGAAATATTTTTTTTTATCAAGTTTTCCTCTCTTTCAAATTTAGNTTAGTTCACTTTTCTGTCCCTAACAGACAGAATATTCTAGTACTTTGTTGATGGAAATGCAAATAATTTAAGAAATAGCAAATATTAATAAGAGCTCTAATAACAAGCAGAATTCCAATACAGACTTCCTCACTATGCTGGCTAATTTGGTGTGTCCTCTTTAAGTACCTAGATATTTAATCGAATACCAGAAGATGTGCTGTGGAGGCATTTTCTAGATGGGATTAACATTTCACACAGTTGACAGTCTGTCTCTTATACACATCTAGATGTGTATAAGAGACAGGTGTTAAATTTTTATTGAAGTAAATATAAATTTATTTTTAACAATGTTATGACACTCTGGAATGTTAAAACTAAGATTCAAAATCATTGTTCGCATAATACATACAGTTCTACTTAGCCTTAAAACATGTTCATAAATAATGGATAAGAAAGAAATCTTAGTTTTCAACCAAGCAGGGAGGTATATATCTCATTTAATTTATGCTTACTAAATGTGGGAACAGATTCTGATATGTCCCTTGAGTATGGACCTTGCCCCTGAGTCAAGAGTCCCTGTGATATTATCAACAGGAGTATCCCTGATCCCATATGTGTGTTGGGAGCGGAGAAAAAGATGGCTGAGAATGTTCTATTCACTAACCTAAATTATTTCATCCTTTCCAAAGGAACATTCAACTCTTAAGTAAGTCAAGAAGCACTTCCCTAAGTGAGACATGAAAATGACAAGTGACTCTGTTTCCTTTACGTCTTATCAATATTGAACTTCACACTATTCATGACAAAATTATACTCTCTTTCTTCTTGGACTATTGTTCATATACTTCTACAGTAACGATTTTCCACTCAACTTATCAGACCCTTCTGTTTATTGTCCCTTTTAATCACTTATTTCTGATCACTATACCTAGGGACCTCCTGTTCAAAATAACACCTACACATTTATGAATGTATGTCGATCACCGACTAGTACCATAAATTAGCTTGAACCCTTAAACTGTTCAGGTTAGAGGAACAAATCAATTTTTACTTTGAACTAATTTATCACATTCATACGAAGAATACCAATAAATGCATTCTATTCAGTGGAAATATACCATATCCTTGACACTCTGCATCTTTATTTTATACTTATATCCAGAATAAGGAAAATGTTCTACAGAGTTGCTTTAACAGCTAACTTTGCCTATTTGTGAAAAAAGTTTGAATCAGTTTGGGCAAATGAGCTTTTAATTGCAGTTCTGTTCAATTTATTTGTTCCTACTTTGCAGAGCTCCATTAGAGCTTTTCACGTCTAAGCCTTCAAGGTTATTATTTACCTTTTAATGGAAGATATGATTTAAATATATTTTTTAAGGGAATAATAGGCTGGATAGCAGCTGAATGAACCAAGGATAAATGATATTGCATTATATTCAATGGCCAATCTCATAGCATAAACAAGTAAACAAATAAATGGAAAACCTTTACATATATTGATTTAGAAAATAACTCACTTAAGTTTTATAATAACAATAGAATCTCATCCTGCATGCTGTTTATATTATAGCCAGATGAGAGTGAATCTTGAGACAATGAATATAATCACACATAAGACTGACTACAATGTCATATGTCAAGGTACAGCTGCTAGGAAACAATGATATAAAAATGCCTTCCCACTGGACTATGCTAATATATTGTTAATAATAACTGATACTGATATTAATTTTTTGAGCAACTGGCAGTTGGGAGGCTTTCTGCTGAGTGATTTAGTACAATATCTATTTAGTTCTTATAAGCATATTATGAACTTACAAAGAAGAAAATAAAAACTTTGTTTAATTAACTTACCCCAAGATAGTTGTATGTATCAGAGATGTCAATTAAATTCAAATTGATCTCTTATACATTAACTACTACAGTGATATGAAAAGGGGAATAGATCTTTCTAATCTTAATTATAATTTGGCCTTTTAGGAGAGTGGCTGCATTATAACAGAAAAGATTTTGGAATCAGAACTCTGCTGGGTTTTTGGATCTACAGCCTTGTGACCTAAATAATTTTTCACAAGTTGGTTAACATTCCATCTTGGGCTTCAGTGTCCTTATTTATAAACATTAAAAGGCAAAGTGGCCAGTATTTTGAAGAAGATGTAAAGTAATACGTTAATAAAATGAAAGAATGGGGAAATTTATTCAAGTGTTCAGAGGGAGAGCTTTGTAAAAGGCTGTGTACACTGGGAAATTTCAAAATGCAGGGTTTTAATTAGCCCAATGAGGGGGAAGAGTATTCCAGGTAAAATGACAAGAGAAAATAAGAGCAGAACTACAGAAATGGGTGATGCAAAGACAATTAATTGTCCTATTGGCCTGGGCAAAGTGGGCATGTGTGTTTGCTTGTGTTTGTGCATAGCTAAAAAGGAAGATTAGAGTCAGGCCATGTATTCTCTTAAATGCTATGTTTAGGTTTTAGAATCAAAGATATACAAAATAGTTGTTAAATATTTTAGAACAAGAAATTTCAAGATTACACTGTGACTCTACTTCTTACTGGGCTTTCCAGGTAGCTCAGGTGGTAACAAATTTGCCTACAATGCAGGAGAACTGTGTTTGATCTCTGGTTGGGAAGATCTGCTGACGATGGACACTCCAGTATCCCTGCATGGAGAATTCCATGGACAGAGGAGCCTGGGGGGCTGGAGTCAGTGGCATCGTAAATAGCTGGACACAACTGAGTGACTATCACTTCCATTTCACTACTTCTTACTAGCTATGTGAGTATGGACAAGAAAGATAAAACTTCATTTTTTTTTAAAAATAAAATGTGGTAACCAAAGTACTTGTCTCATAAGGTCAAGGTGAAGTAATGTTATAGCTCTTAGCCTGCCTAGCATATGAAGGACTTAATAAATGATTAAGTATTATTATTATATAAAGAAGATGGATGCCACTTAAGATTTGACATAAAGGAAAAGGTCGATTTTCATTCTGATTGCAAAGAAGGGCAATGCAAAAAAATGTTCCAACTACCACACAATTGCATTTATTTCACATAGTAGGAAGGTAATGCTCAAAATCCTTCAAACTAAGCTTCAAACAGTATGTGAACTGAGAATTTCCAGAGGTACAAGCTGGATTTTAAAAAGACAGAGGAACCAGAGATTGAATTGCCATCTGTTGGATCATAAAAAAGTAAGGGAATTCCAGAAAAAAACATCTAATCCTGCTTCATTGACTATGCTAAAGCCTCTGGCTGTGTGGGTCACAAAAAAAACTGTGGAAAAATTTTGAATTTGGGAATACTAGACCACCTTATCTGCCTACTGAGAAACCTGTATGCAGGTCAAGAAGCAACAGTTAGACCTGGATATGGAAAAATGGACTGGTTTCAAATTGGGAAAAGAATATATTAAGGTTGTGTAATTTCATCTGGCTTATTTAACTTATATGCAAAGTACATCATACAGAATGCCAGGTTGGATAAATCACAAGCTGGAATCAAGGCTGCTGGGAGAAATATCAATAACAACCTCAGATATGCAGATGATACCACCCTTATGGCAGAAAGTGAAGAGGAATGAAAAAAGCCTCTTGATGAAGATGAAAGAGAGTGAAAAAGCTGCTTAAAACTCAACATTCAGAAAACTAAGATCATGGCATTTGGTCCCATCACGTCATGGTGAACAGAGGGAAAAAGTGGAGACAGTTACTGATTTTATTTTCTTGGCCTCCAAAATCAGTGTGGATGGTGACTATAACCATGAAATTTAAAGACGCTTGGTCCTTGGAAGAAGAAGTTATGACAAACCAAGACTGCATATTAAAAAAACAGAGACATGCTTTGCCAACAAAATTCTGTATAGTCAAAGCTATGGTTTTTCCAGTAGTCATGTATGGACGTGAGAGAAGCCTAAGTGCCGAAGAACTGATGCTTTCAAACTGTTGTGCAAGAGAAGACTCTTGAGAGTCCCTTGGATAGCAAGGAGATCAAACCAGTCAATCATAAAGGAAATCCACTGTGAATATTTATTGGAAGGACTTATGCTGAAGCTCCAATGCATTGGCCATCTGAATCAAAGAGCCAATGACTGGAAAAGACCCTGATGCTGAGAAAGATAGGAGGCAGAAGGAGAAGGTGATGACAGGATGAGATGTTGGATGGCATGAGTTTGAGCAGCCTCTGGGAGAAAGTGAAGAACAGGGAAGCCTGGTGTACTGCAGTCCATGGGGTCGCAAAAAGTCTGACATGACTGACTGAAAAGCAATAGCAATGGAGAAGTTGGGTGCCACTTAATATTTGACATCATAATGAAAATCCCATCTACCACTCCTAACTTTCTGTGGAACTCATCTACCTTCTACCATTTAGTTAGGCTTTTGTTTGTCCACTTAAGAAATTTGGGATATCATTTGGAGTGTGTTAACTTGATTAGCAATGTGTAAGAAATTGAAAGTAGCAAAAAGTTAAGATAGCCTAAATAGATCTTATTTTCTGACATTATTTTAACCACCAGTGTTTACAGCACTGATTATGATGACAGATATTTTCTGATGGTAGGAAGATTGACAATATTATTTTTGGTGTGTCTTTGCAACCTCAATATTATAAATATTCAAGAATATTTCTATTCTTAAAAATAACTCATTTAAAAATTTTTTCGTGAATGGTAGAACCAGGAAACCTGTAATTGTGCAATGTTGCTGCTGCTGCTAAGTTGCTTCAGTCGTGTCCGACTCTGTGCGACCCCATAGACAGCAGCCCATGAGGCTCCCCCGTCCCTGGGATTCTCCAGGCAAGAACACTGGAGTGGGTTGCCATTTCCTTCTCCAGAGCATGAGAGTGAAAAGTGAAAGTGAAGTCGCTCAGTCATTATGAGATTTTAATTAAGGTGAGAGAAAAAATGCTAATTCTTCTTGAATACAATGTGATATGTAAATAATTACCCTGCAAACTATTTTTAAAAGATAATCAGCATTTAGGAACTTCTCCAAAAGATTAGAAAAGAATTCATCAAGCATCTTTAAATAAATATAGACATGTAAGTCAAGATGCCATTGTCATTCAGGAGGCTACTAATTCTCTGGGAAGATCCTGTTCAGTATCTGTAACATCTCATGACTTTTTCAGTTCAGCTTTATGTGGTAGAATAGCTTGAATCAATTCCTTGAGTTTTTAGCTATATATCATCAGGTGCCTTCAAAATCTTTGGTGATCTCAGTGTCACTTTATGATGATATATTAGTCTCAAGATTCTGACTTTTAATGAGAATACACATATATATATTTAAAGTCCTTAAAAATGTGTTGTGTTGCTGTTGTAATGCATTTATGCATTATATGTATATATATGGAGATGGAGTCTGGAGATAATGAAAGAAAGTTCAGTTCAGTTCAGTCGCTCAGTTGTGTCCGACTCTTTGC
>SJYX01024345.1:200564-236991 GCA_006410675.1 Oreotragus oreotragus | reverse complement strand
TGGTCATGTATGGATGTGAGAGTTGGACTGTGAAGAAGGCTGAGCACCGAAGAATTGATGCTTTTGAACTGTGGTGTTGGAGAAGACTTCTGAGACTCCCTTGGACTGCAAGGAGATCCAAACAGTCCCTTCTGAAGGAGACCAACCCTGGAGTTTCTTTGGAAGGAATGATGCTAAAGCTGAAACTCCAGTACTTTGGCCACCTCATGAGAAGAGTTGACTCATTGGAAAAGACTCTGATGCTGGGAGAGATTGGGGGCGGGAGGAGAAGGGGATGACCGAGGATGAGATGGCTGGATGGCATCACGGACTTGATGGATGTGAGTCTGAGTGAACTCCAGGGGATGGTGATGGACAGGGAGGCCTGGCATGCTGCGATTCATGGGGTCGCAAAGAGTCGGACATGACTGAGCGACTGAACTGAACTGAACTGAACTGTTCAGGATCAGAATGACAACATTGTGATTTCTTAGACCTGAGTCCTATCTCAATATTCTGTCCAATGTTGCAAATCCAGTTAGAGATGAAAGACTTTCATGATCAACTTTTGTTTTATAAATAACATAACTAAAAAACTTGGTTGTCACTATCATTAGATATTAGTCATCTTAAAGGAAATCTTAATGTTATGAGCAATCTCAACCACCCTCTAATGTGTGTGTGTGCTCAGTTGTGTCTGACTCTTTGCAACCCCATGGACTGTAGCCTGTGGGCTCCTCTGTCCATGGAGTTTTCAGGCAAGAATACTGGAGTGGGTTTCCATTTCCTCCTCCAGGGGATTGTCCCCACCCAGGGATCAAACCTACATCTCTTGTGTCTCCTGTGTGGCATGCAGATATTTTACCACTAGCGCCACCTGGGAAGCAGCTACCTTCTAAGGGAGAGAGTAATGTCAATTTCCTTTAAGCATCATTTAGATGAAGTTGCCTCTTTTAACTTTGTAAAAATTCATTAAAACAGAAACATAACACATTTTAAGGGACTTCAAATTTATACTTCCTTGCAGTAATTTGATTTTAAGGAAATTGTGAACCAAATATTATAGAGAGACTTTTAGGAAAAAAGTGCAATTACCTGGATCTATAATTATGCTTAACCAGGTTAAGGTGAATAAAGTGTCTTATTATAATAACAAAACATTGTGGGATTCTTAGATGACCATATCACCATGTTCCCTTTGTCAGATGCTTTTAAACAAACTGTTCATGTGTATGTGCTTTCTAACCTAATGTGAACATTAGGTTAAAAGTTTAAATCATATTTAATTGTCTCCTTAAAAAATTGTTATACAGATGTTTCTATCTTAAAACAACTTTGCTGACTGATAAAGAACAATGCATTTGTATTTGTCAAGATTATCTTTTTATTATATTTATGGATTATTTTGTATTATTTTCCCTCTCTAATTTTAAAAATTATTTTTGTTGCATTTTATTGAGTGTTATTTAAGTAATGTATTTTATATACATTAATGATTAAATCTTTACAACAATGCCAGGACACTGAAATTTAGAAAGCTTGTCCAAGTTATCACAGAGGACAATCCAGGATTTGAACCAAATTCTGTTAGATTCCCAATAGATTCTCTTAATGACTATATTATGGGTGAATATGTAAGTTATTATTTAGGAGATAATATTGAATTCCATTATTTGCACTTTCAAAACTTTCAAATCATGTGCTCAAATTGTAACAGGGACATCCAGTTCCTATTTAAAAGGTGTACTTCACAGTCTTTTTTGTTTCTGACGTCCTAAAAGATAGAGACACTCTAAAGAATGCAGAAGTTTAATTGATTTAACTCCGTTGCTTCAATCATAAACTTACTGTATTGGTTAAAATTTGGTTAAACTGATTCTTTTCTTTCTATTCCCTCCCAGAATACTAGACTTCAGCTAAGTATTTTTCTTGATTCCAAGAGAATTATAAATCATGTGTATATATACATTTATACATAGAAACACATAATCTACTATTATGCTATATTTTATTATATTATTATACAAATTATTATGTTATTATATATGGCTATATTAACACATACCCTTTATATAATTTTTATATTTATATATAATTCTAAGATCTATTTTTCTACTTTACTAGCAATAATCTATGAGAAAAATAAAAAATTTTACATTTTTGGTTTGTTTCTACTAAGTTTAGCTATGTTTAATATGTATCAGCTATTTAAAAATATTTTTAATCTTTATTGAGGAGCAATAAATAAATAAATAAACATCATTAAAAGTCTGTTGTGTTTCTTAATTTTAATTTTACTAAAGACTTCAATGATATTTTCTGGTAATAATAAAGTAAAAAAAGATACTTATTAACAATTCTGTTTTATATGTGGTGAACATGAAGTACAGGGGAAAGTAATTGGGTGATGATTTTAGGCCCTGTTACTTAACATGCATCTCATAATCATCTGCCTAAATTAAACAGAACCTGAGGTTTGATTTCAATTTAAGCTGTTCATTTACAAATCAGAACTGACATGGACTCTTCACAATGAACAGAATAAATAATTTTCATCAAATTTCTTACCTGCACAATATCTCTTTCAGCATATTTTCCTCTGGAGGAAACTCTTACATCATCTCCATCCAATTCAACCATTGCTTGAAAATAAAATAAGATAATTTATCCAAAGCATTTTAGCCACTATACTCTAACAATGTAGGCAATAAGGAAATCAAGATGTATGAAGTAATAAAATGTCCTACGTAAAGGCAGAAAGCTTTCTGATCCTTTTATCTCCTCAGTGATTTCTTCCCCAAAATTTAACTGAATGTCAATTTTACAAATGAAGAAAGCAAGCAAAGACCTCATGTGATGCTTTGAAAAGTGAGGAGAGCCTATACAGTGTAAAAGTCTTTAGATACATCTCCCATCCTAAAAATTCTCAACTCTGCATTACTTGCTTACATGATGGATTCATCAAATGAGGCTAATTCATTCAGTTTTAATGTTTTTTTTTTTCTAACTTAAGAAACTTGGTACTAATCATTATGGAATTTCCAATAACAATTTGAACTTTATTCTCTTTGAAATTACAACGAACTATGCAATCATATTATCTGTAATCTTTTTGTGAATAGATTTTAAAACAAAAAGGCATCTTTTAGTGACTGAATAAATCATATCTCTCTGAGATATGATTTTTTTCATTGGTTAAAAATAATTTTGACATTACATAGGTCAACTGTTTTTTGGGAATGCTGTGATATAACAGAATTGCTGGTATACAGCAATTGGTATGCTGCAACTGAGAACATTTTCCAGAGTTTAATGTTTTTTGGTGAGAATTCTGTAAATAACTAATTACATGAGGAATGCTAATTTGTAGTTGAAGTATAATTCTCTTACTAGTAACTCATTTTGTACACACATGATATTCACCAGACTCCAGAGAGCCATTTTGCTTTTGCAAGCCAACTGTTTTTTTGCCCTCTAAAAAACACTAGAATACAGTCCTCACCTTTTCACTGTTTTCTTCAGTGCTTGGATAATGCATTTCAGTTAAAGATATTTTACTGTTTTTCCTATTTTTTTTGATTGAGGTATAACTGCAAAATAACATTATATTATTTTTAGCGGTAACTATTTGTGTATACTGTGAAATGATCACCATAATGAGTCTAACTGACCATACATGATTACAAATTCTTTTTCTTTTGATAAAAACTTTAAGTCTATTCTCTTGGCAGCCTTCATATATGCAACATGGTATTAATTATACTCACCACACTGTACATTACTTCCCCATGACTTATTTATTTTATAACTAGAAGTTTGTGCCTTTTGACTTCCTTCACCCATTTTACCCACCTCCAACGCTGGCAAGCCTCTGGCAACCATCAAATTGTTCTTTATATTGTTATGCTTTTTTTTTTTTTAACAACATGTTTTTTAAATTTTACTTTTCTACATGTTTTCAGGAATAAATATTGCCAGTACACATAATTTGATAGTGAACCGTCATCCAGTAATCTGCTTAGATACATAATATATGTCAATATTTAGTAAATTGTATAAATTTCCATTAACAAGGCAATTAAATTATTCAAAATACAAAATAACTATTTTTCTCTTCTATTTATTAGGGATCTAAATAAGAAAATTCAATATACTCAAATATTTTCAATAATTTATTTTTTCTTCTAGGTTTATTTTCAAAATTTTCATATTACTTTGAGACATAAATGAACACTGATGGTGACATGTCAGCAATCAGAGAATTTTCTCCTATATTATCTAATTTGCTAATAACTCATAATGATTACCCTATACTCATTCAAAAATAGACAACAAAAATTAGATGATGTTCTGGGCCTCACCTTCCACAGTCCTCTACAATTTCCATTGGTCTTTGTGAGTGTTTCATTTCAGTTAAAGAAAATGGCAGTTATTCAGGCAACAACGTATTAGAATGAGATGCTATAAAAATATCACCCACTTTTCAGTATGTCCTTTGGGTTAAAAGGCTGCAGGTAGCAGAACTGGAAACTACACATTTGAGAGCAAGAAGAAAAGAAATGGCATGTAAATGGTGGAAGGGAAATGTTCATCCTTCAATTTTTCAGATCATCTGATCCTCGAGGAGCCTGAAATCGTAAGCCCCAGTTACCCACCTGATCCCCTCTCTGGACAAAAGATGTATAAGAAACAGACCTGTATTTTTTTCTAGCCTTGGGAGACAAATGACATTAGAACCCCTTATACTTCCCCCTCTCTCCTAAACTTGGATCAAGGCAATTACATGGATACTACATTGACTTGTTGCATTTTAAGGACAAAGAAATTCTGCTTTGTAAAACTATACAGAAAATTTTAAACTATTCTCATTGAAATTCAGAAATAAGACATTTAAATACTCATTAATTTAATAGTTAATTTATATTTCCTCTACTTTCAAGGAATAGATGGCAATATGTTGTATTTCTTGCCTATGTAAACCTCTTGGTTGAAATACATGTAGATGTTGGATTTATGTAGCTAACTGAGAAACTATGCAAGTTTTACTTCAGTTTTTTCCTACTAATTTATATGCATACTATATAAACTTACTTATGGTAGATTTGGAAGTGCCTAGAAAAAGGCTCTTCTGATAACATAATACCAACTTGAATGTAACTCAGAAATTTTCTTCCATCAGGGTGAAAACAAAAATCAGGTGTTTCAGGACCCTAATTCCCTGTTTATAGGCTTGCCAGAGGAAAATTTCACTTTAATTCCCAGGACAGAATTCTATGGGAAGGCAAATTCCTTATGTCTATAATCTTCACTCACTCTTCCTCATGAGAAAAGTGAGTCATAGGATAACTAAGACTGGGAGATGGAACTGACCTTGAATCTCTTTTTGGAGTACTCTATCCTCAGGTTGAAGGCAATTTCTCCCTGTAGTATGATAAATAGGCAAGGCTCTGCTCCTGTCTAGAGGAGGCCTTGACATAAAGGTGAGTTCATTTAATTTTGGGGCAGAAAAGAAACAAGAAGTCTGAGGGGTAACTCAGATTCTCTAATTCTGAACTACTATTAATAAAACTTACATTTTGATTTCTATTTGAGTGACTCTTGCATATTTTTTTAGTTAGTTCAAGAAGTCAGAGGGGGAAATAATGAATTTTCATACCTCAAAACTCTGACAAATAATTCATTGGGAACAAAAGAATTGAAGAAAATAAATAAGTGTGGCTATTGTATGAGAGAAGTACCCAAATAGCTGTGCCTGCTGCTTTGAATAGAAATATATGACCAGAAATATTCACCAGGAAATGTCAGTTGCTCTGTATTCACACATTATGTGTGGGAGGTTAAGGAACAAGTAACTGAAGTCTTACACCTAACAATGGTCTTCCACAGGACTCTGGGAGAGCTGGGATGTACCCAGTGAAAAGTGCATACTTGAGAGGCAAAAGCAAATTAGTAACTGAAAAGGAAATCATGAATTACTTTAACCTAGCAATTGGTAAAGTTTGTGAATTGTAGCCTGTCACTGCTCAATGCAGATGATCAAGTACACAAAGTATTAACAAGAAAGATGTGTCTTAGTTTTCCTGACTCCAGAGAGGTAGCTCAGATTCATGCTTGATGGACAATGAAAACAGATGTAAATATTCAGAGACAGAGAAAATATTAGCAGGAGCAACAGCAGGCAGGACTAAACTGATTTTGCTTTAGAAACTGGAAGATTATAATGATGTAAAGTGTGACCAGCCAAGTATGGAATCAAAGGAAAGAATCTCCAAGATCAGCAATATAACTGCTGTGTTGTTTTACCTGAGACTGACAGATCTATACTGTCCGTATTGGGGAGGTACCGGTGGTTAAGCAAGAATCATCATAGTGATGATCATATTATGATTAGCCACCTATGTGCCTAAATTAACCTGTAACATACCAAAAGTGGTTTCAAATATTTTAAAATTATTCTCATTTCTAAAGTTCCAAGATAAATACTCTCATTATCAATGTAAAAACACATGAATCAGGTGAATATTATGTGGTTATACAGTTGCTGTCTAGCATAGAATTCTCTTAAAGGAATCCATCAGGTGACAAGAAACAGACTAACTTTAGAGTTTACCCAGATTACTAGTTACATGAACACCCATCACTAATTGGCATTTGAAGATGGCTTTAGCCAACAGAAACGGAAAACTACCCAATCGGTGAATTTAGCATAATTATATAGTCTTATTAAGTTTCAGATAATCATATCCATTTTCATTTTACTTTGGTCTTTCATATGACAGAACATAAATATTTATAAAGATAATGTCTATCAACTAGCCAAGGTCTGAAAATCCATTATTATGCTTCACAACATAGTGGTTTATTTGTTCACAAATTCAGTGCTCACCCTTAAAAGTTTTTAGGGAACCCAGAGTGTGTTTTGCCTTAGGAACAAAAACTCAATTTATCAGTAAATATTAAGAAATTTTTTGAGGTACAATTCATCTCTAATAAAACGGAAAGCTACATGGTTGAATTAACCTATACTAGAGAGACTAACTCAGAAGACATTCTTTTAATTTGCTCACTTCAATAGACTCCATCATGTGATATCTATGCCTGTACGTACATGGACATAGTATACAAATCCACATGCACACTCATATCCCTATATGCAAAAAAAGGAGTGATAGTAAGTACATGATGAATTACACTTACTAAATTCCCAATTAATGCTATTGAAATTTTGTTACTCACCATCAAATTCTGCTGGTCCAACACCTACTATAATTATTGACATTGGAAGTTTTGAAGCCTTCAAAGAGAATACAGAATTTGTTCACAATTAAGAAACTGAATTAGAAAAACAACTAAGAATTAGGAAGAAAATAATATCCTATGTATTGACACTGTTTCACATAAGTTCATTAAAATACTTTTGGACATACTTAACACAGAATAATATACTGACTCCACTCTTATCCTTTCTGAACTCCATACATATGCTAATTCACTTGGATTTTCTTCAGGAATGACCAGTCTTGGATAATTTTTTTTTTTTCAAACTGACCATTTGCTTACACTTGCTATTCTCAGACGAAATCTTCCTAAGCTGACTCTGGGTATTTTAGTCTCTGTTTTCATATTCTCTCTCTATTTGAAGATATTTTTGTTACTGAAAGGTGAAAAAAGATACACTATTTGTGAAAAAGTGGTGCATGCATGCATGCTAAGTCGCTTCAGTTGTGTTTGACTCTGTGCAACCCTATGGACGGTAGCCTGCTGGCCTCCTCTGTCCAAGGGATTCTCCAGGCAAGACTACTGGAGTGGGTTGCCAGTGCCCTCTTCTAGGATATCCTCCCAACTTAGGGATCAAACCCTTGCCACTCTTGCATCGGCATGCAGGTTCTTTACCATTGGGTCACCTGCGAAGAAAAGGTAGTACTCTATCTCATTTATAGTTATGGTTAAGAAAAGCAATTTTTATAGAAATGCGTGACTACAAATGATAATTATAGAAAGTTATTATTAGTATGATTAAATAATTTTATGCTAAGACTATGAGATCCACCAACAGAAAGGTAGAGCAATATAGCAACCACGTCATCAGGTCATTGAAATATGAATAACTGTTTTCAGTACATGTCCTATTAGCTTATTTTTTATTTTAAGTATTTAAAAAAATTTTAATATTGGCCACCATAACACGTGTAAAGTGATATCTAACTGTGGTTTGGGTTTGCATTTTCCAAATATTAGTGATGTTGAGGCTTTTTTAGCTTGTTGATCATTTGTGTATCTGCTTTGGAGAAACACCTTTCAAGTTTTTTTTTAAAACTTTTTATTTTGTATAGGAGTGAAAGTGAAAGTGTTAGTTGCTCAGTCATGTCTGACTCTTTGCGACGCCATGGACTGTAGACCGCCAGGCTCTTCTGTCCATGGAATTCTCCAAGCAAGAATCCTGGAGTAGATTGTCATTCTCTTCTCTAGAGGATCTTCTTGACCCAGGGATCAAACCAAGATCTCTTGCATTATGGGTACATTCTTTACCATCTGAGCCACCAGGGAAGCCCAATATAGCCAATTAACAATGGTTTCAAGTGAACAGTGAAGGGACTCAGCCATATACATACACATATCCATTCTTTCCCAAACTTCCTTTCCATCCAGGCTCCAAATATTATGCAAGATAGTGTGCCACATAATGTGCAAGCTTTTGCCTCTTTTTCATTTTGTGTTTGGTTTTGCTAAGTATATGTCTATAAAAATTTGATTTTTTCCCACATGTAACTAATTTTTCTCACACAGCTAATTATATGCTATTAATAATTACACCATTAATATGCCATTAATAATCATGAAATATGATAAACAATCTTTCATATAACCATTTTTACTAATGTCTACTTTGTGCCAAATACTGCTCAACTTGAATAAAGAAAGGTAAGTAAAACCAGATATAATTTATAGATTGCAATCTAGTAAATATAGATTTTATAGATTATAGTCTAATAAAGAAGACAATGACTTAATCATAAATGTAGCACATAATTAGAAACTAGTCCCCATCCAGTTCTATAAACATAGAAATTAGCACAGTTCCCCTATAACTGAAATGCAAATATTAAGAAATATTCTGTACAAATTGTAAGACTATATACATGAAACTAATAAACACACTCATGCACATGAAGTTGATGATATGATTTATTTTTATTTATAAAAGAGTTGTCTAGATAATGCACTGGCTGCAAAGGCATGGGCATTTTGTTTCACTGTTAAGTCAACTAAGAAGACTTCAGTTAATTAATCCAAGTAGCACTATGCTTTTGTTTAGCCAGCCCAAGACAGAATGACTCCTACTTACGTTAACTATGGACTCCTTAGTTTGAGCCATATCTGAGATAACACCATCTGTCACAATTAGGAGCACAAAATACTGGGAACCATCCTTTACAGAAGCAGCATATCTGAAAGGCAAATAAAAGGTAAACAATACCCAAAATAAAACAGTTTCTCTCACATGATAGCTGCTAAATATAATTAGGAATAGTCAACACATCTGTTAATCTCAAGAAAATAGTTAAACATTTGTTAGGAGCCTATATTAGGCAAATTCTCAAATATACATTTTTTTTTTTCTCTGAAATAGCGCACTAGAATAACAGCATACTGGATGCTGGCACACAGAAATGTTGGGCAACCTTAAAAATTCATTCACAAATAAAAGATGAGCTGGAAGGTATGTTACCACAGAGGAATGGCTATGGCTTTTGGAAATAGACATCTTGTCTAAGCAATACATAATGTGTATGATCTTCTGCATAAATTACATCTGAACTTTATTTTCTTATCTTTAAAATCAAGATAATGCAACTTTCTATTGCTAATAAGGAAATTTCATGTATGGTGGTAAATATTTATACTGTTATACACTGGTAGATTTTTATACATGTTAAATTATATAAATGATTATTATTCTTGTTTTGGAACTAGATGGCAGTGATGATTGCATAACACTGTGAAAATGCTGAATGTCATTGAACTGTAAACTTTAAAATGGTTGGTTTTATTGCCATGTGAGTTTCACTTTAATTATAAAAATGCAACAGAAGAAATACTTTTTGACAAAGCTATAGTTTTAGGTCTTTAATACATATTAAATTGGTGAAAGATGAGAAGGAAAATATAAAAATCAAAGACAAAAATTAGGCATGTAATGAGAACATATTCTAGTACTTATCTTCTGTACTCTACTGCATAATTCTCACCAAAGAATACTAGAAATATACAGGAGAATTTTATTACTACATTTTCTCTTTTTTTCCATTTTGTTCTACCATTCTGAGTATGTTGATGATATTCTCAATAGAATATGTTTTATGACTTTTAGTACATAACTAGTATAATGGTCATATCTAGTAATGAGGAAGCATTATGGTGCTCATAGAGGACAGTTTATAAAAAAAATCATCAAGTAAATCACAGAAAAATTATTTCAATGAAATATCTATTGATTATCAATGAAAATCAGTACCTGATGGACTCCATAATAATAAAATTTGAATACATTGTGGACAAACCAATGGCCTAATATATCAGGGCAAAATTTGTTTCTTATAAAGCAGAATTAATAACTATATGAACAAGAAATACTACAACTTTGCCACAGACAAGAGAAATTAATAATTACACATCTGTTAATAAAATGTATGGTAATTTTATAGACTTATAAAGAGACTACAGTCTAAGTGACAGTTACATACACTATGGAACCAGTTCTACAACATATAGTCAAAAATGCTCCTATTTGTATTAATGTGATGATAACATAAGCAATGGAAAATCCAAAGTATGAACCTACTCTCCTATTTTATATTAAAATTTTTTTTTCTTAAGAAGTAGGATAATGTCCCTTAAGAGTTAATTTAAAAAATTAAGTATTTATTATTTTTAAAAAGCATTTTTTACTGACTATTCCTCAAAAACATAAGGTTTATATTTCATGTGATTAACAGGAGGAAGCTTTATACAGTAGCAAAAACAAGAAAGGGAGCTGACTGTGGCTCAGATCATGAACTCCTTACTGCAGTTCATGGCTTAAATTGAAGAAAGTAGGGAAAACCACTAGGCCATTCAGGAATGACCTAACTCAAATCCCTTATGATTATATGGTAGAGGTGACAAATAGATATAAAGGATTAGATCTGATAGAGAGAATGCCTGAAGAACTATGGACGGAGGTTCATAACTATATAGGAGGTGGTGACCAAAAGCACTGAAAAGAAAAAGAAATGCAAGAAGGCAAAGTGGTTGTCTGAGGAGGCTTTACAATAGCTGAGAAAAGAAGACAAGCAAAAGGCAAGCGAGAAAGGGAAAGATATACCCAACTGAATGCAGAGTTCCAAAGAATAGCAAGGAGAGATAAGAAAGCCTTCTTACATGAATATTACAAAGAAATAGAAGAAAACAACAGAATGGGAAAGACTAGAGATCTCTTCAAGAAAACTGGTGATATCAAAGGAATATTTCATGCAAGGATGGGCATGATAAAGGACAGAAACAGTAATCACCTAACAGAAGCAGAAGAGATTAAGAAGAGGTGGCAAGAATACACAGAACTATACAAGAAAGGTCTTAATGAACTTTAAGGACATCATGGTTATCTGGTGATAAACCATGATGGTGTGGTCACTCACGTAGAACCAGACATCCTGAAGTGTGAAGTCAAGTGAGCCTTAGGAAGCATTACTGCAAACAAAGCTAGTGGAGATGATGGAATTCCAGCTGAACTATTTCAAATCCTAAAAGGTGATGCTGTTAAAGTGCTGCACTCAATATGTCAGTAAATTTGGGAAACTCAGCAGTGGCCATAGGACTGGAAAAGGTCAGTTTTCATTCCAATCCCAACGAAGGGAAATGACAAAAAATGTTCCAACTAACATACTATTGGGCTCATTTCACATACTAGCAAGGTGACGCTCAAAATCTTTCAAGCAGGCTTCAATAGTATGTGAACCAAGAACTTTCAGGTGTACAAGTTTGACTTAGAAAAGGCAGAGGAAACAGAGATCAAATTGCCAACTTTCACTGGATCATAAAGAAACCAAGAGAATTTCAGGAAAACATCTGCTTCTGCTTCATCGACTACGCTAAAGCCTTTGACTGTGTGGATCACAACGAACTGTGGAAAATTCTTAAAGAGATGAGAATACCAGATCACTTTACCTGTGTCCTGAGAAACCTGTGTGCAGGTCAAGAAGCAACAGTCAGAATCAAACATGAAACAATAGACTGATTTAAAATTAGAAAAGAAATACAATAAAGCTGTATATTGTCACCCTGCTTATTTAACTTATATGCAGTGTACATCATGAGAAATGCAGGGCTAGATGAAGGACAAGCTGGAAGACAGCAAAAAAGATACAGATGTGTAGAGCGGACTTATGGACTCTGAGGGAGAAGGAGAGGGAGAGGGAGAGGGAGGGATGATTTGGGAGAATAGCATTGAAATATGTATACTATCATGTAAGAAATGAATTGCCAGTCTATGTTCAATGCAGGATGCAGGATGCTTGGGGCTGGTGTATGGGGATGATCTGGAGGGAAGATGTGGGGTGGGAGGTGGGAGGGGGGTTCATGTTTGGGAGTTCGTGTATCCAGACATCCTGAAGTGTGAAGTCAAGTGAGCCTTAGGAAGCATTACTGCAAACAAAGCTAGTGGAGATGATGGAATTCCAGCTGAACTATTTCAAATCCTAAAAGGTGATGCTGTTAAAGTGCTGCACTCAATATGTCAGTAAATTTGGGAAACTCAGCAGTGGCCATAGGACTGGAAAAGGTCAGTTTTCATTCCAATCCCAACGAAGGGAAATGACAAAAAATGTTCCAACTAACATACTATTGGGCTCATTTCACATACTAGCAAGATGACGCTCAAAATCTTTCAAGCAGGCTTCAATAGTATGTGAACCAAGAACTTTCAGGTGTACAAGTTTGACTTAGAAAAGGCAGAGGAAACAGAGATCAAATTGCCAACTTTCACTGGATCATAAAGAAACCAAGAGAATTTCAGGAAAACATCTGCTTCTGCTTCATCGACTACGCTAAAGCCTTTGACTGTGTGGATCACAACGAACTGTGGAAAATTCTTAAAGAGATGAGAATACCAGATCACTTTACCTGTGTCCTGAGAAACCTGTGTGCAGGTCAAGAAGCAACAGTCAGAATCAAACATGAAACAATAGACTGATTTAAAATTAGAAAAGAAATACAATAAAGCTGTATATTGTCACCCTGCTTATTTAACTTATATGCAGTATACATCATGAGAAATGCAGGGCTAGATGAAGGACAAGCTGGAATCAAGATTGCAGGGAGAAATATCAACAACCTCAAATGTGCGGATGATACCACTCTAATGCAGAAAGTGAAANGTCAGAATCAAACATGAAACAATAGACTGATTTAAAATTAGAAAAGAAATACAATAAAGCTGTATATTGTCACCCTGCTTATTTAACTTATATGCAGTATACATCATGAGAAATGCAGGGCTAGATGAAGGACAAGCTGGAATCAAGATTGCAGGGAGAAATATCAACAACCTCAAATGTGCGGATGATACCACTCTAATGCAGAAAGTGAAAAAGAATTAAAGAGACTCTTTTTTTTTTTTAAGAGACTCTTAATAAGGGTGAAATTTGATAGTGAAAAAGCTGGTTTAAAAATCAGCATTCAAAAAGGAAAGATCACAACATGTGGTCCCATTACTTCATTGCAAATAGAAGGGGAAAAAGTGGAAACAATGACATATTTTCTTTTCTTGGGCTCCAAAATTACTGTGGGCAGTGACTGCAGTCATCAAATTAAAAGATACTTACTACTTGGAAGAAAAGCTATCACAAACCTAGACAACATAAAAGCAGAGACATCACTGCCAACAAGGTCCATATAGTCAAAGGTGTGGTTTTTCCAGTAATCATGTACAGATATGATAGTTGGACCATAAAGAAGGCCAAGCTCTGAAAAATTGATACTTTTGAATTGTGGTGCTGGATAAGATTCTTGAGAGTCCTTTGGACTGCAAGGAAATCAAACCAGTCAATCCTAAAGGAAACCAACTCTGAATATTCATTAGAAGGACTGATGCTGAAGCTGAAGTTCCAGTTCCTTGGCCACCTGATGCTAAGAGCTGAAAAACACCCTGATGCTGGCAGGAGGAGGAGGGTCAAAGGATGAGATGGTTGGATAGCATCACTGACTCAAAGGGCATGAGTCTGAGCAAACTCTGGGAGATAGTGAAGGATAGGGAAGCCTGGTGCCCTGCAGTTTATGGGGTCTCAACGAGTGGGACGTGAGTTAGTGACTAGACAACAATAACAACAATAAATGGTAGTGAGAGAAGCTTCTGTGAGTTAAACAGTATGGCTTTTATGATTTTCATGCCAAATTATGCTTTAAAAATGGTGAGATGGATTATAGAAAATTGAGTATTATGTAATACAGAAATTACTCTAGGTGGCTTAGTTGATCTCTTTTTTGGTGTGGGGGGGATTGTTTACCTTTTGAAAATTAATTTTCACTGGAGTGTAGTTGATTTACAAGGTTGTGTTAGTTTTTTTCTGCTGTACAACAAGATGAATCAGTTATACATATATTCACTATTTTGTAGATTATTTCCCCATGTAAGACATTGAAGATATGGAGTAGAGTTCCCTCTGTTAAACAGTAGATTATAAATTATCTACCTTATATATAGTAGTATGTAGGTATTAATCCAGATATCCCAATTTATCCCTCCCTCACCTTTCCCCCTTGGCAAACATAAATGTGTTTTCTACAGTTGTGACTATTTCTATATTTAAAAAAATAAATCCACTTGTGCCATTTTTTTATTTCTAGATTCCACATATAAGCAATATCATACAATATTTGTCTTTCTCTGTCTGATTTACTTCCCTCAGTTTGACAATCTCTGGGTCCATCCATGTTGCTGCAAATGGCATTATTTCATTCTTTTTGGTGACTAATATCCCATTATACATATGTAGCAAATCTTCTTTATTTATTTCTCCATCAATGGATACTTTGGTTCCTACCATGTCCTGGCTACAGTGAACACTGGGATGCAGTTACTTTTTTGAACTACAGTTTTCTTGGATTATATGCTCCTGAGTGTGATTGCTGGATCACATTGGTGATGGACAGGGAAACCTGACATGCTGCAGTCCATGGGGTTACAAAGAGTTGGATACGACTGAGTGACAGAGCTGATAACTATTTTCAGGTTTTTAAAGGAATCTCTATACTGTTTTCCTTGGAAGGAAAGTTATGACCAACCTAGAGAGCATATTAAAAAGCAGAGACACCACGTTGTCAACAAAGGTCCGTCTGGTCAAGTCTATGGTTTTTCCAGTGGTCATGTATGGATGTGAGAGTTGGACTATAAAGAAAGCTGAGTGCTGAAGAATTGATGCTTTTGAACTGTGGTGTTGGAGAAGACTCTTGAGAGTCCCTTGGACTGCAAGGAGATCCAACCAGTCCATCCTAAAGCAGATCAGTCCTGGGTGTTCATTGGAAGGACTGATGATAAAGCTGAAACTCCAATACTTTGGGCACCTGATGCAAAGAGCTGACTCATTTGAAAAGACCCTGATGCTGGGAAAGATTGAGGGCAGGAGGAGAAGGGGACGACAGAGGATGAGAGGGTTGGATGGCATCACCGACTCAATGGACATGGGTTTGGGTGGACTCCCAGAGTTGGTGATGGCCAGGGAGGCCTGGCATGCTGCGATTCACGGAGTTGCAAAGAGTCAGACACAACTGAGTGACTGAACTGAACTGATACTGTTTTGCATAGTGGCTATACCAATTTACATTCCCACCAACAGGGTAGGAGGGTTCCCTTTCCTCCACCTCTCTTTAGCATTTGTTTGTAGACTATTTTTGATGATGACATTCTGACTTACGTGGGGTGATACCTCATTGTACTTTGACTTGCATTTATCTAATAATTACAGATGTTGAACATCTTTTCATGTGCTTTTTGGTCATCAGTAGAACTTCTTTGGAGATATATCTTTAGATCTTTTGCTCAATTAAAAAAATTTTTTTTTGTATTGAGCTACATGAGTTGTTTATATATTTTAGAGATTAATCCTTGGTCAGTTGTTTCTTTTGCAAATATTTAATCCATTTTGTGGGGTTGTCTTTTCATTTTGTTTAAGGTTTCCTTCACTGTGCAAAAACTTTTAAGTTTAATTGGGTCCTATTGATTTATTTTGGTTTTTATTTTCATTCCTCTGGCAGGTGGATCAAAAAATCTTTCTGCAACATGTCAAAAAGTGCTCTGCCTATGTTTTCCCTAAGAGATTTATAATATCCAGTCTTATATTTAGGTCTTTAATCCTTTTTAAATTTCTTTTTTCATATAGTGTTAGAGAATGTTCTAATTTCATTGTTTTGCATGTAGCTGTCCAGTTTTCCATTGGACAGCACCACTTATTGAAGAGACTGTCTTCTCCAATGGATTTTCTCACCTCCTTTGTCATAAATTAGTTGACCATAGGTGCATGGGTGTATCTATGGACTTTCTATTCTGTTTCACTGATGTATATTTCTGTTTTTGTGCTAGTACCGTATGTCTTGATTATTGTAGCTCTCTAGTTTAAATCCAGAAGCTTTATTCCCTCAGCTCTATCTTTCTCAATATTGTTTTGATTTTTAGAGATATTTTGTGTTCCCAAACAGTTGTAAATGTTTTTGTTCTAATTCTGTGAAAAATGCTATTGGTAATTTGGCAGGAATTGAATCTATAGATTACTCTGGGGTAATACAGTAATTTTGACAACACTGATTCTTCCAATCCAAGTACATGGTATAGTGTTCCATCTGTTTGTGTCATCTTTTAATTTCTTTAATCAGTATGTTACAGTTTTCTGAGCACAGGTCTTTCAGTAGGTTTATTCCAAGGTATTTTATTCTTTTTGATGTGTTGGTAAATAGGATTGTTTCCTTAATTTCTCTTTCTGATCTTTCATTGCTAGTGTATAGAAATACAAGGCATATCCATGCATAAATTCTGTATTCTGCAACTGTACCAAATTCATTGATGAGCTTTGGTAGTTTTTTGATAGCATCTTTAGGATTTCCTATGTATAGTATCATGTCATCTGCAAACAGTGACAGTTTTTAATTCTTATTTTCCAATTTGGATTTCTTTCATTTCTTTTTCTTATATGATTGTCTTGGCTAGGACTTCCAAAACTATGTTTAATGAAAGTGGCAAGATAGACACCCTTGTCTTGTTCCTGACCTTAGAGGACATGCTTTCTATTTGTCACTGTTGAGAATGATGTTTGCTGTGGGTTTGTCATACATGACCTTTATTATGTTGAGATATGTTCCCTATGGTTTTCCCAGTGATCACGTACAGTTGTGACAGAAGGTGCATAAGGAAGGTCGAGTGCTAAAGAATTGATGCCTTTGAACTGTGGTGCCGGAGAAGACTCCTAAGAGCTTCTTGGACAGCAGGAAATCAAACCAGTCCATCTTAAGGGAAATCAACCCTGAATACTTGTTGGAAGGACTGATGCTGAAGCTGAAACGCTAGTATTTTGGTCATCTGATGCAAACAGCTGGCTCATTGGAAAAGTTCCTGATGTGGGGAAAGATGAGAGCAGAAGGAGAGGAGGGTGTCAGAGGATGGGATGGCTGGATGGCACTGATTAAATGGACATGAACTTGGCAAACTTTGGGAGATGGTGAGAAACGGACGGGCCTGGTGTGGTGCAGCACACGGGGCTGCAAAGAGTCAGACATGACTGGGTGACTAAACAGCGGCAATAACTTGTTCCCTGTATGCTCACTTTCTGGAGTGTTTTTATAAAAAAACTAGTGTTGAGTTTTGTTAAAAGTTTTTTCTGAGTATCTACGGAGATAATCACATGGATTTGATTTTTCATTTTGTTCATGTGGTGTATCACATTGATTTGTGCATATTGAAGCATTCTTGCATCTCTGGATAAATTCCACTTGATCATGGTGAATGATCCTTTTAATGTGCTGTTGGATTTGGTTTGCTAGTATTTTGTTGAATATTTTTGCATCTATGTTCATCAGTGATACTGTCCTATAATTTTTTTTTTTTTGTAATATCTTTATCTGGTTTTGGTATTAGGGAGATGGTGACCACACAACTTAGGAGTGTTCCTTCCTCTGCAATTTTTTGGGAAAAGATTGAGAAGGATAGGTGTTAATGCTTCTCCAAATATGTAATATTAGTAGAATTTGACTGTGAAGCCATCTGGTCCTAGACTTGTGCTTGTTGCAAGTTTTCTAAGTACAGTTTCATTTTCAGTATTCGTGACTGGCATGTTTATATTTTCTGTTTCTTCTTGGTTTAGTCTTGGAAGGTTGTAACTTTGTCCATTTCTTATATGGTGTCCATTTTATTGGCATATAGTTGCTTGTAGTGGTTTCTTATGGTTTCTTTGTATTTCTGTGGTATTGGTTATGCTCCTTTTTCATTTTTCATTGTATTGATTTGAGTTCTCTTCCTCTTTTCTTGATTAGTCTGGCTGAAATTTATCAAATTTTATCTTTTCAAAGAACCAGTTTTTAGTTTCACTGATATTTGCTCTTGTTTCTTCTGTCTCTATTTCTGTTCTTTATTATTTCTTTCCTTCTACTAACTTTAGGTTTTGGTTTTTCTTTTTTAGCTGTTTTATGTATAAGGTTAGATTCTTAATTTGACATTTTTTCTTGTTTCCTGAGGTAAGTTTGTACTGATTTAAACTCCAACTTTCGTTTACTCACCATTTGAATGGAAAATCTTTTTATCCCTTTGCTTTCAGTATGTATGTGTCCCTAGGTCTGAAGTGGGTCTCTTGCAGACACCATAATATGGGTCTTGTTATTGCATCTATTCAGCCAGTCTTTTGATTGGAAGATTTAATCTGTTTAAGGTATCTATCCATATGTATGTTCCTATTGCCATTTTTTAAACTATCTTAGATTTTTATAAAAGTTTTTTTTTTTTTGTATTGGAGTATAGCCAGTCAGCAATGTTGTGATAGTTTTAGGTGAACAGAAAGGGACTCAGCCATATATGTATTTCTTCCCTTCTTCTTTTGTTTTCTTCTCTTGTGGTTTGATGACTATCTTTAGTGTTGTGCTGGGATACATTTCTTGGGAGTGCATGTATCTACTGTAGATTTTGGTTTGCTGTTTCTGTGAGGTTTTGCTATAGTAGTCTATATATGTTCAAGGTTGCTTTAAGTTGCTGGTGTCCTTTTTGCCTCGAGAAGTTCCTTTAGCATTTGTTGAAAGCTGGTTTGGTGGTTCTGAATTCTCTTAGTTTTGGCCTCTCTGTAAAGCTTTTGATTTCTCCACTGAATCTAAATGAGAGCCTTTCTGCACAGAGTATTCTTGGTTGTAGGCTCTCCCTTTTCTTCCCTCGAATTATATCACGCCACTCCCTTCTGACCTGTAGAGTTTCTGCTGATATATAAGTTGGTAACCTCTTGTGAATTCCCTTTTATGTTATTTATTGTTTTTCTCTTTTTACTTTCAACATATTTTCTTTGTCTGTAATTTTTATCAGTTTTATTCATATGTATCTTGGCATGTTCCTCCTTGAAACTGTCCTGTATGGGACTCCCTGTGACTTCCTCACTTCAGTGTTTCCTTTCTCAAGTTAGGAAATTTTTCACCTACAATATCTTCAAATGTTTTCTGACGCTTTCTCTTCTCCTTCTGGGACCTCTATAATACAAATGAGACCCCAAGGCCTCTGCGACTGTCCTCATTTCTTTTCATTCCTTTATTGTTTTTTAATTTTTATTGAAGTATAATTGAGTTACAGTGTTGTGTCAGTCTCTGCTGCACAGCAAAGTGACTCCGTTATACACATTTAAACATTATTTTCTATATTATTTTTCAGTATGGTTTATCACAGACTACTGAGTATAGTTCCTTGCAGTATATATTAGGACCTTGTTTTTTATACATTCTTTTTCTTTTAGCATTTTATTTTATTTTTGTTTTTTCAATTTAGTTTTATTTTACTTTACAGTACTCTACTGGTTTTGGCATACATTGACATGAATCCGCCACAGGTGTACACGAACTCCCAAACATGAACCCCCCTCCCTCCTCTCACCCTCCATCATCCCTCCGGATACATTCTTTTTTAAAAATTCTGTTCTGAGGTAGTGATTTCCGCTACTCTGTCTTCCAGCTCACTTACTTGTTATGCTCCCTCATCTTTTACTTTATCTAAACATAGAAAATCACTGCAGATTGTCACTGCAGCCATGAAATTAAAAGATGTTTACTCCTTGGAAGAAAAGTTATGATCAACCTAGATAGTATATTCAAAAGCAGAGACATTACTTTGCCAACAAAGGTCCATCTAGTCAAGGCTATGTTTTTCCAGTGGTCATGTATGGATGTGAGAGTTGGACTGTGAAGAAGGCTGGGCGCTGAAGAATTGATGCTTTTGAAGTGTGGTGTTGGAGAAGACTCTTGAGAGTCCCTTGGACTGCAAGGAGATCCAACCAGTCCTTTCTAAAGGAGATCACCCTGGGTGTTCTTTGGAAGGAATGATGCTAAAGCTGAAACTCCAGTACTTTGGCCACCTCATGCGAAGAGTTGACTCATTGGAAAAGACTCTGATGCTGGGAGGGATTGGGGGCAGGAGGTAAAGGGGACAACAGAGGATGACATGGCTGAATGGCATAACCAACTCGATGGACGTGAGTTTGAGTGAACTCTGGGAGTTGGTGATGGACAGGGAGGCCTGGCGTGCTGCACTTCATGGGGTTGCAAAGAGTTGGACACGACTGAGTGACTGAACTGAACTGAACTGAAACATATATTTTATTGAAGCATAGTTGACTTACAATGTTTCGGGTGCACAGCAAGGTAATTCAGGTATACAAATTCACATATATTATTTTTNTGGGAGTTGGTGATGGACAGGGAGGCCTGGCGTGCTGCACTTCATGGGGTTGCAAAGAGTCGGACACGACTGAGTGACTGAACTGAACTGAACTGAAACATATATTTTATTGAAGCATAGTTGACTTACAATGTTTCGGGTGCACAGCAAGGTAATTCAGGTATACAAATTCACATATATTATTTTTTAAATTATTTTCTATCATAAGTTATTATAAGATATTGACTATAATTTCCTATGCTATACAGTAAACCTTTCTGTTGCTTGTTGCATATCTATTTTTTAATTAGAAATCTAGCATTTTATTAATACTAAGTCAAATAGGTGGAATCAAAATATCATAATTTTTTTAGTTGGGTAAAAATTCATCTTTTCTAAAATTTATATACATTATACATATTTATATACATGTGTACAAAGGGATACAAGGTCAATACATAGAAATCACTTGCATTCCTATATACTATCAATGAAAAATCAGAAAGAAAAATTAAGGAATCAATACCATTCACCATTGCAACAAAAAGAATAAATTATCTAAGAATAAAACTACCTGAGACAAAATAATTGTATACACAAAATTATAAGACACTGATGAAAGAAAAAAAAAAGATGACAAAAACAGATGGAGAGATATTCCATGTTCCCGGGTAGGAAGAATCAATATTGTGAAAATGAAAATATTGTGAAAATGCAATCTACAGATTCAACACGATCCCTATCAAATTACCAATGGCATTTTTCACAGAACTAGAACAAAATTTTCACAATTCATGTTGAAACACAAAAGACCCTGACTAGCCAAAGCAGTCTTGAAAAAGAAGAAAGGAGCTCAAGGAATAAATCTTCCTGATCTCAGATTATACTACAAAGCTACAGTCATCAAGACAGTATGTTACTGACACAAAAACAGAAATATAGACCAATGGAACAGGATAGAAAGCCCAGAGATAAATCCACACACTTATGGGTACCTTATTTTCAACAAAGGAGGCAAGAATATACAATGGGACAAAGAGAGCCTGGACAAAGTGGTGCTGGCAAAACTGGACAGCTACATGTAAAAGAATGAAATCAGAGTATTTCTTTCCACCATACACAAAGATAAACTCAAAATGGATTAAAGACCTAAATGTAAGACTGGAAACTTTTAGAGGAAATAATATACAATGGGACAAAGAGAGCCTGGACAAAGTGGTGCTGGCAAAACTGGACAGCTACATGTAAAAGAATGAAATCAGAGTATTTCTTTCCACCATACACAAAGATAAACTCAAAATGGATTAAAGACCTAAATGTAAGACTGGAAACTTTTAGAGGAAAACACTGGCAGAACAATCGACATAAATCAAAGCAAGATCTTTTATGACCTACTTCCTAGAGTAATGGAAATAAAAACAAAAATAAAAAAGTAGGACCTAATTAAACTTAGAAGCTTTTGAACACCAAAGGAAACTACAAACAAGATGAAAAGACAGCCCTCAGAATGGGACAAAATAATAGCAAAGGAAACAATTGACAAATAATTTCCAAAATATATAATTAGCTCATACAACTATACCAGAAAAGCAAACAACCCAATCAAAAAGCAGGAAAAAAACTTGAAGAGACTTTTCTCCAAAGAAGGTAGACAGATGCCTAACAGACACATGAAAAGATGTTCAACATTGCTCATTATTAGAGAAATGCAAATCAAAACTACAATGAGGTGCCACTTCACTCCAGTTAGAATGGCCATCATCAAAAATTCTACAGACAATAAATGCTGGAGAGGGTGTGGAGAAAAGGGAACTCTCTTCCATTGCTGGTGGGGAATGTAAACTGATACAGCCACTATGGAAGATGGTATGGAGAGTCCTTAAAAAACTAGGAATAAAACCACCCTATGACCCAGCAATCCCACTCTTACACATATACCCTTAGGAAACCAAAATTGAAAAAGATACATGCACCCCAACATTTATTGCAGCACTACTTACAATAGGCAGAACATGAAAGCAACCTAGATGTCCATCAATAGATGAATGGATAAAGAGGCTGTTGTACATATATAAAAGTGTTAGTAGCTCAGTCGTGCCCAACTCTTTGTGACCCCATGGACTGCAGCCTACCAGGCTCCTCTGTCCATGGTATTTTCCAGGCAAGGATATTGGAGTGGTTTGCTATCTTCTTCTCCAGGGGGTCTTCCCAACCCAGGGATCAAACCTGGGTCTTGCACTTAAGGCAGATTATTTATCAACTGGGCTACCAGGGAAGCCGAGTATATATATATAATGGAATATTTACTCATCCATAAAAAGGAACACATTTGAGTCAGTCCTAATGAAGTGGATGAACCTAGACCATATTATACAGAGTGAAGTAAATCAGAAAGATAAATATAACTATCATATACTAATGCATATATATGGAATCTAGAAAGATGGTACTGATGAATTTATCTGTAGGGCAGCAATGGAAAATCAGACATAGAGAACATACTTATGGACCTGGTGGGAGGGGTGGAGGGAGAGGTTGAGATGTACGGAAAGAGTAACATGGAAACTTACAAACCATATGTAAAATAGATAGCCAATAGGAATTTGCTGTATGATTCAGGGAACTAAACCAGGGGCTCTGTAACAACCTAGAAAGGTGGGATGGGGAGGGAGATGGGAGGAAGATTCAGGAGGGAGGGGACATGGGGGCACCTATGGCTGATTCTTGTCAATGTTTGAAAGAAAACAACAAAATTCTGTAAAGCAGTTATGCTTCAATTAAAAAATTAATAAATATGAAAAATTGAGCATTCTATTCATGCCAAGTCAAACAAGTGGAATAAAAATGTCATAATCTTTTTAGTTAGGCAAAAATTCATAAGTTTTCTAAAATCTATATATTATACATGAAGTGAAGTGAAGTGAATTTGCTCAGTTGTGTCCAACTCTTTGTGACCCCATGGACTGTAGCCTACAAGGTTTCACAGACCATGGGGTTTTCCAGGCAAGAGTACTGGAGTGGGTTGCCATTTCCTTCTCCAGGGGATCTTCCCAGCCCAGGGATCAAACCCAGGTCTCCTGCATTGTAGGCAGATGCTTAACCCTCTGAGCCACCAGGGAAGCCCATATTATACATACTTATATATATGTATACAAAGGCTTTTCTACTACACTTGATAAAGAACATAAAAGAAAAAAGAGATGGACAAATTGGAGAACATAAACTAAATGAAATGAGAGCACTGAATATGAAATAGAAAAAGTGAAGCAAACTAAATTAAAGTAAAAGATCATCATATAGTTCAATTGTTTTTAAGCATAGTTGCTCATTAGAAACATATCTGGATTTCTAGAGAAAAAAAAAGTAGTATCTGAGCATTTGCATTTTTCAAAAAATTCAAGATAATTCTGATATGCATCTGGATTTTTTAAAGTGATTACAGGTTTTTTTTTTTTTATTAAATCCTGGTTTTGGCGATATAGAGTTCCATTATTTTTCTGTTGACTAATCATGATATAATGGTATTAAGCCCATAATAGTTACATAATCACAATAGTAAAAGATGTTTATCATTTTTCGCAATCAATAGCCAGACAAAAAAGAAAAGCTAATTACAATTGCAAAACACAATGGGAACATGATTAACTTAACAATATAAAATAATTACATTCAATTTGAGAGGGTTAAGCAGAGTGATGTGGTAAGTTGAAGTGCATACATGCATATATTTTCATCCACCTATCCAGTCCATGTCTTTTCATTTGTGCATTTAACCCACTTACATTTAAGGTAACTATCAATGTGTATTAGTACATCATGCAAAATGCTAGGCTGAATGAAGCACAAGCTGGAATCAAGATTGCCAGGAGAAATAGCATAACCTCACATATGCAGATGACACCACCCTTATGGCAGAAAGTGAAGAAGAACTAAAGAGCTTCTTGATAAAATTGAAAGAGGAGAGTGAATAACCTGGCATAAAACTCAAAATGAAGATCATGGCATCCAGTTCTGTCACTTCATGGCAAATAGATGGGGAAACAATGGAAGCAGTGAGAGACTTTATACTTTCTTGGGCTCCAAAATCACTGTAGATGGTGATTTGCAGCCATGAAATTAAAAGCTTATTTCTTGGAAGAAAAGCTATTACTAACCAAGTGAAAGTCGCTCAGTTGTGTCTGACTGTTTGCAACCCCATGGACTATGGAATTTTCCAGGCCAGGATACTGGAGTGGGTAGCTGTTCCCTTCCCCAGGGGATCTTACCAACCTACACAACATATTAAAAAGCAGAGCTATCACTTGTCTCACAAAGGTCCATATAGTCAAAGGTATGGTTTTACTGGTAGTCATGTATGAATGTGAGATTTGGACCACACAAAAGGCTGAGTGTTGAAGGACTGATGCTTTTGAACTGTGGTGTTGGAGAAAACTCTTTTTTCTTTCTTTCTTTTTTTTTTTTTTTTTTTTTTTACAGTTCAGTGGTTTTTATTATATTTATAAAATTGTGACAGTCTCACCAAAATCTAATTTTAGAACACTTCATCATTCTAGAAACCCTGTACCTATTAATAGTCACTCCCCATCCCCATGTCACTTCTCCTTCAGTCCCTGGAAATAACTAGTTTACTTTCTATTTCTATAGATTTGCCCATTCTGGACATTTCATGTAAATAGAATCATGTCATATGTGGCCTTTTGTGTTTGACTTCTTTCATTTAACACACTGTTTTCAATATTCATCCCTATTGCATGTGTCAGTACTTCATCCTATTGCCAAACAGTCCACTGGATAGACCACATTTTGACTGTCTTCTCATCAGTTGGTGGATATTTAGGTTTCTGCTATTTGTGTGCAGGTTTTTATGGGAACATAATTTTTCATAAGTTTTACATGTAGATAAGCTAGGAAAGAAGTTACTGGGTGACATAGTAACTGTATGTCTCATATTTTGAGGTACTGCCAAACTGTTTTGAGAATGTTGGTATCATTTTATATTCCCATTAGTAACATATGAGCGTTTCAGTTTCTTCACTTCCTTGCCAACACTTATGATCATGTCTTTGAACTGGTATCTCATCTTGTTATTGATTTGCATTTCCCAAATGACTAATGATGTAGAGCACCTTTCCATCTGCTTATTGGTCATTCATATATCTTCTCTGGAGAAAGACAATATACCAAACGCTTTTCCATTTTAAAATTTGACATTTGGTTTTTATTGCTGAGTTGCAGGAATTCCTTATATATATTATATATATATTTTCTCGAAACAAATCCCTAATCAGTCATGTAATTTCAAAATCTTTTCTCTCATTGGGGTACATATGTCTTTTTCAATGTTTTGTTTCCTGAAGGTATATATGTAGGAGTGGGATTTCTGGGTCATAGGGTGGTTTTATTCCTAATTTTTAAAGGAATTTCCATACCATCTTCCATAGTGGCTGTATCAATTTACATTCCCACCAGCAATGCAGGAGTGTTCCCTTTTCTCCAAACCCTCACCAGCATTTATTGTTTGTAGACTTTTTAATGATGGCCATTCTGACAGGTGTGAGGTAGTATCTCATTGTAGTTTCGATTTGCATTTTTCTAATAATGAAAGAAGGTGAGCATCTTTTCATGTGCTTGTTAGCCATCCGTCTGCCTTCTATGGAGAAATGTCCCTATGTTTTCTTCATACTTTTTGACTGGGTTGTTTGCTTTTCTGGTGTTGGGTTGTATGAGCTGCTTGTGTATCTTGGAAATTAATTTTTTGTCCGTCATTTCGTTTGTTATTATTTTCTCCCTTTCGGAGGGTTGTCTTTTCATCTTGTTTGTAGTTTCCTTTGCTGTACAAAAGCTTTTAAGTTTAATTAGTTTATTTTTGTTTTTATTTCCATTACTCTAGGAAGTGGACTATAGATCTTCCTTTGATTTATGTCATAGAAACCCTGGTTTTGGTATCAAGGTGATTGTGCGGCCTTGTAGAATGAGTTTGGAAGTGTTCTTTCCTCTGCAATTTTTTGGAAGAGTTTCAGAAAAATAGGTATTAGCACTTCTCTAAATGTTTCATAGAATCCCCTGTGAAGCCATCTGGCCCTGGGCTTTTGTACTTTGGGAGACTTTTTTGATCACTGTTTCTATTCCAGTGTTTGTAATTGGGTTATTCATAATTTGTATTTCTTCCTGGTTCCATCTGGGAAAGCTGACTTTTTCTAAGAATCTGTCCATTTCCTCTAGGTTGTCCATTTTATTAACTTATTGTTGCTCATAATATCGGAGAAGGCAATGGCACTCCACTCCAGTACTCTTGCCTGGAAAATCCCATGGACAGAGGAGCCCGGTAGGCTGCAGTCCATGGGGTCACTGAGGGTTGGACACGACTGAGCGGCTTCACTTTCACTTTTCACTTTTCACTTTCATGCATTGGAGAAGGAAATGGCAACCCACTCCAGTGTTCTTGCCTGGAGAATCCCAGGGATAGGGGAGCCTGGTGGGCTGCCATCTATGGTGTTGCACAGAGTCAGACATGACTGAAGTGATTTAGCAGCAGCAGCAGCAGCTCACAATATTCTTTTATGATCCTTTGTATTTCTGTGTTGTCTGTTGTAACTTCTTTTTCATTTCTAATTTTGTTGGTTTGATTTTTTGAAGAAAACTTTTGAGTCTCTTGGACAGCAAGGAGATCAAACCAGTCAATCCTAAAGGAAATCAGTCCTGAACATTCATCAAAAGGACTGATGCTGAAGCTGAAGCTCCAATAGTTTGGCCAACTGATGTGTAGAGCTGACTCATTAGAAAAGACCCTGATGCTGGGTAAGACTGAAGGCAGGAGGAAGAAAGGGACGACAGAGGATGAGATGCACGGATGGCATCACTGACTCAATGGACGTGAGTCTGAGTAAATTCTGGGAGCTGGTGATGGACAGGGAGGTCTGGCATGCTGCAGTCCATGGGGTTGCAAATAGTCAGACATGAATGAGTGACTATTGGGCTTCCCAGATAGCTCAGTGGCAAAGAATCTGTCTTCAAGTGAAGGAGATACAAGTGACGTGGGTTTGATCCCTGGGTCAGGAAAATCTCTCAGAGGAGGGCATGGCAATCCGTTTCAGCATTCTTGACCCAGTATTCTTGTCTGGGGAATCCCATGGACAGAGGAGCCTAGCAGGCCACAGTCCACTGGGTTCCAAAGAGTCAAACATGACTGAAGTGATCCAGCATGCATGCATGTATGCATGATCCATTACTGTTTCAAATATACTGCTTCAAAAATATTTTGAACTTCAAAATATTTATATACTCACGTTATCATCAAAATAATCAAGGTAATAAAGACATCCACTAACCCCACTTCTCTGTGTCCCTGTGTGTGTGTGTGTAGTTCAATCTCCTTATTTGTTATCAGTCTCTGCAGACTTTCTATTTCCTCTTGATTCATTCTTGGTAAGTAATAATGTACTAGGAATTTCTTCATTTATTCTAAGTTTCCAATTTATTGAAGTCCAATTATCAATAATAGTCCCTCATAATATTTTTTATTTCTGTGACATTAGTTGTAGTGTCTTTTCTTTCATTTCCTATTTTATTCGAGTCAACTTTTCTTTTAGTTTAGGTAAAAGTTTGTAAGTTTCATTAAAAAAAAAAACTCTTAATTTCACCAATTTCTTTCTAGCGATTTTCTAGTGTCTATTCTATTTATTTCTGTTCTAAATATTATTTAATTATAATTATTATTGTCTTTGCTTTGCTAACTTGTGCTTAGTTTGTAGTCCTTTTCCCCCCTAGTTCCTTGAGGTGTAAACCCAGATCATTTGAGATTTTTCTTCTTTTTAAAAATGTGGTGTTATCATTATAGATTTCCCCATTAGTACTGCTTTTACTATATTCCATAAATTTTGGTATATTTTGCTTTAATTTTTCTCATTGTATTTTCTAGTTTCTTGTTTGATTTATTTGACCCAATGATCATTCAAGAGTGTGTTAATTTCCATTTGCTTGTGAATTTTGTGGTTTCTTTTTGTTATTGACATCTGATTTTTTTCATTGTATTCAGAAAAGCTCTTCATAATATTTCAATCTTCTTACAATTAATATTTAGCTTGAGATGTTTTCTAGAGAATGCGTGCTTGAAAAGAATATGTATTCTCTTGCTATTGAATGGGATTATCTTTAAGTCAGTTAGCTTCCATTTGGTCAAGTTTGCTGTTTCCTTATTATTTTCTGCCTTCATGACCTATTCAGTATTGAAAGTTGGGTAGTAAAGCCTTCTAATACTATTGTATTGATGTCTATTTCTCCCTTCAGATATGTCAATTAAAAATATATTTAGGTGCTTTGATACTGGCTATATACATACTTAAAAATATGTCATCCTGAGTTGACTGTTTCACAATTTCTTTTCTTTTTTGTAAATAAAAATTGTACTTAAGGTGTATAGCATGGTGATTTGGTACACATATACTGCCGGGAGCCAGCATGGGAGATCCCACCCATGACAAGGTCATGTGGAAGAGACCTGATGGGCAAGGCAGATGAGGACTTGAGGGACCCCCTGGACCTGCTCAAGCATCTACCCCCCAAACCAGAATCTGTCTGTCTTACTATTTTATGTCTCTCACTAAACTCTTCTGACATTAACAGGGGGCTATCCCCGACCACCTTTCTCTGGAGAAAATCAACTTAGGGCTCTAGTTAATAAGTCTTCTGGGCATGATAGGAGTGTTTCAATTCAAACCCCTCTGATGGCTTTCTAACTTGCCTGACAGGTTTATCTGGACTTTTACAACTACGCCTGTGATTGTTCACAGCCTCCCAACCGTGAGAGGGACGGGAAGCTTAAAAAATTCTAAAAATATAGAGCCTTTTGAGGAGTTAAAAATTATTAGAGTAGTACTGGTGGAGGGTTTCATTGTTGAACCAATGCTTGCTGCTAAGTTTTCATATCTTTCGTGGTGTGCCTGGGAGTGCATTAATTAATATAGTTGATATATAGAAATATAAGTAGTAGCCTTGGTATTAACAACATTAAACCTTGAGTTAATAAATTCTTTTTTTGTTATAGCCCACTGCACTTTTGCCCTATAGGAATGAAACTTTATCTAGTGCTTTCGGAGAATGGCGATAGACTTTAGAAAAATCACCTTTAGAGAAAATAAGTTTTTTGGTTGATTAACCTTTATCAGAAGAAAAGAGTCATAAAATGTTATCAGGCCTCCTGGCCAGAAGATGATGTCAATCACCTAAGACCTTTGTAAATGGAAAAGTATGCAGAAAGAAAGCCTGGTCTAGATAAGGGTCAGGACTGCTGACCCTGCATGACTCTGCATCTTCCATTATTCTCATGTACCACTTAAGGTATAAAAGCTCCTTTTGAAAATAAAGTTGCAGGCCTTGCTCACTGAGGCTTGGTCTCCCCGTGTCATTCCTTCTCTTTCTCTTTCAGGTTGATCCCCTGGAGCGCAGAGGCCCTCTGATTTCACTTTCCTGCCCAGGCTTCTAAGACCATCTCGAGAAGGTGCTCTGTGCCTTTGCCCCATCGAGAGGGCACCTGAAGCCTTCATGAACAGAGCAAGTCCCATGCAGAGGCTTTACTGGCTTTCTGTGTAAGCCAAGGAATATCAAACTCTTCCTCTCCTCTACTTTCTTAACTGCAACATTCATCCTCTCTCTCTCTCTCTCTCTCTCACCGATGCTGTCTCTCCTAAGGGTACCCCTGGATCCTGCTGGGGCTGGACCCCAGTAATATGCACAGTGAAATAATCAGTCAAGCATGAGATCATGATATCACAGTTACCACATGTTGGGGGTGCAATCAATGGACTTGAAGTTTACTCTTTTAGCAAATTTCCAGCATCCAATATAGTATTTACTATAATCATCATGCAATACACAAAATTTCTAGACTTATTCATACTATGTAATGCAACTTTGTACCCTGTGACCAACATCATCTCATTTCGTTTACCATACCACCTCTGTTAACCATTGTTTTAACTCTCAGCTTCTATGTATTGGGCTTTTAAAGTTCTACATATAAGTGAGACCGTGTAGTTTTTTCTATGTCTGGCTTATTTCACCTAGTATAACATCTTTCAGGTTCATCCATGTTGTTGCAAATGGCAGGCTATATATCTATATCTCTATATATAATGACATATATCACATAAATTCTTTTTTTTTTTTGTTTGTTTCAAAACTTACCTATCTTCCTGGTCAATATAATTTTCTCTTTGAGGCTTTGATTCCATTCCACATGACAGCCTCCTCAACACACTAGAAAGATGATCTGAGCTATGTTATCACCAGGGAGGGGTGGCTCAGGCATTAGTAATCAAAGCATATGAGCTTGTGTTAGAAGGAAAGGAAACATATTTTTCACAGAGCCTCGAATATGTAATAAAAGTATTAAGATAACATTAGAGTATATTACCAGGAATCCTAGTTTAATTCCTTCAGTTTGAGAATTTATAATTTAGGAAGAATGAGGAGAAACTTAAAAGTATGGAAGAAAAAGTAAAGACTAAAAAAAATAATATTTAGAAGGAGGCTGAGGGTTGGAATGTTAAGGAAGATCAAAGGGCAACAGAGATGAATTCAAAATAAATGAAGAGTCACTATAATTAGTAGTCATCTCCACAAACAATTCCTAACTTGAGATATTTGGCCTGTGAATTTCATGACAGTAGAACTGACTGACTACATCACATTAAAACAATATTTAAACAGAATTTTAAAAATCATGGTGCTAAATACCAGTCACGGATCTAACAGGATCTATAATTTAGGGGCCGCTACCAGTGATACATGGTGGAAGATTGCTTCCGAGACTCATAAGGAACAGTTAATTTACTTACTCTGCTTTGACTCATAATGAGGCCAGCTCAAATTTTATTAAAATATCTGCTCTTCAAATCTGAGAAAAGGTATATAACTGGAAAAGTTCCTATTCTAGCCCACTGGGCTTAAAATTTTTTCTGTCTTTAACTTTCCTTGAGGTTAGCTACATTCTGTGTGTGATATCACAACCACCATCATCTCCTTTTCTTTCCTTTCCATGGTCTTTCTTGACTTAGTAGTTGCATTCTCATCTATGTGGGTGGTAGTTATGTACAAGGGTCCAACAGAACATTTTGAAACACCAGCATTGCAAGAACTACTTATTTGACAGGTGGAAATGAAAAATAGTAAAGGCAATATCCAGTAACTGCATGTGAATCTGTGGTTTGTTCTTTCTTGACACAGAAGTTACAACCTTATTGGGTTAGGCACTGTTTGAGTTTAGTATAATAGAAATACATTAATAAGCTAGTTTATCTAATTCATTAAAAAATTTTATTCTGTAGAGAAATGTAATTTGTGAGGTAAATAGGCTCAAGTTGATCAAAACTCACACATAAAGTAATTTAACAATGGAACATCCTTGCCAACAGACACTAATTCAAAACAATCTGTCTTTGTTTGTAGGATATGATCGAATCCCCAGCAGAAAAAAGAATTTGCTGGTCCATTATACCAACACAAAAGCTGTTAGAATGTGCATGCCTGGTGAGTATTAAGCACAGGCATTCAGGGGTCAGGTGGAACAGTTTTTTCTAAACACAGTCTTTATTACAGAAGCAATAACAAATACTTTCACAGAAATAATCACTGTAGTCATCATATCACAGAGAGTTCATATAATTCTACTCTGAATGGCCACATTTGAAAAATAAAATGTATTTTCTATATAAGATAATAATGAAATGTTCAATATGAAAGCATAGCAAGTGACAATTGATTCAGGAACACTTATGGGAAGTAGTGACATATTCATTTACAGATGAAGAAGGCGGGGCACAGAAATGCTAAGTAACTTTCTCAAGGTCACATCAGTAAACAGTGGCAAAGTGCAAGTTGGTACCAAAGTGTTTGGTTTTAAATCCAAACATGTTCAGCTTTAAACCCATTGCACCGTGCTGCCTGCATCTTTTCAAGACATGCATCAGAGATTCAAAATCATATGAATTGAAGAGATCATAAAGACCTCATATCTGATGATTTAGAGTCCAGTATTTCAAATCCTAAAAGATGATGCTGTGAAAGTGCTGCACTCAGCATGCCAGCACATTTGGAAAATTCAGCAGTGGCCACAGGACTGGAAAAGGTCAGTTTTCATTCCAAATGCAAAGAAAGGCAATGCAAAAGAATGCTCAAACTACTGCACAATTGCATTCATCTCACACGCTAGCAAAGTAATGCTCAAAATTATCCAAGACAAGCTTCAACAGTATGTGAACTGAGAACTTCCAGATGTTCAGGCTGGTTTTAGAAAAGGCAGAGGAACCAGAGATCAAATTGCCAACACCAGCTGGATCATCAAAAAAGCAAGAGAGTTCCAGAAAAACATCTACTTCTGCTTTATTGACTATGCCAAAACCTTTGACTGTGTCGATCACAACAACCTGTGGAAAATTCTGAAAGAGATGGGAATACCAGACCACCTGACCTGCCTCTTGAGAAACCTATATGCAGGTCAAGAAGCAACAGTTAGAACTGCACATGGAACAACAGACTGGTTCCAAATCGGGAAAGGAGTACGTCAATGCTGTATACTGTCACCCTGCTTATTTAACTTACATGCAGAGTACATCATGCGAAATGCTGGACTGGATGAGGCACAAGTTGGAATCAAGATTGCCAGGAGAAATATCAATAACCTCAGATATGCAGATGACACCACACTTATAGCAGAAAGTGAAGAAGAGCTAAAGAGCCTCTTGATGAAAGTGAAAGAGGAGAGTGAAAAAGTCGGCTTAAAACTCAACATTCAGAAAACTAAGATCATGGCATCTGGTATCATCTCATTGCAAATAGATGGGGAAACAATGGAAACAGTGACAGACTTTATTTTTGGGGGCTCCAAAGTCACTGCAGATGGTGACTGTAGCCATGAAATTAAGAGATGCTTGCTCCTTGGAAGAAAAGTTATGACCAACCTAGACAGCATATTAAAAAAAGCAGAGATATTACTTTGCCAACAAAGTCCGTCTAGTCAAGGCTATTGTTTTTCCAGTAGTCATGTGTGGATGTGAGAGTTAGACTATAAAGAAAGCTGAGTGCTGAAGAATTGATGCTTTTGAACTGTGGTGTTGGAGAAGACTCTTGAGAGTCCCTTAGACAGCAAGGAGATCCAACCAGTCCATCCTAAAGGAAATCAGTCCTGAATATTAATTGGAAGGACTGATGCTGAAGCTGAAGTTCCAATTCTTCGGCCACCTGATTCAAAGAACTGACTCATTTGAAAAGACCCTGATGCTGGGAAAGATTGAAGGTGAGAGGAGAAGGGGGTGACAGAAGATGAGATGGTTGGATGGCATCACCGACTCAATGGACATGAGTTTGAATAAACCCTGGGAGTTGGTGATGGACAGGGAGGCCTGGCGTGCTGTAGTCCATGGGGTCACAAAGAGTCAGACACGACTGAGCGACTGAACTAAACTGAACTGATCATCTAACTTAATGATGTGAGGTGCCAGAGTAAAGGAAAAGTCCCCACATGGGTTTCAGAGACACGTATTCCTGACCTCATGGACTGAGTCAGGCATTTTCTCCTCCTTGGTTGGTAGTGACACTGCTCCCAGACACTCAGAAGTGAGCAATATATGCTTAAAGGGACTGGTTTAGTCTTGGAGAAAGTTATTCCTCCTGGCCTTTTAGGCTGGCTACAATCATACTAGCTTTCATAGCACATATGCTAATTTACTGAGCATTTTGTGGCCAGTCAATGTACCAAATATTTTTATACATTTTATCTCATTTTATCCTCACGATGTGTGCTTAGTTGGTCAGATATGTTCAAGTCTTTGCGACCCCATGGCCTGTAGCCCTCTAGGCTCCTCTGTCCATGGGGATTCTCCAGGCAAGAATAGTGGAGTGGGTGGCCATGCCCTCCTCCAGAGGATCTCCCCAACCCAGGGATCAAACCCAGGTCTCCCGCACTGCAGTGGATTCTTTACGGTCTGAGTGACCAGGGATGGCCAATAATTCAGGGAAACATGTACCATTCTTATCATCGATTTTACAAATGAGGAAACTATAACTTAAGGGATGTTAAGCAGTTTGCTCCAGATCAAGAGGAAGCAAAAGCTGGATGCAGAATTCAACTCCAGAGAGGAAAGCTCCAAAGTCCAGGCTGTTTACTCTCTTGCCTTTGAATGTGGGCATTGCTGAGGCTGTTCTGTGACGAGCTCCCACCTCCATGGCTTCAATCACTGGGCCAAGCAGTTACAACCTCAGAAAGGTTTTGTACAGTTTCAGACTGATAGCTTACAAAACAAATAGCAAAAGCAAAATATACATTTGGGACCTCAAAAAAGTCTCTAAGGTTTAACATGATAATAGACTATCACTCAGCAATATAGATAAAGAACACATGTGAATTTTGTGTGTAAAAAGCATTATACTAAGTGAAAGAAACTAGATTCAGAAGATCCCATATTGTTTAATTCTATTTATATGATTTTCTGGAAAAGATAAAACAATACTGCTAAGTCACTTCAGTTGTGTCTGACTCTGTGCGACCCTATCATAGATAGCAGCCCACCAGGCTCCCCTATCCCTGGGATTCTCCAGGCAAGAACACTGGAGTGGGTTGCCATTTCCTTCTCCAATGCAGGAAAGTGAAAAGTGAAAGTGAAGTCGCTCAGTTGTGTCGGACCCTCAGCGACCCCATGGACTGCAGCCTTCCAGGCTACTCTGTCCATGGGATTTTCCAGGCAAGAGTACTGGAGTGGGTTGCCATTGCCTTCTCCGATAAAACAATAACCCCCCCCCCCGCAAAAAAGAAAAACCCACCAAAACCCATCAGTGGTTAATAGGGATTAGGGATGGAGGAATGAATTAACTGCAAAAAAAAAAAAAACAGGGAATTTTGAGGGGAGATGCAAATATTCTGTAAATATTTGTCAAAAATTCTTATTTTGTGCACCTGAAAAGGTGAATTTACTGTGCACAAATTATAATTCAGTAAACCCACCTTTAAACAATAAATGAATAAATACAGTCTCAAATGCAACTTTCAAATCTCCTCTGGTGAGATGTAACCCATCAGTGAATTGTGGACCCAGTTTTGAGGCTGTGGCTGGCATTTTATAAAAATGAGATAGGATAAGAAATATCAGAACCAATGCACAAGGTGTCAAAAAAAGGAAAACTGTTAACAAAACATTTGCTTCAGGAAATTAATGTATCAGAAAAACAGAAACGGTTGTCAAGGGCTTCCCTGAGGAGGAATCGCCTGCCCATGTAGGAGATCCAGGTTCAATCTCTGGTCTGGGAAGATCCCACATGCCGCAGAGCAACTAAGCCCACGCGTCACAAGTATTGAGCCTGTGTTCTAGAGTCTGGGAGCCACAGCTACTGAAGCCCACGTGCTCCAGGGCTCACGCTCTGCAATTAGAGAAGCCACTGCAATGAGAAGCCCTCACACCACAAAATTATATATATATAAAAACCACTGTCAAAATAGAGGAAATTTAATACAAGAAACAGGTTACATAAGTGATG